>JAJPUD010000116.1:357784-477735 GCA_023553655.1 Myrmecobius fasciatus | reverse complement strand
CACACACACACACACACACACACACACACACACACACACACACACACACACTACCTGGTGTTAAAGTAATATTAAAAATCTGCCTAAAGCCAATGGAAATTAAGGAAATTGAAAGTTAATGCCAAACTCTTAGCTGACACTGCATCTGAGTTTCTTTTTAGATTCTCAGAAGGGTGACAGATGGAATACAACTCACATATACTACAGCTAGTATTTACAGGGCAGACTCAAGAAAGGGAGGAAGGCAAGGTCAAGGGTGATATGCTCTATTTACCTGATGAGACCATTAAGTGAATACTTATCAAATTTAAGTCTAGAGTTTCAAGATGTGTCTATACTGCCTAGAGAAAAATGTTCAAAATGGTCCTTGAGCTTTTCAAGCTGGCTCACCCAGCTGTTTGCTTTTTAATATCTGACTGGTCTGGATGATAATAGTGTAGAAAGCCTTCCAAGATAATATTTTTTAAAAATAGTATTAGCATAATTCACATGGAGGTGCCCATATTTAAGTGGTCATATTTTTAGATCCTTCCTCCTGTCTTGCAATCTATACATTTGTGGGATAGCAGAGGGGAATATTTGCAAAAGGCATTAATTTAATCGACATTTCTGACACATGAAACAGAGAACATCAATAAGAAATCAGGAACCCACAATCTCATATTAAGTATTATGTAATATTTTGGGAAAAATCATGTTGGTTGTAATAGGATTTAATTTCCTCTCCCTTCCACTTCTCTTTCCCCTCTCCTCTCTTCCCCTTTCCTTTTCTGTTTCTCTTCTCCTCTCTCTTCCTTTCCATATTCTTAAATAACAAACATTCTAGTAACCTCTGAAATAAATCTTTCAATTTCAAATATGTCAAATCTACGTATATATCAAGCAAATGGATTGCTGTTTGGTAGCTCTATATTTTTTCTGCCTTCAATGTAAACTTATATGCATATTATATGTGTGTGTTTAGGTGTGTATAGCCTAATTTGTGATTAAATTGAAACAATATTCTTTTAAAAATATTTTAAAACGATTCTCCCTTTGGATAGAGAAGAATCGCCTGGTTTCTCAAATTTGCCCTGATTTTTGGTAGTCTGAAATACATTTTGAAAACTTTCATGAAGGTCTTTTATCATAAAAAGCAAGGAAATTGACCTTTAAAAATATTGCACATTTATATTATTTTTCTAAGTCCAACAAGATTTCCCCTTTCACAAAAATGTCATACAAGTTTACTATTGATTTGAGCCTCAGAATGTTGATTGCTTTTCTGAGGGTGGATTTTTTCTGATGAATTTCAAAACTTTGGAGCAAGATTAATAATAGAATTATTGATAGTCTCTGAATTACACTGGGATCTGGGGGATGGTATTAGTGAAAGCAAATCATTGCCTAACAGCCATAAAATACTTCGTAACTTTTTTCTGCTTAGTTGGAGTTTTTGAAGAAGATGTTAAACAATGAAATTGTTATTTGAATTAATTTATTATTTCATTGTTATTCATAATCACTCTTTTCTTTAGAAATGAGCAAAATATTAAAGAAAAGAGAGAAAAGACATAAGTGATAAAGAAAAATAAATGGAGCAAAGGAAGAAAAATTAAGGAAATAAAAAAGAAGAAAGGGAAAACCAGAAAGTACAAAAATATAGAAAGAAAAAAGAGAGAACGAAAATGAAAGAGACAGAGAGAGAAAGCCAGAAAGAAAGTCTGAAAGAAAGAAAATCAGAAAGAAAGAAAAAGAAAGAAAAAGAAAAAAGGAGGAAAATATACAACAGGAATGACAATGTTTTGGATTGAAAGGTTTTTGATGATTTTTTAATGCAAAAGTCAGCTCTGTTTCTAACATTAATTAATTGAGCAAGAGAATTTTGGTTTTAAAGAAGAGAGCACCCTCCCCCTAAAATTTCATCACTTTTTCCCCACTAAAGTAAGACTCAACTCATGTTTCCAAAGCCCATTAAGTCTACAAATGAAAAACAATGGGACAGCAGATTCCTTTAAGACCACTGTACCTCCAAAGGTCCCACTCAGAGAATCAGCAGCTGGTAATTTGTGAGCCCAGGCTTGCATGAGGTCATTTCTGCCGGTGATTTCCAACAGTACAAGATTTCTTCTTCCACAGAAATGCTTTAAAAGCATGTCAAGCTGGGAATAAAATATTTTCCTATTTTGGACTGAAATCCATCATTATTCTCTATAAACAACTTAAAGACTTTGATTAAACCTCTAAAATATTACCTTTGACTTTTCGGTCTGTGCTCATGGAATACTTAGTTTGAAGCCAGCCAATCTTTGTGAATTCCCCACTGGAGAAGGTTAATGGAAAGAGAACACTGCGGCTTCAGGAAGATGGTCCCAGTTTTACAAATTGCAGATCCCAAATCCCTGCTGGATTGGGCAGCTCCATCAGTGAAAGGGAAGCATTTCAGTCTCATTATCAACCTAATCCCTCCTTGAAAGTGCTGGGAGCACAGTTCCAGGGACAGAAGGAGAATCTCTTCCTTCAGAAGAGTTTCTGATCAGAGTTGGCAACATGAAATGTTATACGCTGGGACGCTCAGCTTTACAAAACATGGCAAGATTTTCTCTTTCTTTCTTCCTTTTTTTTTTTCTGGGCTTAGAAGAGGACTTTTGCAAAACCCAACATGTAAACAGTAATCGGATTTAATTGTTGGAGATTCTTTTCCTGGACTTTGCTTTGTGTTTCCCCAATCTTATTTTTCAAATAAAACTAATTAATAGAAGCTGCCAGGCAGAAGAGCCCAGATGGCTCCATTCTGTGGTGCTAATTATGATTATTTTTACAAATTAATCATGCACATGCTATAATTTATGGAGTCCCCTTTCAAGGGGATCAGAGAGATTCGGCTACACAATGCATAGCAATGGGCTTGCATCACTGAATTATCTCAGATGCACCATTGTCTCTGAGCCATTATCTCCCTCAATTTCTTGCCACCCACTCTGAACCCTCTTCTCTCATTGAGAACCTGATTTTTACTGGAATGAGGCTGTTAAACTGGGGCCTTTGGGACCTAAACAGTTTTGTGGCTAGAGAGAGAAAAAGAGAGCTGGTCCTAGAATCCCTTCAACCTTCCCATACTCCTTACTGACATGATTCTTGCTTTCAAGAGGCAATAACTCCAAATGGCCCGCATGGAAATGATAAACGGCCTGGTGTGCTTTCCCTTTGAAGGGGTTCTCCTGCAGAGTATCATATTTACAGAAATTGCTATGGAGTCCGGGGAGCAACCCAATCAACGGCATTGAAGTGGGGCCTTTTGATCATATTCAGTAATGTGATCGAGGATCACGTGGGCATCCTAAAGCATGTCTGCCTGGCTATGTGCTAAAGAGGTGACAAGGGAAATGGTGAATTCATCTGGCATCGGGACCCAATGACTGGTGGAACAAAGCACACCTGTGTCCAGAATATTTTAAAAGTGCTGCTGAGGAACAGGAGGCTGACCAATCCCATCATCTGGAGAGTGGGTAGCCATGTACCCCTGGTGGGGCTAAGATCTCTCTCTCTCTCTCTCTCCATTTGTAAAAAGGAAGAAGAGGAAGTCATTCAACAATGACTACAGTACTGTAAATAGAAGGAAAATCAAAACAAGCTAACCTCTGTGTAATTTTAATGAGCAATCTGTGGCTGTGGAAAAAATATTGGAAATTGTACCTCTCATCTCTTCTTGGAGAGGTGGGAATTGTGGGTGCAGAATGTTGCATATCCTGAGATCCTAGCTTTGCTTAAGTCTTCTTATGATGGAAAGTTCTCTGGGTATCAAAAGTAGCATATTTAGCAAGAAATCATTTTTATAGAAAAGCAAAATGCATCAATACAACTTTGAATAATCAAAAGTTTAAAAAATAAACATAGAAAAAGGTTGAAAGCTGATTTTGAAGGCTGCTTTAAGTGGTAAATATTGTGACCTTTTGACTTGTCACTTGGCTGATGGGTCAGTTTAAGACAACAGCCAATTTAATTAATCTTTTGAACTGGAATACTCACTTAATTTTTTGGTCTGATCCATCTGTCCAGTCAAATTGGTTCCATTGGTTGCATGCAGGGACGCAACAGTCCATATGTCAGATACAAAATGAAATTCTATGTTAACTATCATTGCAGCTTCCATTTCTGTAGCACTTAAGGGCTTGCACAGCACTTTCCTCAAGGCACTTAATGTTATAAGGATTATCATCACAATTTGCCAGATGAAAAAAAACTGAGGTCCAAAAAAGTAAAAGATTTTGTCTACAATTGCATAGAGAGTCAATGTCTGACACAAGCTTTAAACCTAAGTCTTTTGTCTATAAGTAGATTATTGTATCACACTCTATCTGGTATTTCTCTGAGAAAAGTACTAGACAAAGAGGGAAGACACATGGTTCTAATCTTTGATGTGGAGAACTTTAATGTCACTAACAACCTCTTCTTCTCTCTTTCCTCATCTTTGTAATCAATCCGCCACTGGTTCTTTGGATTTCAAGCAAAAGACTATGTGGCAGAGAAGAGCAGAATGCTTTAAAGTACCAGAAGTCTATAAGAAATCCCAGTTCTACCATTTCACTGGTCAGGAGGTCATGGAAATCACTTCTCACCTTCAAATTTCAGTAACCTTATTTAGAAAACAATATTGGCCCAAACTATATAACAATATTGTTGAAACCAGATGAAATAAATATTATGCACGCAATAAAGTGATTTATAAAACTAGGCAAATATTGAAGGATGATGTAGTGTAGGGTAGAAGAAAGAGAACTAAACTAAGAGTCCATCATTATCATCAACATCATGTTCAGTCATGTCTTATTCTTTATGATCCCATTTGAGGTATTCTTGGAAAAGATATTAGAGTAGTCTGCCATTTCCTTCTTCAGTTCATTTTATAGATGAGGAATTGAAACAAATAGGATTAAGTGATTTGCCCAGATTCACACAGCTAGTAAATGTCCAAGGCTAAATTTGAACTCAGGAAGATGAGACTTTCTTACTCTTCACCTTGTACTTTATCTGCTGCACCACCTGGCTGCTCCAATAATAAATACAGCTGACATTTATTTAGCCAGACACTATGTTAAATGCTTGTCAATTTTTACCTCATTTGATTCTCACAAAAATGCTGGGAAGTAGATATCACCATTATCTCCAAATTACAATTGGAACAATGGAGGCAAACGTAAAATGACTTACCCAGCATCACGCAGCTAGGAAATATCTGAAGCTCAATCTAAATTCAGGTCTTCTTAACTCCAAGCCCTGTGTTCTATCCACAGCCCCTTCTAACTGTCTCTAACACATACTGCCTATGTGATCATCAGTATGGCATTTCATATCTCTGTCTTAGTTTCCTCACTTTTAAAATGAAGACACGAGTAGCAGGAAGTATTGGAAAGACCATTGGATTTGGGAATACTTTGGGCACTTTGGGCAATTTCCTGTATCTCCACAGATATCAGGTAATTTACTTACAAAATGAGAAAATTGGACTAGATTATTTCCAAAATCTCTCCCAGTTCTATTATTATGAAAATGGGGAGAATATTACCTGAGAGACATATCTTACCAATTTGGTTACAGGATCCTACATCTAGAAATGTAAGGACCTCAGAGTCTAATAGTCTTACTCTATAGATGAGGAAACTGAGGCTCAGAAAGGGGAGTTTGGGAAGAGATGGCTTCTGAGGTACCTTGCAGTTCTGTTCCTATGATCACGTGAACAAGTGAGTGAAATATATGAGTTGGTTTTAACTCCTCCATTCTTCCTTTTTTCCCAAGGTCACAGAGAGTTAGGATTGAAACTCAGGTCTCCTGAGGCCATGTCCAGAGCCCTTTTTATCACCACTCAGCTCACCTTTTCTGTCTCACCTTTTTCTAGATCTCAAAGAGAACCAAAGTCTTTCCAAACTTCAAAGCCCTATGTAAACATCTCTCATTCTGATTTTCATTGCTGTAAAGGACAAATAATCTAATGTTCATACAAACACTTTGAAAAGTATGAGGCACTTAACCAGATGGAAGACATCATTATTTTCTAAACACTTTTGCTCCCATTTTTGAACTTTTTCCACCAAAGAGAAATGACTTAGGTGTCCGTGTAGATGGCAACATTGTCAATAGTGGGCCAAGCCATTCACTTGCCCTGCCTACTCTCAAACACAAATGCACATACCTTGCACACATGCATACTTTCCTGTATACACAGAGTCTCTCTCATCCACCAGACATGTGAGAGTCATAGATTAGACATTGCTCATGGAAGGATTAATTGAGGAAATTTACAGATGCTGTTGAATTTCATCCAATAATTTTGCTGATGGATTTAAGCCAGGGAAGCAGATGGAGAAGGCACTCTTTCAAGGTCTCAATGATACTTCTTTGAGAGAAGGGGATCTCAGCTCTCATTTAAGTTGCAAAGTAGAGTCAAAGGTGAATGGGCAGAAACTAATGCTGTCTAACAACTTTCCTTTCTGGTGGAGGGAGATACAGGTGAGTAGGGACACTTCTATCCTTGGGATCTTCCATACTGAAAAGAATGAATTGGAAATTCAAGAGAACCAATAGAAAATAGCACTACAATGCCACGTTTCTACCAGGATCATAAAGTAGATTTGTATAAAGCACTTGAGAATTTGCGACTGATAACTCATCATCATCCTCGAATATTTGTGCAGACAACAGATGGCATTATTATCACCAATGTTTTACAGAAAAGGAAACTGAGTGAATTTGCTCATGGTCACTCAACTATTAAGTATAAGTGATGGGACTTGAACACAGGTCTTTCCAATTCCAAGAATAGCACCCTACATATTCTGCCACCACTATTTGAGCAATGATTAAGTTTTGTTGTTAAATCCATTCTTTGAAATTGAAGCAACTGTAAACTCCTTTAACTACATTGCTTTAGCCAGTTGTATTCTTACCTCCTTGAAATTCTACAATTAAAATAAAGAGAAAATTTGATATGCTAATATCATTACCCCATTTAAAAGATGAGCAAACTGAGGCTTGGGCAAGTTAAATGTCTCACCAAAATTTACACAGTAAAATGGCAAACCAAGAATTTTCACCAAGGCCTTCCCACTTTAATTTTAGTATTTTTTCAAGACTAACACTTTGCTCCCAATTTAGTTTCTTTCAATCTTCAATAATATGATAATTAGATCATATTGACCTTAATTAAGGCCATTTCTATCCAATTGGAAACTTCTTGAGGGCATGGTCTGTTAATTGTCTTTCTTTTCCTTGTAAGAGGTGGAAACTGCAAGATAACTTTGATGAAGTTCTCTATTCCAGTGTGAACCAGGAGGATAAAGAAGAGAAAAAGTCTAACAGAAAATTAAATTTGAAAAGGATGTGGAAGAAGAACTCACTGCTCTAAGTGAAGAGGGTGGAATTACACAACTCTTTGTAGTCTAATCTTTCATTCTCAATGAAAAGGAAACTATATGGAGGGGAGGACTATTAGAGCTGTGAATATATGTTCAGCTTAGTATTTAGAATATAATAAGCTCTATATAAATGCTGTATCATCCATTCATTCACTCGTGTATCCAATCATATTAGATCTGTTGATTCAGCTATCCATCTATTAATGTATCTATCTTCTGCCTCTAGTCTCAGAAACCCTTTTCAGCTTAAGAAAATATAAAAAAATCAAAAAAATCAAAGGATGAAAGCCTAAGATGGCTCTTCATCTAAAGAGATCAAAACATGTTTGTTTGAAAAAAAAGAGAGTAGTTTCCAAATATTCCTCTGTTTTTTACTGCCTGTATCTAAAAACCAGAAAGACAGGAGGGAGAAACATGGGCGTCCACACACATTTCACAAAAGACTTTTGGCTTGGCTGTGTACACATATGTGTGTTATATGTTGAATGGATTTAACTTGGAGAATCACTAGTTTCATATACATGAAGGAGTCATTACTCATATATTTGTGTTCTAAATGAAAATGTTAGAGGGAATAGAGAGTAAAATAGATTAAAAATATGTATATGTATGTATGTTTATGACAGTGGCAAAAGAACTTAGGCTTTCCTAATTCTGACAATGGTTCTCTCCCCATTTGTCACTACTTCTGACATGACCAGGAAAAGAACCAGCAAAGATGAATACTAGAGTCTTTGAGCTATCAAAGAATTCTGGATTGGTTTCTTGGAATCCTTTCGATCTGTGTAGCAGTATTACCAGTAAGCCAACTGAGTCATTCAGCCTTGCGTAAATTTGGTGACCCAATGGAGTGAGATCTGAATCTCTAGTCATGAAAACCTAGATTCAAATACAGACTCAGATATTTACTTGCTGTGTAAATAAATCTTCGAGCCATTGTTTTATGATTTGGATAGAAATAATAATGCCTTTAGCAACAATATCTACGTCCTGGGGGTTTTGTGAGAATCACCAAAATGTCTACGGTGAGTTTTGTAAACCTTAAAGCACTGTGTGAAATGTTATTGGCGTAATCATTTCATTTAAGGTGTGTTTATTTAAAAACATTTGAGGGGAATGGTACTGTTTCATTTACTCTATCAGCAAGCATCAATTGAATGTGATCTATACACCAGGCACCATACTATGTGTGACCCTGGAAGTGCAAAGGGGAGAAGAAAATGCTCTGTCCTCAAGGGGTTTCATTTCTATTGAAAAATGGCATATGCTGCCCAGCTCTCCTCAAAAGAGTTTTCCTTAATTGCTATCTTGGGGAGGGGGAGAAAGAAAGAGAGGCAAAAACATTTGGAACACAAGGCTTTGCAAAGATGAATGCTGAAAACTATCTTTGCATGTATTTTAAAGAATAAAATAATTTAAACACTTAAAAAATTAAAAAGAATTTCCCAAAGTCTTCAAAATATCTCCACTTATTTTTCTTGGGGAGTAATTGTCTTATGATTCTGACTCAGTGGCAGGAACATGGGTGACTGGATTACCTGATTGATTGCAAGATCTCTGCTTTTGTTATATGAGCCCTCTTCCACTAATGATGACTTCAATCCTATGATATGTTAGAATTGCTTTCATGGGCTTCTTTGACTGAACAATTGATCACCAGCTTGGTGAGGATGAACAACCTTTAATTTATCTGGGTTGATCCTCAGATGACATTTTGAATGCCCTTATCAAAACACACACACACACACACACACACACACACACACACACACGCAGAAATACTAAACAATTTATGTTTACACCAATGGATAATCATTGAGCAATCATCTCTGCAGTTTGATAGACCATGATAGACCAAGTTCTTAAAGGGGCTCAGAAGTCATCAAGTCTAACCCTTTCATTTTGAAAAGGAGAGAACAGAAGTCTTTGTAAATTAAGTGACTAGTTCAAGATTACATAGGGAGTAACAGTGACAAAATTTGCACCTAGCTCCTTTGACTTCAGATGAACATCTTTCCACACTGCTTCCAGCCCATTTCTTATCAACTGTATCTACATTGATTTCTGTGGACCACATTAATCAGGACAATACATAGATCTCCTTGGGACCCCCATGCCAGCACACTTAGGATTTCCAGTGTCCGTGTGGCCCATGTGGGTATGGACCTGAAGTCCAAATATTTATTCAGTGTGTAGTTTGGACTGTTTACCACATGGGAGGTGGGAAAGGAAGGGAAGCAGCCTGTTGTTATCCAGCTTGAAAAGCATGTCAATGTCTGCATCCCCAAAGGCTATTTGGCAATTTTGGGCAAGGTGCCCACGTTGTTGAAGGGATGTTTGTTCTCAAGCCCTAAGAAGGACCTTTTTTTAATACTTGAAATATTACTATTTCTTGGCACCCCCTCCCCACCCTCCAGAGGGGTTGTTTTAATCATAGGACTGATCTATTTTCAGCTCAGGCTCAGCTGTGCCTCTCCAGAGAGGAGGCTTGTTTTCTCCTTTTAACTTTATTGCACTTAATATGGGACCATTTAGCAATTTTCATACAATTTCCATCAGTCTGCAGGCCTGGGACCTCTTGGGCTTTTTCATGTTTTGCAAATCCAATAATGTGTGTAGGCCTGGCAAGTCTCTTTGTCTGTCTGATGCAGAACGAGGACTTCGCTTTCATTGGACGGCATATCTATAGGTGAATTCTGGGGCAAAATGTGAATGTGGAAGGGGTAAAGGAAGAGCCTCCTGGACCTATGGATCTCATGGTGTAGGATGGTCATGTCTTTGAGGAGGTAGCAGCTGAAAACAGAAAGAATTCTGAGTGTAGAGTAAAGACAGGGCAGGATTTCCAGCTTGGACATTTACTTTCCATGAAGCTCCTAAACATGGTATAGAGAGTGCTGGACATAGAATGCGGAAGCCCCGAAAAGTTCAACTCGTGTTTCAGATACTTACTGGTTTACTCTACCAAAAAACTTAGTTGTGCCTTAGTTTCCTCATCTGTAAGAAAGTGTTGGACCTGAATTATAAGATCCCTTTCAGCTCTAGATTTGGGAACCTGTGATTTGCTTGATCCAGGGCAAGGTTATTTTCCTCTATAATAAAGATATTGAAACCGATGTCCTCCTGGGTCCTTTCCAGATCAATATCATCATTTATTCCATATTCTGTTCATACTTGAGGAGGCAGCCTGGTGTAAGAAAGTTCTGATCTCGGAGTCTGGACAATCTGGGTTCCAGTCAGACCCTGGATATGTTATTTCATTTTTGAATCTCAGTTTCCTTATCCATTAAAAAAAAGATAATATTGCTTTCTCGTCTTCCTTACAGATATTCCATATGTTGGCCACACAGGCCTACTTGCTGTTCTCTGTGTGGGGGAAATCCATCTCCAGCCTCTTGGCCTTTATATATTCTGTCTTCAATGTCACAAATGTTCTGCTGCTTCCTCCCCCTTTAAACTTCCCCAGTTTTCTTACTATTTCAGCTCCTACATGGAACTTTTCTTGTCCTCCCTCAGTTGTCAGTCTCCTTCCTTCACAGATTAATTTTATTTACTTATCCCTCACCCTCTTAAGCAAAAAGTCAAACTATCTTGGTTTGTTCAAGGTAGGGGTGGTGGTGATGGGAGAATCATAGTACATAGGCAGGTTCCATGTTTTCTTTATCCTCAGTACATAGTACTGTGCCTAACACACAAAACAGATGCTTAATAAATGTGTTCATTAAAATTTTTATTGTATTACTAGAAAAATAAAAGTTTCTCTTTTCCAAGAGTTTTCATGTCACCTAGAGAATAAAACTTGTACATGAAAAATGAATACACACTCCATACTATTATGTAAAGTCATTTTGGCATGGGGTAGGAAGAGATGAATTACAATGGGATGGGAGACAATGAGGAAAAGTCTTCCCAAGAAGAACATCTTTATCTGAAGTTACTAAAGTTAGAAATGAATTCCCACAGGTATAAATGGGGGGGCACATTCCAGGCCTGATAGACAATGTTCATGAGGCAAGAAGATGGGAACTTGGTAGAAAAAGCAACTAGGCCAATTTGTCTGGGGTATACTGTGCAAAATGGAAGATAAGGTGAAACCATGATGAGATAATTTGGAAAGGGATTAAAATGACAGAGAATTCTGCATTATATCCTAAAAGAAATATAGTTCTTGAAGCTCATTAAGAAAGGGAGTGACATGCTTTAAAGTTTGATAGGCTTTAGACACACACACACACACACACACACACACACATATATATATATATATATATATTCTCAACTATATTGAAGATAGGATGGAAAAATGAGTGAATGTGGGCCAATCACTATTTTCAAAGACTCATTAAACCTTATATTATAATGCATGGAGTTCATGACAACCAGAATAAATTTTGCCCAGAAACAAGATTTATCAATTGAACAGGGGTAAATAACATGGACATCTTCTTCAAGTTAACCTTTTAAGAAAAATTTGGGAGGTGAGGAGGAGGCAGAAATCTTTACCATAACAAGGATCTCCATTGGGGGAGTGCACTTGGAGCTCAGAAGCAAGGCAAAGGAAGCACGCCATTCATCAGGTTCTAATTTCAGCAACGCTTCTTGCTAAATAGATGCTAAACTCTGTTGTCTCTATGCTGCTGAAGGACTCTGAGTGCTGTCAGTTTGCCCCAGACAAAAGGCTCACCCATTCCCTGTTGTACCAACTCTGAGGGAAACATTCCTTCTATTTGTTTTTTTCCTTTTACTTAGTCACTTCATTCCTCAGCTCTCTTTCATCAGGCTTGACAAAAAGACAAACATACATACAAAAAAGTAAGCAAATAAACAAACCAATCCAAGATTCTAGATCTAAAATCTGGAGAGGTCTGATTCATATTTTAAAATCCTCAAGTGAATAGATTTACATATAAATGTATTTAAAGTATTGGGGAAATCAATGTTGTCTTTCTGGGACATTGAACAATCAATAATACAGGAAACCCGTCTAATTCTAAGTCCACAAAATTTCCTTTCCTTTCCATCTTCCAATAAGTATTACAGAAACTACCAACCTTTCATTTCATTTTGAATTTTTAAAAAACTAAGTTTAAGAAATACATAAATTTAGCATTTTCATAAACAAAATGAAATACAAAAAGAGTTGTCTGAATTCATGAATCTTTATTCAATATACATGCTTTTAATAATGAATTTAACACTATGCTTTCAAAAGTACCCTCCTACTCTGTGCTTCCCTCTAAATTTCTTTCTTTTTTCCTCCCTTCTTTTATCTTTTTCATGAATATCATTAAGTTCCTACTTTAGCCCTCCCACAATTAAAATCAAACAAAAAGACCTTTTAATTAATACACAGAGTGGTCACATCCAAAAAGATATACTAATCCCTGCTTTGGAACCCATGACTTCTTTATCTAAGCAATGGGTTACATGCCTCATCATAGGTTGTTTCTTTAATCAGAATTCTGAAATTGTTCAAAGTCATTTTTCTTTGTAGTATTGTCATCATTGTATGGCTCATTCTCCTAGTTCTTTTCATATTGTATCAGTTCCTATTTTCAATGATTATATGAAATTATTTTAGTTATAGCACACTAATATTCCAATTTCTTCCATATGCCAGAAATTGTCCAGCCATTCCCTAATGGATGGGCACATTATGTTGATGAATCTATATAAACTCATTCCTTAGGCAAGCTCCTTGAAAGTAAGCATTTTCTTTGTTTTTAATATCCCTAGAATAAAGAAGGTGATTAATACATGAATTAAATAACATTTAAAACTTCTTTTTATATTTCCTTATTACTTATGAATCATAGACAAATCATTTAACTTCCCAGTAGTTAATTATTTCCCTGGGATTTTACTACTTCATAGAATGATTGAGAATGACTTTAGTGAAGGCAGTTTTCCCATTTTTTTATATTGAAAAAATCACACACTCTTTGGTAGGAATAGAACTTTATCAAATTAAAAAAAGTGCTCTTAGACTCTGAGCTGTGATTCCTCTAGAATTACTGTAAATTATGGCTAACAACCTTGGCTTAAAGTGCCCCAGAATCCACTATCTTGTTCATCACAGTCTCCCCTAATCAACATCATCATCCTAGGATAGGAAAAAGTTATATGTCCAAATTGTGACTATATGCACATAGACATTTTTAGAATGTGTATTTATCAGAGTTAGAAATGGAAATGAACCCTATAGAATAGAGCAAGATGGAACATCATCAAGTATGGAAACATGGATGGGGGAAGGAGGAAAATCAACAGTTACCAAATTAAAGGTTTATCTGTCTCATCAGTCATCAAATGACTCCTATAAGGCTGCTTGGATAAGTAACATGCAAATGAAGTAGAAACATAAGGAATCAATTAATATATTAAAATATACAGAGATTAGTGATAGGGATGGGCAGGACAAATTTGGCCATCTGCTTTGGGGGGTTCTTTGAAGCAGAAATGGCCTGATTCTACAATATGCAGATTGGAACCAAGGCTCTTTTTTGTAAATCTGCCAAAGTTGCTGTTTAGGCTGAATCTTGTGCTCTGATACCATTATCCAATCCTCATGCATTCTTTTCCCCCCCTCTTTATTTTTCTCTCAATTACAAGTAAACTTAACTTTAAAAAAAAAGTTTTTCTGCCCCTTTCTTCTGTTCCTCTTCTCCCTCCTTGAGAAGGCAAGTAATTTAATACAAATTATACATGTGCAGCCATGCAAAATAGATTTCCATATTATGCATGTTGCAAAAAAACAACAAAAATTTAAAAAAAATTAAAAATATGTTTCGATCTGCATTCAGACTCCATCAGTTATTTCTCTGGAGGTAGATAGCATAAATCCTTTGGAATTGTCTTGAATCAGTATAATGAAGAGAATAGTTAAATCATTCACTGTTTTATACAACATTGTTGTTACAGTTTATAATATTCTCCTGATTTCACATAGTCTTTCAAGTTTTTTCTGAAACCATCATGTTCATCTTTTTTTAGCACAATAGTAATCTAACATAATCATATAGCACAACTTATTCATTCATTTCTCAATTTCTGAACATCCCCCCAATTTCCAATTTTTTTTCACAGCAAAAGGAGCTCTTATAAAAATTTGTATGTGTAGGTTCTTTTCCTTTGATCTCTTTGGACTATACAACTAGTACTTTTATTATTGCTATGTTAAAGGTTATGTGCAGTTGTACAGCCCTTTGGCCATACCTCCTAACTGCTCTTCAGGATGGTAAGATCGATTCCCAATTCCACCGACAATCCATTAATGTCTCTTTAGTGTATCAATGTCTTTTTACATTCTTGCAACATTTACCATTTTTTCTTTCTTTCAGGTTAGCTAATGTGATAAGTATAAGTTGGTACCTTAGAGTTGTTTTAATTTGAATTTCTCCAATCACTAGTCACTAGTGATTCAGATAATTCTCTATGACTGTGGTTTTTTTTTTTTTTCTGAAATTTGCTTGTTCATATTATTTGACCAATTATTAATTGGGTAATAACTTGTATTCCTACTAATTTGACCCAGTTCTTTTTACGTCTGAGAAATCTGCTGTAAAATCCCTCCTTCTCCCCATTTTCTACTTTCCTACTAATCTTGGTTACATTGGTTTAATTTATGCAAAATATTTTTAATTTAATGTAATAAATTTAGGCATTTTACATCTTATAATTTCCCCTATCTTTTGTTTGATCAGAAATTCTTCTCTTATCTGTAGATAAGTAAAGTATTACTCCTCTAATTTGCTAATGGTATCTCCCTTTATGCCTAATCATGAAACTATTTTCATCTTATCTTGGTATACAGTGTGTCTGTATTATACTTACTATCTGCCAAACTTTCTAATTCCTAAGCAATTTTTTTTCTAACAGTGAGTTTTTGTTTCCAAATCTTGGAATTAGGTTTGCCTTACAGTAGGTTATTACTATGTTCATACAATGGCCACTACTTCTGTATAGTGTGTATTTAATCTGCTCCATTGATTCATTTCCCTATTTCTTATCCAATTTGATGATTACACTTTGAAATACAGTTTGAGATCTGGCAATGCCAGTCTAAAATCTTTTACATTTTTTTCCATTGATTCCCTTGAACTTTTTGACCTTTTATTCTTCTGGAAGAATTTTGTTATTTTTTTCTAGCTGTATAAAATACTTTATTGTAAGTATATTGGTATGGAAATGAATAAGTAAATTAATTTAGGTAGAATTATCATTTATCTTACATGGGTCTAGCCTGCCATGATAAATGGATACTTTTCTAATTGTTTACATAGATCTTTATTTTTATGAAAAGTGTTTTTAGTTCCTGGGTTTCTCTTTGCCAGTAGATGCCCAAGTATTTCATGTAGTCCACAGTTATTTTAAATGGATTTTCTTTTTCTATTTCTTCCTGATGAACTTTTTGAGTAATATGTAGAATTGCACTGCATATGGGTTTATTTTGTATCCTGCAACTTTGCTGAGTTATTTCAACTGGGTTTTCAGCCGATTCTTTAGGATTCTTTTAAGTATCTGCAATGGGTAATAGTGTAGTTTCTCCATCACCTTTGCTTTAATGTCTTTTTCTTGTTTTATTCCTACAGCTAGCATTTCTATTACAGTGTTGAATGATAGTGGTAATAATGGACATCCTTTCTTCACTCCTGATGTTATGGGAAGACTTCTAACTTACTCCCATATCAGATAATCTTGCTGGTTGTTTTAAAAAGCTACTACTTATTTTAAGGAAAGCTCCATTTATTTATATACTTTCTGGGGTGTGTTTGTGTGTGTGTGTGTGTGTGTGTGTGTATGTGTGTATTTTATAGGAATGAGAATCATACTGTCTCAAAAGCTTTTTTTGCATTTTTTTTATTAAAGTGGTCAATTATGGTGATAGTTTTTTCCCCCTAATGTTGAATCAGCCCTACTTCCTGGTATACACCATCTGGTCATAGTGAATGATCTTTGTGTTATGTTACAGTAATCGTGTCATATTTTATTTGAATATTTGCATCAATGTTTATTAGGGGAACTGCTCTATAGTTTTCTATTTGCTCTTCCTGGTTTCAGTATTAGCACCATGTTTACATCATAAAAAAGGAATTTGGTAGGAAACTTGCTTTGCTAATTTTTTCAAATAACTTTTATAGATATGGAATTAATTGTTCTTTAAATGTTTGGTAGAATTCACATATGAATCCATCTGGTCCTGGATATTTTTTCTTAGGGAGCTCTTTGATGGCTTGTTTATTTGTGCTCTGTAAGATAGAGTTATTCAAAACTCTTCTTTCTTCTTCTGTTAAACTTGACAATTTATATTTTTGTAAATATTTATCCATTTCATTTAGATTGTTCTGTGGTTCCAGAATAGAGTAGTTTTCTTTGGTAATTAAAAAAAATATGATGTCTAGGCTTTTTTGGGGGGATCATATCTTTCAGGTATTCTGGTAACTCTAAAATTCTCTCTCTTCTATTTTCCAGGTCATGTCTTTTTCCAAAGAGACATTGCACATTTTCTCCAAGTTTTTCATTCTTTTGATTTTGTCTTATTGCTTCTTGCTATCTCATAGATTCATTTGTTTACATTTGGCCAATTCTCATTTTATGGAAATCATATTCTTCAGTGAGCATTTGGTTAATTCTGATTTTTACGAAATTCTCTTCAGTGGATTTTTGTGCCTCTTTTTACTATTTTGCCACTTGTTTTTAAGTATGTTCTCTAGATTTAAAAAAAAATTACCAAGCTCTTTCCTGTCTTTTCGTAACTTTCTTTCATTGCTCTCATTTTTCCCCCTCATTTCCCCCTCCCTCTTTTATTTGATATTTAAAATACTTTTGAGTTTTTCTAGTAATTCTTATTGGGCTTGTATGCAATTCAAGCTTTTTTCATTGAAACTCTGCAGTTGTTTTGAATTCATTGTCATCTTCTGAGTTTGTGTCTTGCTCTTCTCAGCCCTTGCTATTGTTACTCTGGTTCTTTTTCTTGTTTACCTGCTTCTTTTCCCCAATCTATTTCTTGATTCTTAACTTCATATTAAAGTTGTGCTCTGCACCCAGGGTAGAATGGGCACTGTCCCAGACTTCAGGAGATTTTTGTCTTTTGTTTTGTTTTGTTTTTCCTGCTGCTACTTTCAGTCCTATCTTTCAAAGTCTTAATTTTCCTTGTTTCCAAGGTGGTGTGATTTCAGGCAACACATTATCACTTCTCTTCTGGCCTGTGCTCTGGTCTTTACCCAGGTTTCCCCTTATAGATACTAAAGCTAGTATTCTTCCTGGCCCTACAATTGTGGATGGGTTCCCCTATTCTCCTGCAGCCTCTATCTTAGAATGGAGGTTAGGGCTTCTGCTCTCTTGTGAGTGGCCATAAGCACTCTATTTTACCCTGAATTGTGAACAGGACTCTATTGAACTGTGAGCTGCAAACACTCTTAACTCCTCTTAGAGGAACTGTTACTTGAGCCTCTGGTACCTTACAGCAACAAGTGCTAACGCTCCTATAAGTTTTGGGACTACAACTGGGAACTGAGTATGGGTAATGCACCAGGGTCCCAAACATAACACTGCCAAAGGGTTTCATGTAATCTTTTTCTGCCAATTTGTCTTATTCCTTTATTATCTGTGAGCTGAAAACTCCTAAAGCTGCTGCTGCAATTGAAGCAGTCACCTCCCAGACCTCAAAGGACATGGCCATTATGCTGTCTGCTGCTGTACAACCATTACCCCAGGAAGATATCTATCCTGCCCACCTCCTAAGCTTTTTTTGGGGGAGGGTTGGAAAATTATTTCCCTCTGACCTCTTGTGACAGAAGAATTTGAAATATTATTTTTCACGTTGTTTGGAATCCAGCTTCTCAAATTGTGGGCCACAAACCTACTAAATATAGAAGTTGAGCTTTATGATTTATTTTCAATAAATGCTTGATTTTTATACCTATTTTATATACCTTTATGCTTGAGATCAAATAAAAATTCCTTGGGTAAAAAGGGATCAGGGGTGGAAAAAGTTTAAAAATTCCTGGTTTAGAAGGGAATTTGGGAAATCTCAGGGAAGGTTCTGTATCTACTCTGCCATCTTTTTTTTTTTTTTTTGCAAAAGCAATTGGAGTTAAGTGACATGTCCAGAGTCACACAGCCAGGATGTGTTAAGTGTCTGAGGCCAGATTTGAACTCAGGTCCTCCTGACCTCAAGGCTAGTACTCTAACCTCTACACCAACTAACTGCCCCCTCTACTCTGCCATCTTGGCAATCCATTCTCATGGAATAATACACTTTTTTTTTGAAATGCTTAATATAAGAACACCTTGTTTTTCCCAAATCGTATTTCAATATTCAAATTCAAGGACTTAAAATTTTACCACCAGCAATATTATCTCCACTTACACATACATTTTTCCCGTACAACTTGGATAATCTTTTAGAGTTTCCTGATCTAAAAATGTATCCCTCTGTTACTAATATGTTGATGATTCTCTGGTCTTTTAATTTAATTACATTCTATCCAGCAGGTAATTATTGCACTTCTACTTTGTGTCAAACAGTAGTCCAGCTACATAGGACAGTGGGGGATGGAAAGTTGGAACAAAAACAAACAGGATTAAGTGACTTGCTTAGGGTCATACAGCTGGTAAGAATCTCTGGCCAGATTTTAACTCAGAAAGATGGGTCTTTTGGACTCCAGTCTTAGCACTCTATCAACTGTACTACCTACATGCCCTAAAGAAACTTAAAAGTACACATAATGATTGGATTTCAGAGGAAGGTTGTTTTTGGTTGGAAAAAAAATTAAAGCCTTCAGGATGAAAAAAAATTCAGTGTTATTCTTAGTACACAGAAATATACATGAAAAAAGATAATTTATTGTTGAAGTTTAATAATTTGAAAATAGTATGTGATAGATCTGATGACAAATGCTTGATGTAAATAAAAAGGTGAGTCTAATTGAAGAGCATCTAATTAACAAGAGCTTTGCCACCGGGTGGATGCTATTGAATGACAGAGTTGGGATTCAAAAAGATCTTGATGTATTAGAATCCTAGCCCTAATCTAATAAAATGAAATTTAATGTCAAAACATATGGAATCATTAAAAAAAATCAGTGTCACAATTACAAGGTGGGATGGGCAAGGTTAGATTGTATTTCATCCACAAAAGATCTAAAGGTTTTAGTAGTTTCAAGTTCCATGTGAGTCTTTTGTGATATGGCAAACCTGTAATTTCATTTAAGTGCTAAATAAGGGAAGATCTTATATAATTCTCTAATCACATCCTATCTAGGCTACTGTACTTATTTCCAGGAGGCCCACTGAGGAAAATCCCTCAGATTTTGCAGAGGATCTAGAGGAAGGGAACCAGGGGGCTGAAGATCTGTGAATTCATGAATTATGAAAATTATTTGACAGAAGTGAGGAAAGTTTGCATAGAGAAAAAAAGTCCTGTGAGGAGAAACAGAGGTAAAAAGAGTTGTCTTTAATTGAAGAGCTATCATTTGAAAAAATAATTAGATTTATTGTCCTCTGAAGTTAGGATGAGGCACAAAGCAAAGAAATTGCAAAGAGATTTAATAGGGTAAAACACTTCCTGATTATGAGATATGAGCTCTCCAAAAATGGGATGGGCTGCCTCAGAAGGCAGTAAATTACAGTGATCCTTTTCACATCATGGGAATTAGGGGGTATGGCATTCCTGTGATCCAGAAAAGCCATGTAAAACTTTTTGGTCTTCCCTTTGTAACAGACAAGTTTGATTTTCTTTTTTCTTTTTCTCTCATGGGTTGTTTATTTGACTGTAAAATTTTGATTGGATATATATATATATATATATATATATATATATACACATATATATGTATGTATACATGTACATATAATGCATTTCTGAGTTCCTATTTCCGGGTTGTCTGCTGACCTTTGTATGTTATAGGTGACTTAGACAAAGCTCCTATTTAATTTCTTATGTGGACCCACAATATATGAAAAGAGTAATGGGAAAAGTTACAATGTGGAAGGGATAACTGTAACTTTTAGTGGAGGTCTTCAAGTCAAGTGAGGATCATTAATTTCAGACAGAGCATGGAAAAATATTTTTTTTGAGGAACAGGTTGCACCATATGGTCTCTGAGGTGCTTTGCAACTCTGATACCTTATGATTCTTTGATTTTTCTGATGACTTTTGCTTTCTCATGATTCTGCTTTTTCTAAACCTTTTGGAATGTTTTCCCTAAATCTAGAGGGAATGCTACACTATCCCAGTTTTGCTCTATGAAAAGATCTAATATTAACTGTTTGATTTCCCTTCTGGCCCCAAATTTCCACTCAAGCATCCTTTTATTGGTTGTTTGTAAGAATTGAGCCCAATTCCCTCATTATTTTCTGTCATTTTTGAGAGAAGAAATTAACATGAAGGCAAGTCAAGACACATTTTTTGATTTCCATAGTAATTCATTTTTCCTGTGGCTGACAGGAACCTCCATGTTTGGAGTCTAACACCTTAGTATCCAATGTGCCATATAAGGAATCAAAAGTTGAAAGGATGAAATTATGAAGAACAGATGAACCAGCCTAAATGTACAGAGAAGATATTCAGGCTGGATATAGCATGGATTTCCTTAATTTGAAGGAGTAATTTATAAAATAGGAAAGAGAAAAGAGTCCTATGTTTATTAAAAAATGATAACTGAGGAAGGCCTCAACAATCCATACACTTTTCCATCTCTTCAAAAACTTTATGGAAATGAATAGAAAGGATAATTATTGTTTTTTAATCATTAAAATATAAGGGTAAAAATGTTTTTAAGGTTTGTGTATTCCAGGTAATTTGAGAATCAATTCTTTAATGGCCTCACACTTGTGTAGCATTTACTATGGACTCCATATCTTCATACTTTATGAAGTACACTCATCTTTGTAGTGATACTTCTACTTGTTCATGTAATACACTGGATTTTATGATATTAGAATTTGAATGTGATGGTTCTACTATCAAAAATGGAAGAAATAAATTTCCATAAAACATTTTGCAGACCTTTTTGTATTTTTGTCCATTAACTGCTCTCATTCTAGTTTCATACTTCCATGCCATTGGAATGATTTAGTTTAGTTTGGGTCCTTGACTAAAATTTCATTAAACTTGCTACCCCTCACTGCTTCTTGAAATATGAGAATACATTGCTAATAATTGTCAGTATCTTCCACTATAAAACATCATACCCCTCAATTTTCAATTTCAATTCAATAAACATTTATTAAGCACCTACTATATGCCACACTATGTTAAGTGTTGGCAATACATACAAAAAAGGTACTTCTTGACTTCAAGGACCTTACAAACTAATGACTGGGGATGCGGCATGAGGAAGTCAAATCAAGCTGAGCTGCTGATTAAAAATAGAGAGTTACTGGGGCAGCTAGGTGGCACAGTGGATAGAGCACCAGCCCTGAAGTCAGGAAGACCCGAGTTCAAATCTGGTCTCAGACACTTAACATTCCATACCTGTGTGACCCCCTGGGCAAGTCACTTAACCCCAATTGCCTCAGCAAAAAAGAAAAAAAAGAATACTGATGGATGTCTATATAATGCCTTATGATAAAAACAAATCATAGTAATTGACCCAGAGCTCTTAATGAGTATCCTATTTGTTGGAAGAGAGCACCTCTTCCATTGTGTTTGCTCTGGCATTAAAATGAGGTGACTTCAACCTAATCCCTTTAAAAAGGCAATGTCCAAACAATGATAAGTGTGGAAATATGTATACATATATTCGAATTGTCAAGTATTTTAACATAATTAACATGTAGTGGATTTCCTGCCATCTAGGGGAGGGGTGGGGTGTAGGGGGGGGGAATTTGTAACAGAAAGCTTTGTAAGGGTTAATGTTGAAGAATTACCCATATGTTTTGCAAATAAAAAGTTTTAATAATAATGATTTTAAAAAAGGCAATGTCCAAAGTGGGGAAAAGATAAAAGATAACTCATGAACACAGATTATAACTATTCTCTAAGGAAGTTTAAGTAATACAATTAATAGAGACTAGCAACAGTCATATCTAATAAATATTTGTTGTTTGCCAATTGGAAGAACAAAAACATTGTGCCTGCTTCAGGAGAAGTGATTACCTGAAATCTCATCACCTTCCAGATTGACTTATTTTTTGATACTCAAAACCAACTCCCTCAGTTTCTTTCCTTTGATTAGAGCTTTGAATAGTGGAACAGTACACTCTTTCCAAACTCCCCTTTTGTACAGGGCTTGGGATATTTAGAACTTTCCAAGTAATGCTCTATTTTTTTTTGAACTCAGGTCCTCCTGACTTCAGGGCTGGTGCTCTAACCACTGCACCACCTAGCTGCCCCATCCATCAGTATTCTTATTATGAGACTGGTAACAGTGACCAAAGTAAATAAGAGATAAAAATGAGAGACATTGCTTAAGAAAAATGTACCGAACTCAAAAACTAAACGAAGGTCAAAGAAGAGAGAAGCCAAGATTTCAAACCTGGGTGACAAGGAATGATTTTGCCATTACTAATCATGGGGGAGTAACACAGGGAGCTAATGGATTGCTCAGTGCTCAGTTATAGGGTGCTCAGTTTGACATCAGTGTGACATACCCATACACCAATGGAAATGTAGAAATGAAGTTGGGGCTGGAGAAAAGAAAATGATCTTCATCTGCATGTAAATGACTGTTGAAATTATGAAAGAGGATTAGTTACTGGCCAAGAAACATAACCGGGTACAGTAGATGTGTCATTAGCTCAGAGTTAGAAAGAATTGGGTTCAGATCCTGCTTCTAACATTTATTTCCTGCTTGATCTAGAAAAATAATTTTATTTCTGAGTCTGGATTCCTAATCTATGAAATGGAAATAATAATATATCAAGTTCTGACCTCACAGGGATTTTGTGAGACTGACATGAGACAATTTATATCTGTGAAATACCTTGCCAATTTTAAAGTGATATGCAAATTTTTGTCATCAGTTGGTTTTTTTTTTAAAGAAAGAAAAGACAAGGACTGAGGATGATAAAAACTTAGGGAGTGTTATGCTAAGGTAATAGGATACAAATAGGAATAGAAAGAGTTTAATATCAAAGGTCCAGCCGGCATAATGAAACTAGCAAAAAGGACCAGGAAGTGTGGGGGGGAAACCCCATGCAGTGAAATGTCGTAGGAATCAGGAGAGGAAGGTTACCAGGAAGGAGGTAGAGAATGATTAAATATGTGAAACAACATGAGAAGTTGTTCCAAATGTATTTCCTGAGTATAATAATAATAATATTTTAGAGATCATTAAAAACTCAGGGGATCTCTTAAGATAGATGTTCTACTGCCTTCAAATCATGTTGCCATGAATATATCACCATAGTTGATATCTTTAAGAGAAATAAAACTTTCAGATCTTTATGGAGGTTCACATTTACACAGATATTGACCAATGCCTGATAGCTTCGTAGCTTTAATTATAATGCAACTGAATTACTCTCCTAATGGAGTGGCAGTTACTATCATTATGTCTTGTTATGTTTAAATGGAGTCTCTGGAAGATGTCTCAATTAGAAAAACCCTCCAATTAAGTAGATCCTACACAGGTTAATAACAAAATGTCCCCCAGTTTCATTTATATATACTGAAAACTGTTGTTTGGTACAGAATCACATTAAAATGCAAGTTTTTGAAAAGGACCAAACATGTCTCAGTTCACACTCAATTCTGATGAACTGCGAAAGTTTTTGATTAGAACTGTGGTTTCCTTCAGCCCAGCTGCAGATCAAACAAGACAGCAATCCACTCATTTACCGCATCAAAACTTGCTGTGCTCTCTGAAGGCAAAGGACTTTTTGTTTGGTTTGGTTTGGTTTTTGAGAGGAAATTTCAGGTTATCCATGATAGATCACTTAGATTTTTTTTTTCAAAAGGTAACACTCCAAATTCTCCTGAAATGCTCGAAAAATTTCTCTCCTTTATCTACTTAGCATTTTTAAAATAGCTTGAGAACTCTGTAATTTAAACTAAAAATTAACCAAAGGGTTTAAAGCCAGCTTTAACCAGATGCATAGTTAAGAAATATAACAGAATACAGTACACCTTGGGGCAAAAATAATGCATGCAGATAAAAACAGAAATCTTTAAAGGAATAAAAGTCTGGCACTTATTAGAACAATTTTCCATCATTCCTACTTAGGTTCTCTGTATGTAAGTCAGGAGGCATTTGAAATTTTCTCATTAGACAAGATAGAAGAAAGAGACTGAATGAAAACTGAGATGGTGACTTCAAAGAGCAAAAGAGACACAAAGAATACCACACATTGAGTTTCTGAAGAGCCATATTATTCATACCATGAAAAGTTCCACCATATGGAATTCAGCATTGGAACATGGAAAAACCTTGTTTTCAGGCAGAATATTTTAGACTGCCTATATTGGCTTCCAGACTGTGGATTCTAGGAGCCTTGACTTAAAGCTTTGGTGAATGCAAAAGTAAACAAATGAAAAAAAAAGCATTTATTAAGTACTTACTACATGCCAAACACTGAACTAAGTACAAATAAAGATGCAAAGATAGTCCTTGATCCCAAAAAGTTTATATTTAAATTGAGAAAACAAGACATAAAGGGAGAGTGGTGAACAGGAAGGCAACAGTTTTGATTAGGCACTTCACAAAGCCTATAGATGAAAAATAGAGCCAGTTTCTTTATCGTTGATCAAGGCAGAATGAAAAGGGCTGCTAGATGGGAGACTGAATAGAGTACTGGAACTGAATTCAGAATAACTTGATTTCTGATCCAGTCTCAGATATTTAGTAGCTGTGTGACTCTGGAGAAGTCACCTAACTTCTGTCTCAGTTTCCTCATCTGAAAAGTGATGATAATGACAGAGCCTACTTTCTAATATGAGGAGAAATTGAATTGCTATTTATAAAACACTTTAAGGAGCTTTATAAATATTAGAGATGATGATGATGATGGAGATGGAGATGGTGGGTATAGATGGCAAGATGATTAATGAGAGCTAAAGAAGAATGCTGGAGAGTAGAGGGGTAAGTGAAGTATGATGACATGTGATTTTATGTAAAAAGGCCAGCTTGAAGATGTTGTTTTAATTCAGAACAGTGGGGCGAGGAGAGAAGTACCAGACATGAAAAGGTTTGGTCTCTTTGATGGACATTATTGTGTTATAGTTGGTAAGGTTTAGAGAAGGTGGCTGGAGAGTACAGAGTCAAAGTGTGGAGAAAATACATTTTGGAAAATATACAATTTATAAATGCATGAAGTAACTGTGGAGGAGGAAGAGAGAGCTACCATTGCCACTGACAATGAGATTTAAAGTTTATAAAGCAATAATAATTATTATTAATATCATTTATAAAAAATCTACTATGTGCCAGACACTCTACACATACCTTGGTTTTTAATCAAACCATCCTATCCATTTCTACAGTTTAGGAAACTGGCAAAACTAGAGGATAGAGGATTAATGACATCCCCGTTGTCACACAGCTATTAAGATTGTGATGGGATTTGAATCCAGGTCTTCCTGACCCAGCACCTTATCACTGCAACAATTAGCTGTCCTAGGTACTTCATACATTATCTCATTTAAGCTTCCTGACACTCCAGGGTACTGGAAGACTCCAATGGTACAAATGAAAGAGAAAGTCCTCCTGTGGGATCTCTTATTTTGGATCCTTTCTAGAGCACACGTGGGAGAATATGGGCAAGCATTACACAGGGTGAGGTATGACGGATTATCCTTTACATTCTTGGAAGGTGTACCATGTTGATGCTGTTCCAAATCCACTGGAGAAATAAGCTGTAGCCAACATAGCTTAAACTCACCACCTAGCCACAGTTGCTTCTCTGATTAGCCCCACTGCTTTTAGAAAGCAGAAAAGCTCTAGAAGGGCTTTCTTTTCACTTCCCTTTTGGTCCTGGAAAGAGAAATTAATCTGGGGCCTGTGGCTAATGGATACCAACCCCAGTTATACCTTTTGTGACATTGGGCCAGTCACTTACCTCTCTGATCATGTTTCTTCTTCTCTAGGATGATAGCATTAGACTAAATGACTTCTAAGGTTGCTTCTAGCTGGATATTTCTGATTCCATAATCTGATCTTCCCCTTTCCTCTCAGCTGCTGGAAACCTCGACCGTGTTTTAGGAACTATACTCATTTGTGGGGACAAATACAAATCTAAATGTCCCTCCTTACATTTGGCAAGTAGACATGACAACATCTCTAAGGGAGAGGTTACAAAGACTGAATGGAAAAATAGAACCTATCCTACTTTGTATTAGATACAAGGAGCCTACTTTATATTAGAGCACCCAAATAATATATGTGTGCACATGACAAATTAGGGAAGGAGAGAGTGTTACCAAGTAAGGGGCTAAGGAAAGACTGCTGCAGAAGATAACCCTGAAGCAAATATTGGAAAGAAGCCAGGGATGGATTTCAAGAGATGGAATGGGATTCCTTAACTCCCCAGACAGATCTTTGCAAAGACAAAGGGTGATGGAGAATTTGGGAACTGATGAATCATCTTGCCTGGAATTGATTGCTTTTGTATTTCTTTTGGGAGACCCCCAAATCCAGAGGGATAAGAGAACTTTTCACACTCTGGGAAGATCCAGGTGCCTTATGATGCCAAGAGCATGATTCTAGTTCTAGTGCCAAATATTCAAGAGGAGCACATGATGTTTGTCTCTTTTAAACTCCATCCCTTAACCAGATGTTGGAAATATAGCTCGCCAGTTGTGGGCAAGTATGTCATGAGCATGCTATATAGTTTTCAAATGAAAATGTTGTTATGGGCTCATAAAAAGTCAAATTCTGCTTATTAAGAGGGATATTTTTAATGTTACATATGACAGTGCTATTTGGAAACATTCTTCTTCATCTCTGAATGACTCCATTCCTTTCTCAAATCAATTTCCATGAGTCTTCCATATGCTTGCACTTACTCAGCTTCCCCACACCATTTTCCCTTTGTCCTGGCCTGTGCTTTAATTTGAATTCTCATTAAAGTTTATTACTTTATTCAAGTCACTCAGTAGCTGCTATACTTTACTTAATATAGATTTTGATTGTTGTCTAGAGTCACTGAATGGATAATTCCAAGTCAATGGCCACGGTCATATAGTCAGAATATGTCAGAAGTGAGATGCAAACCCAGGTCTTGTTGGTTCTCAAATCAACTCTCAGTTCAGCATTAGCACACATACATTTTGTGTTCTTCTGGAAGTCACTGTTCAGTCTAAATTGAATCTAAATCTAGTCTGGTTCTAAGTTCAGCCAAGTCTAGTTTTCAATTCTAAATTTGTATATGCATATGTATGTGTCTCTGCCATTAGCAAAGCCTTTTCTACATTAATTTCTGTGTTGACTGTTTCTTGCTTTATATATTGTAACTAATTTCCTCCCAAGAAGCTATCTACTCCCATCTATATAACTTCACATGGCAATTGGTATTTGATGAAGAGATTATTCTTTCCATTCTTTCTTTCTTTTTATTTATTTATTTTTGAAAGAGAGGGTGATACAGCCTGGAGGGAGAATCATGAGGGAAACACTGGAGTGGAGTGTTTGTATTAGGGTTACTTAAATTAAATTAGAGCTGGAATTAAGTCCAAAGTAGTTCATGCATAGGCTTTCTCTGATGACTAGAATTCATTATCCTTCACCTCTGTCTTAGAATCCCAAGCTTTCTTAAAAGCTCAGCATGAGTGCTAGCTCCTGCCTAAGCCATTTCCTGAATATGAGTTTCCCCATTCCAAGTACCAGTCCCTCCTCAATTATTTTATATGATCTTTGTATAAATTGTGTTTGCATGAATGTTTACATGCTGTATACTCAGTTTGCATCACCAGAATCTAGTATAGTATCTTAAAAAGTGCTTATCTAGTCAATGAATAGAAAGCATTGCCTAAAATAAATAAAAAGCAATAGATGAAGATAATGAATTAAAAGCATCAATGTCAGTAAACCTGGACTCAATTACCCCTTTGATGCTTAATAGTTGTGCACACTGGAATAATTTTTTAAATCTTTCTGAGAATCAGTTTTTTCATCAATAAGATAAAGCAGTTTGACTATACAACTCCTGAGGTTCCTACAGCATTGAATCCAAATGATCATCCAATGTAATACTCTAAAATTATAAATTAGGAAACTGAGTCCAGGAAAGTTGTCCGTTATTAACAACTGAACACCATTGAAAGAATTGGTGGGCCTAACTAACAAGATGGAGGACTGGATATTTTTCTCTAGTCCCTCCTAACACCTACCAATTGACCTTCCCTCCCCCACACAAACACACACAAAAAGTAGAGCAATTACAGATAAATCCACAGTACAAGAAAACAATAAACCCAGCAAGTTAACAGCCTTAGGAATTAAATGCAGAGTGCTAATCCTTAACTTTCTAACTCCCTAGCTCTTTCCCATTTGTTTCCAGACTCCAGGACAGTAACTGACTCACAGGTTTCTGTTTTAAGACCAAGAACATAGAGGATCACCTCTGGCTGTAGAGATTGCTGTTTTACTCAACTTCCTTCTCACCTTTCATCCTATTGTAACAAGCAATAGACAGTGACTTTGCCCCCCACCCCAAATTAAAAGATATTGAGAAAGAGAAATCAAATTGGGATCAGGCTGCCTTCTGTCAGGGAGATACTTCAAGAGAGACTTCCTAGACTCCAGAGCCCTGCTGTCAACATATGCACATCCTTTCTCTAACCATGAAAAATCTATAAATGCCAATTCAACCAGAGTAAGAAAAAAAGTTGGAAACTGAGGCAATTTTTCAGTTTATGTTGCTAATCCCAAACTGTAACTGAAGTGAAGAAAAGGTGAGAGGGAGAGACAGAAATCCAGCTGGGGGGATTATTGTTCCAGTAAAAGTGAATTGGGGTTATTACCAAAGCTGATGAAAAGTAAATACCACAACACAGGAGGAGGAACTAATTGAAAGAATCTACAGATCTCCTCCAGAAGTAAATCAACAAAATCCACTCTTCTTCAAACTGTGTTAAATATAAATTGAATTTAACAATTCCAATGACAAAGAACAAATTCTACCAGCGTCCAGGAGAAAGACTTTAAAGAATAAAGGAGAGGAAATTTGGATAACAATACTATTCTGCATCCATGAAAAGTCACAGAAAGAAATGGAATAACATATCTCCCCCAAAACCTCAATATATGACCCAAAATGACATATTGTGCGAAGATGAGTCTAATCCTCAATGGAAATAGGGTTCAGCAAGAGGCATTTGAGGCATCTTTAAAAAAAATAAAAATAAAAAACAGACAGGAGCAGATCGTATAACTTGCAACAACCTCAATCAATAGAAATACAAAAAGGGAAAATAAATAGCTGTACTTAGGGAGAAATGTAAAGAAATAAGTTATTCCATCTCAAGAAGTTATTTTAAAAATACAGATAAAAATCTGACCTATCAATTTTTAAAAGAAGACATAATTAAGAGATTTTCCCCAAAGTTACATACAAGTGTAAAAAGGAAAGAAGAATTTAGAGAAATAGGAGAAGTGGTTATAGAAGAGCAGGCCCAAAATACCATGGATTAATCCTGATAATTTCTCCACAGGTGAATCAGTGTATTCCTGGAGACTAAACTCAAGAATGACAGGATATATAAATTATGGAAGAAGAACTAGAGGAAAGAAGGGATTGGGGACCCTAAGAAAAGTGAATATATAAACAATGAAAGGAAGATAGCTTTTATAATATCTTAGTAGGTAGGGTAATGGGAAAGATAGCAAAAACAGAGAGATTGAAATGGTGGAAAAGAAAATGGGAAGTTTCTACCCAGTAAAGGAAAGAGTCCCTTTGAAGAGCACTCTCATGAGGCAGATTTATGTATTTTTAATACATAATACCCTTACAATGGGTACAATCTTGAGTAAGCTAATATGCTGGAAAACAACTTCCTCTGAGAGTGTCCTGTCTCCATATATAATATAGTGTCTAAAGAGAAGGGAAATCAGAGTTCCTGGGGTAAGGAGAAACAAATCCAAAGAGTAGGAAGACATAGAAGATGGAAAAGAGAATAATTATAGGAAAGGCAGGAGTAGAATTATACTGCATACTTTAAAACAGAGGACAATTTCTACCATGAAGCAATACTTCTAATTCTCTTTATATTCCTTCTTAATAAACTCTTCTAAGAGTTAGGCAAAAATGAAATAGAAACAATGGGGAAACATCTACAAGACTACTAACTCTAATTATTTTTAGAATAAGCACTTCAAACTTCAGCAGATTTAATTCCATGAGAAACACGGAGAGATCAAAGAACAATAAATAACAATAAAAACCATAAACCAAAGAGAAAATATTCATAATTGGTAGAAAAGGAAGAGATTTAGGAGAAAAGAACAAGGAAACACATCCTTAGGGGAAAAAAAGCACATAGAGTGGAAAAAATGACAAACAAAATAAAGTAGGCAGGAGAAGGAAATTTTGAATTAATCACTTACCTGAGAGTAGATAAAGAAGAAAGAAAGTGGGAACAATTAAATAACTAACAAAATAAAAGGGGAAAACAAATAAATTAAGTAAAATTCAAAAACTAGATTTAAAAATTAACAGAAGGGTGAGAAATGAGAGTATTAAGAGAGCTGTAGGAATAGTGTTGCATCCAAGTAGAAAAAGCAAAAATTAAACAAAGATTTTAAGTACAGATTTAAAAGAGAAATTTGAACCAAACAATATCAACTAAGAAAAATATTAGAGGCAAATGGAGAATAAGAAAAAAAAACTAGCGCATATCTTTCAATGAAAATTGATTAAACAATTCATTAAAATAAAAGAGAATAGCTTAAATATGAAAATGAAGTCCCACAATCTGAAATTTACAAGTTATGTGGAATAAAAATGAGAGGCTAAGATAAAATTCACAGCCCATCAGGTGAAAACAGAAAACCAAGTGTTGTAATCATACTGTTACACTAAACAAATTTTTAAAAGATGAAAATAAAAACAATGAAATTTCATTATGTAAAAAACTACAGAAAACAAATTGATTTCAAGGTGATATTTCAATGTCCCAAATGGCATAGCATCTCAATTTATATGGAAAAAATTACTCAAATGGGATAAAAACAGAACATAAATAGAAACACATTTATTGAAGGAGATATTAATGCTCCTACCTCAGAATTAATCAAAGTTAACAGAAATGCTTTTAAAAAATATGGAATGGAACAAATTGTAGAATTTGGGGGATTTTGTTGTTTATCATTTAGATTTATGAAGAAGGGGAGCATTTATGATCAAATAAGAGGCAGAGAAATTATGAAATACAAAATGGACAATTTTGATTGCATTAAATTGTAAAAGCTTTTGCACAAACAAAACCAATGCCACAAAGAGTAGAAGGAAAGCTGAAATATTGAAACATTTTATAGTCCATGTTTCTGATAAAGGTTTCATTTCTCAAATACCTGGAGAGCTGCATCAGGTCTATAAGAGTATAAGTCATTCTCTAATTGCTAAATGGTCAAGTTATATGAACAGGTAGTTTTCAGATGAAGACATTAAATCTATAGTCATATGAAAATCAGCATTGATTAGAGAAATGTGAATTAAAACAACTTTGAGATATCACCTCACATCTATTGGATTGACTTAATATGAGGAAAAGGAAAATGATAAATGCTGAAAAAGATGGGGGAAAATTAGAACATTAGTGTGTGGCTAGTTGAAGTCTGAACTGATCAACCATTCTGGAGGACAATTTAGAATTGTGTCCAAAAGGTTATAAAACTCTGTACACCCCTTGATTTAAGAATAACCCTACTGTCATTATCTTACTTGCCAGTATACTGTTTTTAAAAAGGGTGGGGAAAGGAACCATATCTATAAAATATCCATATAAGCTCTTTTTATGATGACAAATAACTAGAAATTGAGAGGACATCTATCAATTGGAGAATGGTTGAACAAGTTGTGGTATATGAATGTAATGGAATGCTGTTGTATTGTAAAAAATGATAAGCAAATGGATTTCAGAAAAAAAAACCCTTAAAGATTTAAATGAACTGAATCTAAGTTAAGGGAGCAGAATCAGAATATTGTACATCGTAAAGCAGTAACTTTGTACAATGATCAACTGTGAAAGACTTAACTCTTATCAGCAATATAATGATTCAGAACAATTCCAAAAGACTCATGATGAAAAATCCAAATCCAGAGAAAGAACTTTGGAGTCCAAATGCAGATTGAAGCATACAATTTTCACTTTTTGTTTGTTTTTTTCTTTCATTTGTTTCCCCTCCCTCCCCCTTTGTTCTGATTCTTTTTTCACAACATGACTAATGTGGAAATATGGTTAACATGATTGTACATAAGGAAGGAGAAAAATTTGGAATGCAAAATCTTATAAAATGAATGCTGAAAAGTATTTCTACATGCAATTGGGGAAGATAAAATACTGTTAAGTGGAAAGATATATAGATATATCAGTTCCATATGCCAACTTTACAAAAAAATTGAATTTTAAAGCATAGAATAATAGAAATCTTGTGTAAAAGATTCATAATAAACAGAGCCTCTAAAGACTATAACACAATAAAATAACAATCAGTTCAGGTAGTGTAACTAAAATATAACTCTCACTTATATAATAATGAGGGCACAAAAATAAATCATAAAAGCAATTTAGAATCCTGAAAAATTCTTAAAGAAAAAATTATATATGCTATGCAAGTTATTCCAAAAAATTCAGAAATAATATTCTCCAAACTTTTTATATGTGACAAATACAATCCAAATGTCTATTTTTCTCTCAACCAGAGAAGAACAAAGCAAAGAAATAAACTTATTGACTAATGTAATTTATGGTTGTTAATTAAAACATGTTAAATAAAATCTTGGCAAAAGACTAAAGCAATTTATTTTTAAAAATTATAATCTGGATCTTGAATTTTTATCAGAGATAGAAGGATAGTCCAACATAATATAAATAATCAACACAATTATATATTGTTACATTAAAATAATGTAATAAAATATAATTATCTGAATCAATATAGAAAAAGCCTTTGACAAATTATTAAAAAGTTAATGAAGTTTAGATATAGATGAATTTAAAAATATTATAAAAAAGCTATCCAAACCAAAAGCAAACAATATATATAATGGGTATAAATAAGAATCTTCCTGTTTTAGTTTTGCCTAATTCTAAAAATGTTAACAATGAAACTTCAGCACAATGCCTCAGCAGCCCTCTAGCCTGAAAAATTCCTCCTCTCCATGAGACTTTTCTTCCATTTGGTAAATTCTTCCATGAACCTTCATTTTTTGTAAGTTCCCACTCCTCTCCTGGCTTCACTCCTGATTTTCTGGCTTTCACTATCACCATCATTGACATTTTAGGATTTTTAATGTGTTCATTTCCTACATTAGAATATAAGTTCTTGATCATAAGAACTGTCTATTTTTTCTTATATTTGTATCCTTTGGGCTTACCACAATCTCTGGCCCATAGAAAGATTCACTTAATAAATATTTGTTGACTTCATTTAATTTTATTAATTATTAACTTAGAAAATACTAGGAGATCTGCAAATAAATTAATCAAAACAATATCTTGCATATCAAATAAGACAGGTAAAAAAATCAGGGGAAAATGAGTGATGCAGAAAAATAACCAAAAAAAAGAGTCAATAGTTTGGTAAAGGAAACAAAAAATACTGACAAAATAACACCCTAAAATTGAATGGGTCAAATGGCTTACCATTTGTGTACCATACAATAATACACTGAAGAGAAGAAAGACTTAAAAATCAGAATTGGTCAAATGGAAAAAGCATAAAAATTCACTCACTAAAAGGACAAACTAGCCAAATGCTTAAGGAGGCACAAAACCTCAGAAAAGAAAATAATTCCCTAAAGATTAAAATTGGGCATGTAGAGAAAAAATATTCTATGAGACACCAACAAAATAAAACAAAGTCAAACTAATAAAAAAACAGAATAAAATATAAAATATCTCATTGGAAAAACAACTGATTTGGAACATGGATCAAGGAGAGAGAACTTAAGAATTATTAAACAATCTGAAAGTCATGATAAAAGACTTGATATCATATTTACAGAAATTATCAATGGAAACTATCCTGATAACCTAGAACTAGTTGACAAAGTAAACAGCCTCAAAGATGAAATATTTAAGCTTTGATCAATTGCTTTTTTTGTGTCAGAGTTTTTGATTTGTTGCTCAGTTTTACTAAAAAGGGGTTTCTCTTCTTTCTTTTAAAAAATTTTTATTACATATGACATGGCTCTCTGGGATGGAGAAGGAAGAGACATATAAGGAAATCTCATCACAGAAATAACAATTATTAATAAAAGCTATTAAAATAATGGCTATTAATATCAATATGGTTCACATTATTTCAAATAGAAGCATAGAGTTCTTAAACAGCGTGGCATTTTGCCTGCTTGCTTCTTTTTACCCAAATTTTGGGGCAGGTCATTGTCAACTTGTAGTGACTGTCCAAGGTAGTCTGATAATTAATAGACAGAATGTTGGGCTTCAAATCAGAAAGACAAGCTTGAAGTTTGATTCATATAATTTGTTTTAAACAGGTCTTCCTTTACCCCTTCTTTAAAAGCATTTTTCCTTCTATGGTACCTTACTGCCTTATGAAGCAATACTGCTCATTCTCATCAAGTCTTATGTTGAAAAGTAGAGTATACTCTTAGGTGGTACTGCTATTTTTTGTCGTATTTCTCCACTTGGAAAGTACGTCACACATTTTCTAATTAATTTTTAGATTTTTTAAATTTTCTTGATCTAACAATTGATTTACATTGGCACAAATTGTGTGAAATTGTGTAATTGATGTTATTGTCATTCTCTCTTTTTATTTCTTGGCACTCACAACTTATTTGAATGGATGAATCAATCATACAATCAATTAGCTTTTTAAAATGTTTAATATGTGCCAGTCACTCTGCCAAGTCCTGGGGATAGAAAGAAAAATAAAACAAAAACTGTCCATATCCTAGAGTTTATGTTCCAAAAGGGGGATGTATACATTTAGATTTGTAAAAGATAAAGTCAATATAAGTTAAGTAACCTTAAGGCAGAAACACAGGTGCTGGAGGGGGTTATCAGGAAATCATGGAAGGTGTCCAAAAGATGGGATCTCAGTTGAGTCTTGAAAGAAACCAGGGTTATTAAAAGGTAGAAATCAAAAAGAGAGCAAGCTAGGCAAGAGGGACAGTCTGCACAAGGGCATAGAGACAGGGGATGAACATTGTGTGAGAAGAAGGACCTGTGGCTGCACTACAGAGTTTGGGAAGAGCAATGATTTATCAAGAAAACTGGGCAGATAGGAAAAATTCAGATCATGGAGAGATTTAAATGTTTGATATATTTAACCCTTGAGGTAAAAAGAAGCCTATGAAGTTTATTGAGTCTCTGTGTGTGTGTGTGTGTGTGCGCACGCGTGTGTGTGTGTGTATGTGTGTATGTGTAAATGCTTTGAAAGTGACATGGTCAGATCTATAAGTAGAAAATCGATTTTAGTAGGGAGAGACTTGAGGCAGAGAGACTAATTAGGAATCTATTTTAATGGTCCAGGGACAGGTTATGAGGACTCAATTAAAGTGTTGACTGTGTAAGTGGAGAGAAGGGATCATAATGAGAGATTTGCTAAACAAAAAGAAGATCTGGTAGCTGTTTGAGAATGCGAAGTAAGCACTGGAAGGGATGGTAAGTATGGTTATTGTCCTTTTATCTCAAAGATGACCAAAATTCTAGAGTCAAACTAGTTTGTCCCATTGTGGCTGATCAGACCAATCCGAGTCAGAATGCTCTGCCACAGGTCAGACACAAAAAGATCCTATGAGCATTCTGGGTAGCTTCTTGTACATCTCATGTTTCTTCTGAGCTAATTCAATTCTGCTTTGCTCATGGAGCACAGTATCTCTGATGAGGGTATGCTATACTGGGAAGTCCTGTACCAATATCTCCCATATTATACAATTGATTCTAAAATCGTAAGAGAAACCTCGAGTGCTGTATCACTTTTTCTGACCACCCCAAGAATACTTGTCATGGGTGAATTCTCCATAGTCTTTTTGGCAAGAGCACATTTGGCTTTTGAACAACGTGGTCAGCCCAATGGAGTTGTACTCTGTGTAGTAGAGTACGAATGCTTAGCAGTTTAGTTCAAGAAAGGACCTCAGTGTCTGGTAGCTGATCGTACCAGGTGATCTTCAGAATCTTCCTAAGTCAATTCAAATGGAAGCGATTCAATTTCCTGACATGGCTCTGGTAGACCATCCAGGTTTCCCAGGCATACCACCATGTGGTCAGCAACAACGGCTCTGTTGTTATTATTTTGGTCTAATACTTCTCTCCCACACTTTCTTTTAGAGTCTCCCAAACACTGAGCTAGCTCTGCTAATGCACCTTATTATAAATATGCACATCCCTAGAAAGAATACTGCTGAGTAACTTATTAACTAATACTGCTAAGTAAACTTATCCACAGCATTCAAAGCTTCCCTATTGCCTATGGTTCCCATAGGGATGATGTGATGCTGGTTGATGGGGAACCGGCTTTCTTAGTATTAATTGTTAGACTAAAATTAGTACAAGCAGCAAAGAACTGATCCATACATCATTGCATCTCAGTGTTAGAGGTTACATTGAGTGCACAATCATGTGCAAAAAAAATACTTCTTCCACTTTAGTTGTGGCTTGTAGCCTTTTTAAATTGAAGGATTTAACATCAGTGCAGTAGCTGACTTTGATTTTCTGTCCATTCTCATGACAACATGGCTGAAAGCATCATGCTAAAAAGTATAGGAGCAAGCACACAGTCTTGTTTCATTCCACTGGTGACTGGAAAAACTCGAGACTATAATCCGTTATACAGAACCCTGGATAAGCACACAAGCACAAAGTTGACATACTATATTGATGAACTTTTCTGGGCAACCAAATTTTGACGTACTTTCCCATAAGCCCTCATGACCAACAGTATCAAAGGTCAAGCTTGGTCAGATATGATCAAATGTGAACATATCTATGTTCTGCTCCCTGCATTTCTCCTGAAGTTATTAGTCAGCAAACACCATATCAACCATTCCTTGAGCCTTTCTGTAGCTATACTGACTTTCAGTTAGATGACCTTTCAGGTTAATAGCCTATTAAGGAAGGCTCTGGTAAGAGTTTTGGAAAGTTACCAGCACAGAAGACATAAATCTGGATTGTAAATAGGTGGTGCCTTTGACATAAACAGGCAGATTCAGAAGAAGGCTCTTTTAGAGAGTAAAGGTACTGGTGATAGTATGGGACAATTTGTTTTTAGTTTGGGAAATTGAATTGAAAGTGTTTAATTTGTAAAATGAAACTAGAGATCAAAAGAGAGACTATGAATGAATAAATAGATCCAGCAATCATTCACATAGACATTATTATTGAACACATGAGAGCTGATGATTTCATCAAATGAGAGAATATCAAGAGAAGAGGGAAGAGAGTCCAGGACAGACCATTGAAGGACACCATAATTAGTAATCATGGAACAGATGGAAATCCTACAAAGGAGAATGAGAGGAATAGATAGCCCATTGGAGGATAACTAAGAAGTGTTATATACACAAAAAAATGAGGCAGTATTAAAGAGAAAGTGATCTTAGTCTCTAAGACTACAGAAAGATCAATTGGGATGAGGGCTGAGAGCAGAGGAAATACTAAATCCAGCAGTTAAAAGATAAATGATAAGTTTCCAGATGGAAGTTTTAGTGAAATGAAGATGGTTCCAAGTAAAGGAAAAGATTCATTAATGCAGAAGAATATACTTGAATCTATATAATAAGGGAATCTAAATAATTAGGGATATACAAAGCTTTTATTCCTCCTTGAGACAGATAGAAGGAATCAGAATTCCAGGGGAATTTAGTCTGTCAGGATTTTGAAATCCACCACTTCGAATTTGGTCTCTGACTAATAAAAGAATAAATTCTATGTGGGACAATAAATTTGGAATGAGCATCCAAGGATTAAGAAATCATTTTATCTGTATTATTATTTATCTGTATTATTAATGTTTTCAAATTAAGTATCTATCCATAGCACTGAGCAGCTTTTCCACAGTATGCCATCTGGAGGAAAGAAACCCATAATCCAAGTTGACTTGAATGTTTTCCTTCTACTAAAAAGTGCTAGACCCTGTCTGCAGTGTTTGCAATGTGCTTGAGCAGTCCCAATACAAACAGGATGCTGCACTAAATTCATAAAAAACAGACTCTAAAAGGAAACTACTCTTTCCGTAAGTGGGCTTCCTAACATGCATATTTTCATTTTTACTATTTCATACAAATGCATTTTGCTAGAAAGCAAGGCATTTTTCTGGGGTTGGTTGTTGCAAAAACAAAACAAAACAAAACAAAAACAACAACAACAAAAAACTCCCCCCCAAAACAGCAGTTCTTATTTCAGCTGGAAAAGACAGAGAAAGGAAGGGTTTATTAAATACCAGGACCATCCATCAGTCTAGGTGCTGAGGATTTAGGGCCCAAACCAAAACAGTCTCTGTCCTCAGGAAGTTTAAATTCTTACAGAGGTGTACACAGATGATTAAATATAAGACATATACAAAATTACAATATGTGAATACACAGAAAAAGAGGCTATTGAGATGGTCCATATGAGAAGTAAGAGGATCTGAAGCTACTAGGGTAGTTTCTATAGTCATGGACAGAAGGATTTGGAAGTAGAATTGACAAAACATACAGTAGCTAGTGATCAGATGTGGCAGTTGGCAGAATCAGGATGACAAAGATGACCACAAAGTAATAAATCCAGGCGTCCACCAAGATGCCATTGAGCTCAGCTGAAGGGGAAATGGGGATAGAGCATGGAAATGGAGAAACAAATGTGATTAGGGACAAAATAACAAACTGTTCTTTATTTCTTTGTTTTCCCTTTGCTTCACAGGCAAAGTTTCCAATGGAAAGCTACATCAAAGTATAATAGTAACTGGAGGCAATTTAACTCATGCTTACCGAAGATGAAGTGAATTACCAGACATCTCTGCCTTTTTGATTGCTTTTTGACATTTCTCTCCTTAAAATTACAAGGCTAATAGACTAGCTAACAGCACTTCTGATGTGACCAGGTACAATCTTTTCTCAACATAAGGCCCATCTGCAAAAAATAATGTAGCATGCTGATCTGATAAAGGGTTATTTAAAATGTAAAGAGATGGAAAACTTTCCAAAAAGTGAACTGGGTAAATAGCATGTTTATACAACTGCTTCCTGACGAGATGTCGTTGAGACGAATCCCAAGCCAGTAGAGTAAGAACTCCTTTGCTACTCAGTGAGCAAAACTCCCTCTCCATTACTGCCTGGCCAAGGCAGAGATTAAAGTAATTTTCCTGATGTAATTTGAGGGATGCCAAAACATTAAATTGCCCCCACTTAAATGATTACATCTCTGCAGCTACGAATGCCAAAATAAAGGGATCAGGTTCCTTGCATGAACTGTGTGTGTGTGTGTGTGTGTGTGTGTACTCTGCATGCATTCACCACTGGCAGAATGATTAACAATATGGCATAAAACATATATTTTTTATTCTTAAATGGTTGGAAGGAACATTTTCACATGTCAAAGATTATAGCGGAGCCATCAATGAAATCAAACAGGTAAAAACATATTTGCATAGGTCATGTTTCCAACACTGAGCCTTGTCCTTTGGCAGGGCTATTTCATTCTTAATTATACAGAGAAGAACACTGAAGAATTAGATGGCATCTCCCTGAGTATACGTATTTCGTTTTTAAGATGATTTCTTTATTCTCATTGGTCTTAAGAGCAAAGGCCAAACAGCATTCCCAGACTGATTTAACTCTGAAGCCTTTTTAGACATCATCAGCCCTTGAAGTGAAATATGATCAGCCAATAAAATCCCTTTCAGGAAAAATTAGAATTTTACAAATTGTAAGTCCTCAAAAAAAAAGAAAAAGAAACACTGAGTTCTCTTTTATTGTAATTTTCTAACATGATAAAATGAAAGAAATTTGAAAAAATTGAATCAAAATAAACACATATTAAGCACTTACTATGTGTTCTCTTCTGAGCCATCTACTAGCTAACAACAAAATGTGTATCCTTTTTGTTCATTCAACTTATTAATAAGGAAGTATTTAGGGGCAGCTAAGTGGTGCAGTGGATAGAGCACTAGCCCTGAGTTCAAATCTAGTTTCAGACACTTAACACTTCCTAGCTGTGTGATCTTGGGCAAGTCACTTAGCCTCAATTACCTCAGCAAAAAGAAGGAGAGAAAGAAAGAAGTATTTGCTGAAGCATCTGCTAAGTGTCTGGCCCTTTGCTGAATAATATGAATACAAAGAAGAAAAATTAATACCTATCACTGAAGTTTGCATTCTATTAGGAGAGAGAATATGTACATGCATAAGTCTATATAAAGTATATACCCCAAATGCAAGATAAAATTGTGTAGGTGTAGGGGGAGAGGAACCTCTAGTACTTAGGGAGAGGGTACAATTAGAAACTTCTTTGTGTAGGGATCATTTGATCAGAGTTTTAAAGGAAATCGGGGTGTCTAATAGGTTTAGGTGAGGGAAAAGCACATTTTAGGTGTGGCATTAAAATGATCCTACCTACATTAAAAGAAACTGAGACAGAGCTTTGAGCCAATGGCACTTTATTGAAGGGTCCATGATCCCTTGCAATGAAATGGACCTCAGATCTTCTACATAGGCAAAGATTTGTTGATGGGTAGTAGAATGTCATGGATGAAGAACAATGTGATGACCTGTTTGATTGGACCAATTTGTTTGTTATAGGATGGAAAGCAACAGATAACTTGTCCAGAAAAGTACCTGAGAAATGTGCAGGAGTGGTCTTTAAGAGCTAAAGAGGAAGTAATATTCAATCTTAGAACCAAAAAGAAACCATTGGGGTTTATTTAGTGACATAGAGTGACACGATTCTGGCCATTTTAATTGGGATTCATGCTTCATTTCAGCCAAAATGGCTGCTGCCCAATTCCTAATTGTGTATGTACAATTACAAATTATTTTATTTTATTACCTTTACTAGACAGTAAGTAATTACTTTTTTTATGCCGGTCATCTAGGTAGACATAGAGTTAGAAAATGTTGACTTTCTATTCGTCTAAGATTTTTACCAGATATATGACTTTGAAAGAAGCCACTTAATTACTTAGTGTCTCAGATGACTCTTTAGGACTAATCCACTAAGCCACAGACAGGTCACCATTTATATTGGTGGAAAGAGTTCTCACAGTTCGATTTCCCTTTCCTGAGGGGATTGTAGATGCTTCTAGTATTCATCAATGGTCACTTAACCTCTATCAATTTCAGTTTCTTGTTTGTAAAATGAGGATAGAAATAACATTTACCTCATAGGAGTGTGATGAGATAATATCTGTAAAGTGCTATGCTCCATATGTTATCTGCTGTTATTGCTGCACGGGTGGTTACCATTATCATTTTGATGATAGGAAAATGAACCAAAACCCTCAGGGATGATGTCTCTATTCTCCCCTTAGTCTCCCTATTACTTACTATTGCCTAATACATGGATTACAAACAATAGGACCTTATTAAAAGAATGACCATACTTATTGGATGGGAAGCCCAAGAACTGGACCTGGTCCTGAGTTAGATAGGCCTGGCTCCAGGGCTAGGTTCCTCTCTTCTAGTTAGGAATCAAGAAAAGTCTGGGGGGGAAGAGCCTAGCAGTCCAATGGCATCATAATCTTGCCCACAGTTTTATGCCATGTCATAATGCTGACTATCTGGAATGGCGACTGATTGAACCACAATAATCACAATTCATAAATCAATAGCTAAAAGAGTGCAAAGTACTTTGCTCACATTCATCAAATGTGGATACACTAGGTGTACCATTATTTGTTTTCAAGATGAGGAAGTTGAGGTCTAAAGGGATACAGCGGTTTTCCCAAACATACGGAGCCCACACATGAGTTACCTAGATCTGTAATGCAGATCATGGAACATCAAATGTATTACTCTATCTTGTCCATCATAGCCACCCTTCATGGACCAACCATCTGCCACTATATATAAGGGAGAGATGATTCTTCTGTTAAGGCATGAAAGTCATTGTTCATTCAAGAATTTTACCACTGGCAAAAATGAAATCCTTTGAGGAAACACAAGTTGAAAGGAACTTCAGTGACTACCTCATCAAAACTTTATCTCATCTCAGGGAATAAGGGCCATAACTTAAAAACTTAAAACTTAAAAAAAAACATATATTAATAAATTGTTTTAACATGTAACTGGAAGAAAATAAAGTATGATATTTTTAAAAAATCTGTATCTCAGTGGAAACCTCTCTCTGACATCCCTGACAACTGGCTATCCGGGCTCTGCTTTCTGACCTTCAGTAATGGGGGAGTCTCTTCACAATCTTTTCTTCTTTCTCCAATTTCTACCTTCTGAGACCAAATAGAGGTCACATCCTTTTTTTCCATATGAGATTCCTCTAGATATTTATAGACAATTATCCTGCCTTCCCCGAGTCTTTTCTAATCCAAGCTAATCATCCCCAGTTCTTTTAATACATGGACACTTGGCAGGATCTCAAGGCCTTTCTTGATGCCATTTGGAAACTCTCCAGCTTATCAACATCCTTTCTAAAATGTATCAACAAGAACTGAATGCGAAAAGTCAGATTGCCTTGCCCAGGAAAGAGGACAAGGGAGACTATTAGCCTCTATATCCCCACTATGTTAGTTTTCTTGGGCATCATATCATGATACATACAATGAAATTCAATAAAATTGCCAGAGAATTTCCTGATGAACTGCTAGGTACCTCACTTTCCTCAGTTTGCATTTGTGCATTCAGCCCAACTTTGAGACTTTTCATTCTAATAAATTTTACCTTACTCAATATACCTTAATGTTTTGAGCTGTCAAGGTTTTTTTTGAGTACTTATTCTTCTGTCTCTTAGCTCAGTGCCTTATACATAATAAGCATTTAATAAATGTATATTGACTATCATTAGCAATAAAAATGTAACTGTTATCTATGGATCTTCCCCATTCCAGAAAAACTCCATATACAAGTCCTAAATAGGTGAACAAATGAGTAAAATAAAAAGTTTGGCTTCAGTCACTAACTATAACATGATCAGAGTCAAGTACCCACTGCCATAATTGAATTATCTATTGAAAATGCTTAAAGCTGAATTTTCACTATTGGACCAGAACACTTTAGTCTTTGAAGGGAACGTGATTTTAAAGCAATTTAGGTACCCCAGAAGGATCAGAACTGGAATCATCTTTAGAGAATAACTAGCTCAATTCTATCATTTTATAAATGGAAAACCAGAGGCACAGAGAAATCAAAATACGTCTTCAAGGATACGTAGGAGTTAATGAATCTGGCACACCTGCAGAATCATAAGTATGACCTTTGCTACAAGATGTTATATTAGAGAATGTAAACATTTTAAAAATCATTTGAAAAAATAAATGCCATTCGGGACAACTAGGTGGTGCAGTGGATAGAGCACCAGCCCTGAAGTCAGGAGGACCCGAGTTCAAATGTGGTCTCAGATACTTAACACTTCCTAGATGTGTGACCCTGGGCAAGCCACTTAACCTCCATTGCCTCAGGAAATAAATAAGACAGATAAATAAATAAACAAATGCAATTTTAAAGTACCTTGTAACAAAACTATCCCTTCTCTGGCACTATAGAAACTGACTTCCATCTAGGAATATAATATTTGTTAAGTTTCTTCATAACACTCCCTTCCAAGTAAAAGATAAAAACAAAAATAAAGTGGTGTTTTTGTGCTGTGTTTTCAATGTTGTCTCATATCTCCCTGCCTTCCCACATCACCAACTTAGAAGTAGTCTTGCAAATTTTGGAGTCTTCCCCACAATGAGGCTGATAACATGGTCTGGTTTGTCATCTTGTGTTGCAATTTGGGGAAGTTTTCCCCTCTCACAGGATCAGAGTCTAGGACCTTTTCACAATATGATGGAATCCACACTGACCAATGTTGGATTTCTTCCTTCATAGTTGATTTTTATGGTGAATTAAGTGCCTTTTACCCAAAAACACCAAAATCCTCAATTCTGCCTATGGTCCTGACCCAAGTTTAAAGTCAAGTGCCTCTCTCAGAACCTCACTGATTTGCCAGTCACAATGCCTTTTACATAGACTGGGGTGACAGAGTTATACTATGGAAATTGAGAAAACCTCTAATATTAATTCTGTAGTCATGTTCAAGTCACTTAACATCCTTGGGCCTCAGTTTCCTTATTTGTTATATAAAGGAGTTGGAGTAAATGGCTTCTGATTTTCTTCCAGCTCTAAATCTATGGTCCTATAACATCTAAAACCTGTTTATTAAATTGAATCAATTCTGGACAATGTTCAGTCCCCATTTATAGGTGGCAACTTTACTTTTTTAAAAAAGTTTGGTATTAAGCATTCAGTGTCTATAATATTATCATTATTAATACATAAGAAAGATCCATATCAGTTAGAAACTAGAGGTCAATGTATAATGTTTGGGGAGCTCAGTCGACTGGGACCTTGATTCTTCCACCAGAGAAGGGAAGATTGATGTCAGAATATTCAAATGTCCTCTCTCTGAGTATCCTAGCCCAAAAACACTGGTAAAAAGCTATTGTGAGGGAAGTCTGAGACTCTACAGGGGTCCTTGTCTAGTCATTTTATTACATATTATTTAATTCTAGAATGGAAACATGACCAGTGATGTTTCTTTTTTTTTCTTCAATGGTGAAATGTGAAAATCTTTTATGGTTTTTATACAAGTGTTTTCAAGGGACAAAGAATGGAAGATAATTTGAATTACAGCACAGACATTCTGAAACAGAAATTCAACTCTCTGGCAATTTTTTCTATATTGTTCAATACAAGAGATTTGCCCATGGGGAAAGTGGGCATGTGGAAATGGTAGGATCGAGTTTCATCACACTCATTACCCAAGAAATACATCTTGATAGAAAATATGAATGTCTTATTTGTCAAACCATTGTTCAAACTCTTTCAGTTATTGGTCTCCCCAAACCCTCTGATTTGTCTCCATTGTTCTGTCAGGAAAGCACACCAGACACAACCCAAGTTTGTGGTAGGACTCCTTTGTAATTAGCTAAGACAAGAGAAGCTTCTGCTTTTGCTTTGGGAGACATCATCCCTTAGGAAGTATGGGTCCTCAAAACCCCCAACTGGAAATAATCTTCACAGGGCAGAAACGCCAACAATCAGCAGCCAGCCAAAGGCAAAATGCCAACATGGGACAGATTTATTCATTGAGGCCTCCTTCATCTGGTGCCCTGTGTCCTTCTCACTTCAAGATAAACACAGGGCCATCCGAGGCTACCATACTCTTTCCTCCCCATCCTCCATGGAAATTTGCCCAGACTAAATCACACAATCACAATCGTTCCCATATCTAGATCACCTTTTTGTTTTGCCAAGTTCTGATCTCCCAATAAATTGCTACGAGAAACAAGATATTTTCCCATTTTATGAATGAGCAAATTGAGGCACAGAGAGGTTATCATGGATTTAGAGCTAGAAGAGACCTTATTGCCTCTTTCTCATCTAGAATGTTTACCTCAATTGTTTTCCAATCTCTGTCCCTTAAGAATTTGCATTAATTTTTTCCTCTATCACCATCAAAGTACAAAGGATCATGTAGCACACTTCATGCCCATTTCCTAGATGAAGACACTGAAAACTGGAGAGTGTCATTGAATTGCTCACAATGGCATAGATAGCTGTCAGCATTCAAACTCAGGTCCTCTGACTCCAAGTGTGTGATTCTTTCCTTGACCCCAGGCTACCTTTCTGGTATCATATTATCCAAGGTTATACGCCATGCTCACTCTTGCTGTTATAAGTCATTTTCCCATTCAAAAATATTTCTACAGTTCCTTATTGTCTCTTGGATGAGAGGCAAAATCCTCAGCCTGATGCTGAAATGCCTCCAGAATGACTCCCACCAGTATATCTTTGTAGTCTTATTTCTCAGAAGTTGCTTTCACCTCCTGTGTTCCAATTCAGTCAGCTTCCTTGCTACTCTCCTGATAGGACATCCTTTCTCTCACCTTCATCTTTGCCCAGGTGTTGCTTGTCTCTAAAGCCTGGCTTCCTTCCTCTTGCCTTATTGAATCCCCACCTTCCTTCAAGGCAGACTCATCTCATACACCTTTCCCCAGAGTTGCCAGTTGTTTCCCCTTCTGAAATGATTTTGCATCATATCTAATTACTTTGTATTAACTTATCAATTATCAGAGTCACTATGACTGCCTATGTATTTTTGTATTCTTCGAAGCTGATGCAATGACTTACAGACAATAAATGATTGTTAAATTGAATAGAATAAATTAAAATTATAATGAAAATGCAGGGATGCTTAGCCTGCTATATGCCATAGGGCAGCCTGATGAAGATTATGGACCACTTCTCAAAAATCATGATTTTAAATGATAAAAGAAAATACAAAGGATTGCAAAGGAGACTAATTAGATTGAAATACAGTTTACATGAAGTAAAAAGCTCTCAGATCCAGATTAAGAATCTCTTAGTACCCTAGTGTGGAAGTTATGATGGTATAATTGGAAAAAGAAGCCTAGAATCAAAGACTGAGAGCTTGAAGGCTTAAAAGCCATCATGGCCAATCCTCTTATTTTATATGGAGAAAGCTATGGCCCAGAAAAGTTCAGTAAATCCCCAGCTTCCTTCATGACTGAGATCAAGAGCCTCCTCTGGCAGGGAGACTTTTTTGATCCCCTTCCCCCAATTCTCTGATTGCTTCTCCTCCTCCATTCCAGGTTACCTGGTATCTACTTTATATTTTAAATGGACATCTTTAGAATATGTCCACTTAATAGAATGCGAGTTTCTTAGGTCAGGAACAGATTCTCTTTTGTCTTTAGATCCTTTGTCTCTTGTAAGACTGGCACAAGGCCTGTCACGTACTTCGTCTACACTTGCTAAGGGATTGATGGATCGCCCAAGATCTCACAGGTAGCAAGTGACAGATCTGGGGATTCAGAGCCCAGGTCCTCTGACTCCCAAACCAGCATTCTTTCCATAACTCAGGCCTCCCCTCTGCTCTCTTTGCCAAACGTGGCCTAGAAGATTTGGATATGTGGACTCTTGATTATTTATAAAAATCCTCCTTATATTTATACACTCTGTTGTGTTAAAATATGGGGCATACCTTCAAAGTCCCTCCAGAGCAATGGAAACAAAAATATATTCCTTTAGCCTGTTGACTTTCCAGGCTTCTCACTCTCAGTCTAGCATCTTTCAGCAGGACATTAAATTCACTTAAAAGAAGTTTTTGCAAAAAGGAAAATGAGGATTGGATGGACTGGTTCTTTGCTGCCAACATTCCTTCCGATCTGCCCACCCACAGTGACTTACTTGTTCCCCTGGAGACTTCTCCAACTTAGTGCCTTTGCCAAGCAGCTTTAGCAAAGGCATTTGTTTTAGGCTGTTCAAGTCAAGAAGCTGGCCATGATATCAGCTCCATTGTCGGGAATTATTGTTGGTACAGCTAAGTGAAAAGTGCTAGTGCTTTCACTTACCTGGGAATTCTGGGATCTCCTCTCCCAGGTAGGATTTAAGTAGATCGTTAATCAGAGAGACGAGCTTTCTTTGTCCAGGACCAAGAGATCTGTTCCCATTTGAGGCCTTGAGTCCTAGGATCACTAATTGCTTTCAAGTTTGCAACATGGTAGCCTGATGGCGAATCCTTCCCCAAGATATTGTCCCTCCAAAGTCTTGTAACCCCATTTGAGAGCACTTAAAAGTCATCACTCTGCAGCAGTGAAACAAAGTCTTACTCCTTGCAAACTAAATGTAAATCCATACACTGCATCCAGCTCATCAGATGGGCTAGATGAATTATGTAATTGGATTTGGCCAATTTTCTCCAGCACACAGCACAAATAGTTTTCTTTGGTTTTCCTGGATGTTGTTCTAAGAAGGAGGTAGCTGGAAAAAAATGAAAAATTACAGGATATGATTCATAAAAATCCCACATCTTGTTCGTTTTTTTGAATGTGCAAATACATTTCTTTAAGGGGAAAATAGGGCTTTGTCCTTTGGTTGTGATTATCTTCCCTTGCCTGTCTTTAATTTGGGATCCATCACCTTAAGGCTATCAGGGAGACTCAGTAAATGAATAGAATTGTCTTTAGATGCTAAATGTAGAAAATCATATTTGTTCTTGAAACATCATTTCTTCCAGAGAAGTGAAGATGGAGTCATGGCCAGTACTTTTCACTAGAGAGCAAAGGCCTGGACCCCAGCCTTCACACATTTGACAGACCTGATCAGCTTTCTCTAATAGGGAATGGGAACATTGATCTCTCCATCATGTGCAGAGAAAAAAGAATAAGACCATCCCATTTGAAAATCTTTTGGCACATGGACTTAATTCATCCTGTTTCTTTTTTGATTTACTGCCACCATAGTGGAAACGTACATACCCTAAGAAAGAATCATTCAATACCAGGTGGGATGAAGGGGGGATGCTGCTGAGAGTGCCCACATATTTCCACAGCTAAAGGGTGCTCTAGATTGTTCCTGGGCCTCAGTTCTGTTGAGGCCGGCAGTTGAGTCAGCTCCCTCATTCTGAAGTAGTTGAAAAAGGTTATGAAAGCTGTGGCCTTCTGTGACCCTAGCTAAAACTGGGTCCTCAGGGTTTGCACAATGTAAACCCATATGGAGACCGCAAGGGAGGCCACAGGATAGCAGGAAACTTTTAATTTGTATAAAAGAAAAGGGTCTTAGAGCTGAAAGAACTCTGGAAACCATTTTGCCTCATGGCTCATTTTATAGATGGGAAAACTGAGGCTGTAAGCAGGTGAAGTCAATAATAAGCAATAAGAATATTCATTAGGCCCTTATTATGTGCCAGGAACTTTGTTAGGTATCAGGTCTACAAATACAAGTGGTGGGGATGGAGCGAATCTTCCATTCTAATTAGGTAAAGTAACAAAAGGGGAGTATGACCTAGATGGAGATACCCAAAGAAGGAGAGGGTATGAAGTCTAGAAAATAAGAAGTACAGCTGGGAGAGGAATGAAAAGCAGTTGTTCTGAGTTCTCTCTAATGAGTTCTAGCACCCACCTGAAGTTCTGGAGTCCCTAGTGGCAGAGGTGGGATTAATTTGCAGGATTCCAATCCAATCTCATTTCCATTATTGGGCATTTCATCTCCCATCTCTGAACCTTTGTACCGATGATGCCCATTGCATACAATCTATTTGTGTCTTGCTCCATTACATAGAATTCCTCTTTTCTATCAAAACTTTATTTCAGGTGTCCACTGCTTGCCTATCTTGATTCCCCAAATTGCCCCCCAATTGTATTCCCTCCTCCTATGCAATTGCTTTTTACGTATTTTACATTTATCAATCTACATATACACAATCTCTCTCTGCCTAACAAACACAAGCATCTTGAGCACAGAGGCTACTTCATTTTGATTTTGGATCCCAAATGTCACGCAGTAAGTTTCAAATAAACGTTTGTTGTGAATGGATGAGCCCTTTGCACACTTTTGCATACTTACCACACAAGCTGCAGTTTCAAAATCTGACTTGGAGGATAAAAGAGTTCTGGAAGGACTGACCCTAGGGTTGAAGACATGGCCTAAATAACCATTGTGCTTTGGTAGCCAGACTTCCCTGACCACAGGGACGTCTGCTATTTTTCTTCTATGTATTTTCATTTGGAAAGAAGCTGGCTTTCATTGTTTTGGTTGATGTAGGGTACAGGTTTTCTTCTGGTAACATTTGTTCATCAAATGGTTGGAGGAAAGCATCCCATATTTAACATATTAAAGCAAAATAACAACCCTCAAACTTCTGAAATGAAGTCCAAGACTCTTGTGTCTCTGGGCTAACCCTTCATTACTTCAGAGAATTAGGGTGGGTGACTGAAGCAGATCATAATGAATCTAAGGGATTACATATTTTCCACTAACTGGGAAAACTTTCACCAGACTTCCATTTCCACAGACAAGACACACATTTATATACTTTCTCCCTCCCCCAAAGATATTACATAACAATTCAGCAAACATTAAATTTAGTCTGAATTTATGAAAAAAGGGAGGAAAGAATTATGAGAGCTATGATCACAACTTATCACTAAAATGGGAATAACAATTTTTTTTAAGGTACGGAGTAGCTTTGAGGAAAATATTCTTTATATGATTAGGGAAAGTATTCTAATTTTTGCTTTAAGTCCAGAAAACATATGCATTCACAAAGAGGTATAACTCACAGGAGACAGGATTGAGGATAATAATTCTCTGAAAAACCTAAGTTCTCTCCCCCTTGACATAGGAGACCCACCCAAAATAAGAGTTTCTGTGTATTGCAAAATTGAATCTCCTTAAAGAGGGATGGAGAATGCATTTTTATTGGTTCACACCTGACCTATATTAGACGCCTTGATGGAATTAGTAATTTCATGGGTGTTGAATACAATACCCCTTTTCCTTTTGTTGTGTTGACTTAAATATAAAATAAATTCTGATGTTAACAGGAGAAATGTTGAATGAGTTCACAGTGTAAATAAAAGGAGAGTCTGCCAGTGTAAATCCTGAGCTTTACTTGTGAGCCATGAGTTATATCAGTTAAGTTTTGTTTCTCCTCATCATATTCCATCTTTATGAATTAAAGACATTTTAGTAGGAAGGTTAAAAAATTATATTTCCTCTTTATTTTCCTTGGAGTTTAAAGAGGAGCAAAACAAGAGGAGTTAATTTCATAATAGTTTAGATCTACGGTGATTTTGGGGGGGTATTATTTAGGAGATATGAAGGTAGAGATGATCCCCTTTTTTCTCTATTAGTTAAAAAAGCACTAATTCAAAGAGTATTTATTAAGCACCTACTAGATGTAAGGAGGCAGTGTTGCATAATGGATATTAAGGAGGCTTTCCCTACTGGTACCTAATGAGTAAAGAAGCTTGCCAAGTCCCTTGATCTTTCAATGTCCTGGGCACCTAAGACCACACTCTAGTTGCCCATATATATCAGCAGTTATCTGGAATTTCCTCAAGCTGTGTTATTACAAGTTTGTCCCTAAAGTTCTAGGCACAATGATTAGTGATGAGGAAATAAAGATGTAAAGGAAACATTTCCTGCCTTCAAGGAGCTAACATTCTAATGTCAAGTAAAAAAATAAAATAACATAATATGAGTTATATATGAAATAACTTGGGGGTTAGGAGAAATGAACAATTAAGGGCATTGGGAAAAGAATTACCTTGTGTTGGAGGTGAATGAGTTAAGGTTTTTTCAACACTTTAAATTTTATTTTTATATTCATCTTTTAAAAAAAATGAATTCCAAATTCTCTCCCTTTCCCCTCTCCTTCGCCCATGGTGAAAACAAGCAATATGATACCAATTATATGGGTGAAATAATGCAAAGTCTATTTCCACATTAATCATGTCACAAAAACACACATGAGAGCAAGAAAAATAAAGAAAGTAAAAATAGGTATGCATCAATTTGTACTCAGTGTTTATCAATTCTCTCTGTAGAGGTGATAACATGACTTGTATGATAGTACTGATTAAAATTGCTTAGTTTTTCAAAATTGTTCATTGTCACAAGATTGTTATTACATTGCACAATGTTTTAATGTTTCTACTCACCTCACTTTGCTTTGGTTCATCTAACTTGGACCTGACATTCTAGGATATCAAGGCAGTTTTCCTTGTTGATTTTTTTTTTTGAAATATGATGTCTACCCTCTTTCTTTGATTGTGGCTTTCAGGCAGTTAAATGATTCTTAAATTATCTCTCCTTGGTCTATTTTAAGTGCAATTGTTTTTCAATGTGATACTTCATATTTTCTACTATTTTTTCATCTTTTAAACTTTGTTTTATTGTTTTTTGATGTCTCAAGAAATCTTTAGCTTCTACTTGCTGAATTCTAATTTTTAAAGAATTATTTTCTTCACTGAGGTTTTGTACTACCCCATTTTTTGGTCAATTTGAGTTTTTCAATATCTATTTTTCTTAACAAAGTTTTATAACCCCTTTGGGATTTGGCCAACTTTGTTTTTGAAGGTTCTTTTCTTTAGTATTGTGGTGCTTATATATGTATGTTTATATATGTGTGTTTTCACATACATACATATAAACATGTACATATTTATGTATATAGACACATACACATACACACATACACATCAAGCTACTAATTGTTCTTTCTGAATCTTAGAACTTTGGAAGACATCCACTGAATCTTAGATCGACATTCATTCTGAATTTGACTTGTCAGTGAATGTCAATACATTTGGAAGAAAGAGTGAAACACAAATTTTTTCACCTTTGTTTCACTTAAACCCAACTCATGACTGAGTCAAGATATCACTCATATGATATCATCGGTCTTCATTAAAAACAAAGGACAAACAATTGTGTTTTCAAAATTTTCTTTCATTGCTCATTTCTTTTCTCAGTGTCCCCTCTACTACCCTTATTTGATCATTAAAAATTAATTTTTGGCTCTTCCAGAAATTCTTATAATGCTTATATCTAATTCAGCTCTTTTTTTCTTTGAGACTTTCCTTGTAGTTTTTTGGATATGGTTGTCTTCTGAATTTATGTTTTGATCTTCTCTCTCACCATAGTAATCTTTTATCTCCAAAATTGTTTTTTTGGGGGGCAGGGTAGCTCATTTTTCCTGCTTATTTCTTGACATTGCACTATATGTTAAAATTGGATTCTTTTCACCTGAGGGTGAATCAGTTCAGCCTTTTACACATTGCTGTTTTCAAAACAAATTTTTACTCCTTCTAAGGTAGTGTGATTTGGGAAGAAATCTGGATACTGTTCTTCTAGACTGTGCATTGATCCTTTCCAAGGAAGGGCCTCTCATCCCTGTAAATAGCAAGGTCTGCTGCTCCTCATGATCTCTGATTTCTTGTGAAAAAAGTAATAATGCTCCTCAGGACCCCTTCTTCTTTCTCTTGATGAATGCACTATTGCTCCTCACAGCCCTTGCTCCCTTAAAAGAAAAGAATCATTGCTCCTCGGTTCCCCTGATCCCTTCCAACCACAAGAGCTCCTCCTTGCCCTGGACCTGTGATTCAGAAATGGGTACAAACAATGTAGCTGTACCTGGTCCCATACCTAGTGCCACATAATTTCTTGCATAAAGGGCCACCTAATTTCTTTCTGACCAGTTGCTTGATTCTCTTAGCAGCTATTACTTGAGAGTTCCCAAAGCTGCTGCTGCTGCCATTTTGACCTCCAAGATCCACAACTGGTATGTGGTCTTTAGACCAGCTGCCACTCTAGTGACACAGACCTCTCCTTCTGACATCCTATTTTGTCATGGGCTAGAAAGATGATTCACCATAACCTTATGTTGGCTTTGCTGCTCCCGAATTCAATTTGAGGCTTGATTTTAAAGTTATTTGGAGGAGAATGTTTCTTCTTCATCTTGGTTCCATTCCCAACATAGAGTCTTAAAGAAAGACAGGGGTTTTTAAAATACAGAAATGATAGGGAGAGTATTCTAATTGCTGGAGTCAGCCTTTGCAAAAGCCCCAAAGCAGAAGATTTATATATATATATATATATATATATATATATACATATATATATATATATATATATATATATAAAGAGAGAGAGGGGGGAGGAATAGACAAACAGAGAGACAGAAGGAGAGAAAAACAGAGATAGAGAGAGAGGTGGGGAGAGACAAGGGGAGAGATAGAGACAGAGACACAGAGAGAGAGACACACACACAGAGAAACAGAGACAGAGACAGAGACAGAAACAGAAGCAAAGACACAGAAATATATGTTGCATGGGGAATATTAAATAAGGCATCCAGACTGAATCACCAAATCCATTGAAATGATTAATTGGAAACAGATTTGAAGGTAATTTATATATTTTTAAATTCTGAATACATGAGACCCTGTTTGGTCAAAAGGTAAGACATTGCTGATGGTTCTTGAGCAGTGTGGGCCATGGCCAGCTCTGTGCTTTAGTGTATTAGGAAGATGATGTCGATTGTCTATTAATTACATACTTATGTGTTTCCAAAGGAAAGTCAACAAAACAAGTTCACTTCAAACTAGTTAAGTCTCTTTTGAACATATTGAGGAAATGTAGAAGAGATATGGGCCAAAGACAATCATACATTTGGGTAGATTTGGAAGTAGTTGAATGACTATCCCTATCCCTAGTACCTAATCATTTTAAGCCAAGGAGTTCGAAAAAGGTCTCTGACTCTTTAAAATTTTTATAAATGTCTTAACTAAAAGAATAAGTGACAATTTTTAAGTCTTTAGTTGATATTAGACTGGGAGGATGAATTAACATAATTTCCAGGATGAGGATGCTAGAAGATCTAGTCATGTCAACAAATGAGCTAAATATAATAAGAGTATATATAATGCAAATAAATGCAAACTCTAACTTGGTATTAAAAAAACATAACTTCACAAGTACAAGATGAAGGTGTGATTAAAGAGCAGTTTCTGCAAAAAAAGATCTAAGGGTAAGGGATGGTGGGGTTAGTTGCCTGCAAGCTCAATATGAGTCACCTATGTGGTATGGCAGTCAAATAGTTAATAGCATTTATTAAGCACTTGCTATATGTCTGGTGCTGTACTCCACTAATGTAATCTTGGGCTGCCTAAGGGATCTAGGAAGAGAATATAGGGTCCAGGACCAAAGGGTTGATAATTCCTCTATATAGTTCTCTAGTTATAGCATATCTTTAGCCTTGTGTTCAGTTCTAGGTGTTTTATTTGAGAAACAACATTGTTAAAGTGGAAAATGTTTAGGAAAGATCAATGAGGAAGATGAAAGCCCTTCAGTTAATTTCATGATTATTTGTTGGAGGAACTGGAGATGACATGTACATTCCCTTCAAAAAGCTGAAGAACTGTGGAAAAGGAAATATACCTGTTTTTCTAGGCCCCAAAAGAGAGAATCAAGAACAAAAAGTTGAAGTAACAGAGGCAAAAATATAACCGTGAATAAAGGGAATATTATCTAACAATTAAAGCTGCTAAAACATGGAATAGGCTCCCTTAGAAAGTTGTAGATCCCTCTCTCCCACCAAAAGAACTTCAAATAAAAATTGGATTTCTAATTACTTGATATATTGTCAAGGGATTTCTTGTTAAAATAAAGTCAGGCCAGATGGCCTCAATCCCCTTTGGAGGGGTTAAGGATGAGCTTACTCAACACAGGTACCTTTGTCTACAACTTGTGAGTCTATGAGGTCATCAGGGGAACATTTATATCTGCCAATGGTTATCTCCTGCCTTCTCTAAATGACTGCCTCTCCAGTTTTGCTTTGTTATATTCTCCTCCTCTTCCATTAGCCTTCAATCTCTTCCACAGAGCTAAGATAAATTGTGAATAGACATTAAGACTCACATCCTTTTCCATGAAGTTTAGAACATCTCTTCCAGTGGACAATGGATTGGATTATTCATAGAAGACAGTAATATTGTCTAAATCAAAATGAATTGGAAATACGATAAAGAGCCGAAAGTCAGCATCATGTCTAAAGAGTTTTTACTTAATCAAACTTGTCAACTGTTGGAAGTTTCTGAGTAGGTTTTTTTTTGTTTTTTTTTTGTGTGTGTGCATATATATATGTATATATATATACACATATATATATATATATATTTATTTTATTTGCATAATATATGTGTGGGTAATTCTTCAACAATAACCCTTACATAGCTTTCCGTTACAAATTTTTCCCCCAACTCCCTACCCCTCCCCTAGATGGCAGGATATCCACTACATGTTAATTATGTTAAAATATTGGCAAATCGAATATATGTATACATATTTCCAAACTTGTCATTGTTGTGCAAGAAAAATCTTGTCTATACAAACGATATATCAGATAAAGGAAACACAATGTAAGCAAACATCAATCAAGGAGTATGAGAATGTTATGTTGTGGTCCACATTTCACATCCCTCTCTCTGGGTGTGTATGGCTTTCTTCAGTGAACAATTGGAGGTGGTTTGAAACATTTCATTGTTGAAGAGAGCCATGTCCATCAGAATTGATCGTCATATAGTACTGTTGTTGCTGTGTATAATGATCTCCTGGTTCTGCTCATTTCACTCAGCATCAGTTCATGTAAGTCTCCCCAGGCCTCTCTGAAATCATCTTGCTGGTCATTTCTTACAGAACAATAATATTCCATAATGTTCATATACCATAATTTATTCAGCCATTCTCCAATTGAAGGGCATCTATTCAATTTCCAGTTTCTAGCCACTACAAAAAGGGCTGCCACAAACATTCTTGCACATGTGGGGCCTTTTCCTTTCTTTATGATTTCTTTGGGATATAAGCCCAATAGAAATGCTGCTGGGTCAAAGGGTATGCACAGTTTGATAACTTTTTGAGCATAGCTCCAAATTGTTCTCCAGAATGGCTGTATCCGTTCACAGCTCCACCAACAATGCATCAGTGTCCCAGCCCTCCCACAACCCCTCCAACATTCAACATTAACTTTTCCTGTCATTTTAGCCAATCTGACAGGTGTGAAGTGGTATCTCAGGGTTGTCTTGATTTGCATTTCTCTGATCAATAGTGATTTGGAGCACCTTTTCATATGACTATAAATAGTTTTAATTTCATCCTCTGAAAATTGTCTGTTCATATCCTTTGACCATTTATTGATTGGAGAATGGCTTGAATTTTTATAAATATGAGACAATTCTGAGTAGGTTTTTTTTCTAATTTGTTTACCTTTGTATTCCCACCCTTTTACATAGCATGGTATGACACATGATAGGCATTAATAAATGCTTTCTTGGCTTGACTTGACTCGGTTTAACACAGATTTTGAATTTCCAAGGTGAAAACTCCATCTGGGTGACCACCTAAAATTCACAAGCAGTCCTACTAGGGAATATCTGTGCTTGCTATACACAAAGTCATCCTAGGGAATTGCCCAGAGAGACAGAGCTTGTAAGCATCAGAGTGTATCTTGGGTACCCCTGGACAGGATCCACCTGCTCTTTAGGTCATTACCCAGGATTTACTTATTAAGCCATCATTGAATTCGGCATTATGTTGATGACATGAGGTGAAATGGAGCAGTTCTTCAAAGTGAAAAAAAAATAGATCCTTTATAGTTTTATAATGAATAGAATTTTTAAATGAATAGCATTTATAAAATCTCATATACAAAGCACTCTTAATAATATTTATTGCAAATAATATTTAATCCTCACTGAATAGCCCTTGGAGGTTATTGCTATTATTATCCCTATTTTGCAATTTAGGAAATTGAGGCAAATAAATGGTAAGTGACTAACCCAGGGTCACATAGCTAGTGTCAGATGTCAAATTTGAATTCACACCTTCCAGACTGCAGGAGCAAGTATTCTATCCACTGTGTCACTTACCTGTCCTAAGACGGGTTCTTGTTTCTGGATATAACAAGAATCATCCTAGAATCATAAGTCTTTCAATTTCTTTAAGGAGGATATATTAATCAGTTACTGTACTTAGTACTGTGGGAGGAGATATAGATGGAGTAGAACTTGTTCAGCCATTCCCCAGTTGCTTGTGGTACTACAGGATTGTACTGAACTATAAAAAAGGATGAGATTGATGATCTTAAAAAATGAGCAAAAGCAAGACAATGTTGTATAAAGTAATAGTAATATTACTATAATAATAACTTTGAATTATTAAGTCATTTTGACTATTATAAATACCCAAATTAACTTTTAAGGAGAAAGAAGTGATAAATAAATATATATAATTTTACATATCTATATACACATACACACATGCACATATTTGTGTCTAATGGTAGCCATCTTTAGAGCAAGAGGGGAAGGAAGAAAAAAGGGGGGGGGAAAGAAAGTTACATGATAACTTTATTATACATTTAAAAGAAATAGCAACTTGTGCAAAATAGACTTGCAGTTTCACATGCAATCATATTTTTCTATTCTACATTGTTATGGAAATGCTTCTTTTATATTTTCAATTCAGAATAAAATAAAATAAATAAATGGAGAAGAATAGTAGCTTCATTTCAAATTGCTTTTATTCATACCAGGACAACAGTGGAGTTAAATGATGATACAAAATACAGGACAAAAAGAATTTTAAAAAATAACCTATGCAGAGGATATATTGGACAATATTCTACAGACTAAGTAGCAATTATCAGCAATGTTTGGGAGCACACCAGTGGATTCTCCAGTGGATGTCTACAGATTAAAAAAAAAAGTATCACAAACAAGAATAAACTAGAAGTGTGTTCAACAGTATTAATTTGATGGTGTATGTATCAATCCTTTATTCCAGACCAATTCCGCAAATGTGAGAGAAGCTCATGACCACAGAATCTTCAAAAAAGATTTGGTAATGCGTATTTTTCTCAGCCACTGTAAAGCAGCTACTAGAGCTAGGCAAGCCAACCAAGGCTCAATCCAATTATGTGCCAAGGGTAACAAATTGGCTTCATCACAGAAACAGAATAAACAGCAAAAGAGAAAAGACACTTTAATTGGGTCACTGAGCCAGAAACCCCAGAAATCCCATTGAGTTACAGGTTGACAAACCTTGTCTAGAACTTTAAATCATGACAATTTGTCAATAAGCATTTATTAAGTGCTATGTACCAGGAACTATGCTATTATGAGAGTAATAAGAATCATTTTGCCCTTTGATTAAAATAGACAGAAGATAGTTTCTGTGACTTAGCTCATAAGGTATTCTCAGATAAGTAAAATCGCTCCATTAATAAATGTTGTCATTCTTTCCAGGACTAATAGTCTCCGAGAACTACCCAAAGCACTAAAATGCTAGATTATTTGCTTAGAGATATACAACCATTGGTGTCAAAGGAGGAACTTAAATCCAAGTCTTTTAGCTTAGAGACTGCTTTATAATTAGTCATTCTCATAATCTCTCTCTCTTCCTCTCTCTCTCTCTCTAATATGTATATGTACACACATTTGTTTATTCTATAGATCCATCTGTAGTCTCATTTGTGTATTCATCAATATTTCAAATATGTGCTTTGTTATATACAAATGCATCTCTTAATGTAGTATGCACTTCATAAATTTTCAGCTCCTATAAGGGTGAATTCAATTATTTCTTTTTGCACTTTGTAGTCCAAGAGATTTTATTCCATTATATATTAACAAATGGGCCCCAGAATAAGTCCAACATCTCAGGACTCTGGATAACTCTTTTAAGACAATAAGTTGCCCAAGATGTACTTTCCTCTGCTGGCAGAAAGAATCAAGGGATGCCTCATGTTAGACCTCTTTATCTCAATAAAATCTCACCACCCATCCTGGTCCCCTTCTCTTGACTCTCTAGCCAAAGACTAATAGTGCCCTGCTTCAGCTTTATATCTGAAATTGTAAACTCTTGTCTAGAGGGAATTACTTTTCAGTATTTTTTATTCATTTCAGTTTGATGAGCAATTATGATAAATGAAAAATAAATAAGCTCCTTGAGGGCAGGAGGAAATTTTTTTTTGTCTTTGAATCCCTTGTATCTAGCACAGGTCCGGCACTCCATCAATCTATTGTATTGTATTCTAGGAAAAGGTGAAGACAATGATGGGGACAGTGCCATTCTTCAGAAAGCATGTTGGAAACAAGAATGAACCTCTCATCAGGACTCATCGTCCCACAGGGGAGATCTAGGGCCATCTGATGCTGATGACACTAATGATAATGATGACAACAATGAGAGCCCTACATTTCTCAAATAGGCAGGACAACTCATCTGGTTTCCATTTCTTTGGGATATGAAAATGCCTTCTTTATGAAAACTGTTCAACAGGTGTGTTCCTCCCCTCACTTTCCCCCTTTTTTCACCCACATTCTCCACAGGGCCAAATGATTTCATTCTTTAGGCAGCAGAGGAATGCAAAAAGAGATGCTGCTCTCTGGGACAAGGCTTTCTATGGAAGAATGGCTGGTTTCCGAGCACCGGAGAGAATCCCCTTCCTGTTAGTAACCTTTTGGGTTATCGTATTTTAGGTTCTTAGAAATCTAATATGGTTCAAATAATGACAATCGCATGAAAACTTCAAAGGGAAATTAATGCATGATGATTTAAAAAAAAATTCCTAATTAGTAATGCTAGAACTACAGGTAGGAGAGAACTACTTAAGAGAAATTCTGCCCCAGGTTTTTTTTTTTTTCTGGGGACGTTTTTGTTTTTATTTCCATATAGATTCCATAAAGAGAGAAGTTAATTGGATCAATCTTTATGATTGTCTTTAGGAAAGAAAGCATTGCTATGCTCTTAGAGAAGTGGCTAGAAGGACCCAGCAAGAGCCCATTTTCCATCTTCCTGAGCACTTAGTGTTAGAAGGCATCCGCATCATTTATCGATTCAGCAAGTAAGCAAGACTTTTTTCAGTTACTAAAATTTCATCTAGTTCTCGTGTTCTGGATGATATGAAGGTAAAATCCAAAGGTCGTTATGTCCTAGATAGGACAGAGATGTGAATGAGGGCATGGAACAGCAAGTAAAATGAGATCTTGAGTCTAGCTCTTGACCATTAGATTTGGGACGGGTAATTCTTTACAAAAATCTGCTGGGTGGTAGATGTTCAGCTCCACTGGTAGTAGGAGCCCTACTTTGGAAACTTGGCCCTGCATCTTCTTACCTGTGTGACCTTGTGCATACTCCTTGATCCCTGGACCTCAGTTTCTTGCTCTAAAAAGACGGAAGGAATATTAGACTAGATAATCTCTAAGATCCCCTTTAGCTTCAAATCTGTATTCTCTCAGCCTATGGCTTAGTATCTGACTTCATTCTGCCCTATGATTTGCTTCAAATCCCTTAAAATATCTCCTCTTTGACTGAACCATATCATTTAAAATTTACACACACACACATACATACAAAAGCTTCATTGTGAACAACAACAACAACAATAATCACAAAACATTTACAATTTTCACATCAAGTACATTTCTCTGTACTTTGCCCTTCAATGTGATTTTCACATTAAAAAGGCCTGGCATATTTGGAAAACTGGTTTTTTAAAAATATCAGACAATAGAAGATCTGAGCACTGTAGAGTGTTTTTTTAATTAAAAAATTAAGTGTTATATCATTTAATTAATTTCTGCTGATTTCTAAAGCTTCACTCCCAGGGTGAGTACGTTGCAATATGTGTGTGTACACGGCTGTGTGTGTGCAGGCATTTTACTGCATGTGTTGAGTAGAGTCCATCAGAATGAGGTTGATTATTGACAAAACAAGAGGTGATAAATTTACTCAGAGAGAGAGGATTTGGAATAGCCTCCTTTGGGAAATTAATAATAATAATAATAATAATAACAATGATGATATGATTGTGTGAAGAACACACTAGCAAGTGAAAGTGGCTTTCCACCATATCTGGTGGATTTCAAAAGTGTTGATATTCTCCCAAATCCTCTATTCTATCCCTCAAAGCAACCATTCCTTTAATGGCATAATGGCAGAAAATACAGTGATGCTCTGGGCCCAGAAATACATTCAGCCATGATTAATCTTCCACAGCATCTCTCTGCACAGACCTCAACTCTGGGCCAATGAATGCCTCCTCACAAAGCCAATGGATGATTCATCTATGAACGCACCATGATTTGGATGACCGAGGCTTGGATTTGCCAACATGCAATAGTGGAGCATCAATCCACAAACCAGTTAATTTACAGGAGGTTGTCAAAACTTCTTTTTTTCTTCATTCTCATCAAAAAAAAAATACAAGGTCTGGTGGGGACAGAAAATAGATCATAGAATTTTGCAGTCTCAAGTTAATTTTAAAGGAATACAATTGTGTTTCCAATTAAAACACAATATAAAATTGTTTAAACAATGTGACAAGAAAATGATCTTTTCAAGTCACAGGCCTAGCTGCCCAAGTCTCTTAAAAATGCATTTCTTTGAAGCGATAACCGGGAACTAACTGCAGCTGATGAGCAAGACGGGTGTCATGAGTTTTCCGTGAAAACTTGGGAGGAAATTTACAAAAACGTAATCAACACGATGAATCAATATTAACCTTCCCCTTCCCAAAAATGGAAGTCCATTTTTACCTAATGCAGATCTGCTTTCCCTTTCAGATTCCCCATTTCAAAGGGTGGCTCGGATTTCTAAGATGTTAAACCAAGTATCCGGCAGTTTTTGTATATGTAATAAAAGTCTTTAAAATTAAAATAGTAATCCTAAAAAAAAACCACACCAACACATGAAAAATAGAGTCTGACTATAACAAAAGAGAGTTATATAATTCTCCTTGAGTGAAACCTTTCATCTTTGATTTACAGGTTTGAGCCCTCTCTAACTCAAACCACATTGCTGCATATCTTTCAGAGCATGGCCTTCCCTCAAACCTTGTTTAAATTAAGGTTCCTTTTAGATTTCTGAATAAAAGCATGACAATCTTCACTTATTGCTTTAATATATCCTTTGAGTTAGGAAAATATATATTAAAAAAAGAATACCAATAGATTTCCAAAGTAATGCTCGGTATTAAATACAGCAAGAGGAATCCTGGATGGTAATATTTTGCCTCAGATGTTTTAGGTGATTGAACTGCACATGAAAATAGAATACTGAAAAAAAAATGACCCTCCATATCACAATAGGAGTTGATTTTGAACTCAGAAAATGAATTTCCAATTTTGTTTTTTCTTTAAACCTTCTGACCATAAGGCAACATGTAGAAAGGTCAAGGGTCCACCACTAGTTAAAGGCACAGCTCTCAATTAATATTAACCAATGTGAAATCAAGTAACTAGTGTTATTTTGTAAATAAAGATACATTTCAATGATCACAAAACAACAAAAAAAACCCCAAATCCTCCCAAGTTTTATAAACAATGCTCAAATTATGGACTCTTCTTTGCAAATACAATATAATAATCAAACCCAATAATTATCTGAAACTAGAAATGCAGCCCAATTAAATGGGTGCCAAGAAATATCTGAGCCACAAAGGTGCTCAGATGAGGAAAACTCAGCCAGCTGTAAATCTGTGGGCTCAGCAAAACTTGTAGAGCAGAGTACGGGCATCTTAGAAAAATTATTCTTTTCAAAGGAAATGTGGGTCCCTGTGGACCCGAGACTCAAAAGGATTGTCACTGGAAGAATGAAGGATTCTTAATAAATGGGAAGAGGCTTCCAGCCACCAAAGAAACCAGAGCCCTCCCATCTGTGAGATCCTCAAGTGGGATATGAGTGAAACAGAGATCACATTCTCCAAAAACATTTTCTTTTTCATGCATAATCAAAAAAAGAAAATTCCGAGTTGCGCCCTACCACCAACCCACCGCCTTGGGGAGCTGGATTTTGAAGGAGGTAGCACTTGCTTTCAGGCTAAAAATGCCCTCACCCCTTTTCTCTTAAATTCTGACCTCTCGCTTGCTAGAATTTTCAAGGGTGTAAAAACAAAGGTACTATATGTTATCTTGTTTGTTCAGAGTTGAAAACAAATCCTGTACATAATTTAAAACCATGTGAAAAAAATTAGCCCATCGAAACCAATTCAACATGTCTGAAAGAACATCATTAGGGCTTTCCCCTGGGTTGTCTGGGCTATCCCAGTCCCTATAATGTGGAGAGCCGAGTCCGTGGGCTAGCCCGTCTGCCCCTGGTTTGTCCGGGCTATCCCAGTTCCTATAATGTGGAGACTGAGTCAGTGGGCTAGCCGGTCTGCCCCTGGGTTGTCTGGGCTATCCCAGTCTCTATAATGTGCAGAGCGCCAAGTCCATGGGCTAGCCCGTCTGGCCCTGGGTTGTCCAGGTTATCCCAGTCCCTATAATGTGGAGAGCCGAGTCCGTGGGCTAGCCCGTCTGGCCCTGGGTCGCACAGCACATTTCGAGCCCACACGTTGGAGGCCATCCCTCCCCAGGATCGTTGCCTGTAACTTTAGAATCCGAGTGGTTACATCGGAGGAATCTTTCAGGCCCTTTCAAGTCCAGCCAGGGGACAAGTGAAGCTGCTGTGTGTGCTGTGTGCCCAGTGTTTATATTCCATTCGATCTGTGCCACCCAGGCAGCAGACAAGACATGTCTGAGGGTGCTGGGTTGGGGGGGTGGGGGCGGGGAGATACACAATGATGTCACACACAGGAAATACCAGGGAGGGGGAACTTGGCACTTCACAGGGCTGGATCTTCATCCATGGGCTCGCCAGCAGGTCTGTAAAAATAAACAGGCAATCAGAAGAGGGCCGAGGAGTACACAATGACATGGTAGATTTTCATGCATAATCAAAACTGATTTTTCAGCTCTCTCTGATGTTTATTTGTGCTATTCAGCTATCCATAAATAGAGTTTCTTGCCTAGGAAGTATAAACACATGTCAAGTGGAAAAACATTCTCGATCCCGGCAATCACGGCAAACATTCCTGTTTATATTAAAACATGTCAGAATATTTTATAACTCTCGCTTCAGAAAAGCTCATGGTTTCTATCTGGGAGAGTCAAAGATGTGAATTAAAAAAATAATGAGACTATCCTACTGGAGGGACGTCCATTCACAAGGTTTTTTCGGGCAACCCATTGGAAAGATGAGAGCCGCTCCCCGGGTCTGGAAGTGGGGGCTCCTCACGTGAGGCCTCTCGCTTCTGGTTTTTCATAAGCGGATTGGCGGGCTGCCTGCGGCCCTCCGAATCAGATTCTGAATTTGATTAGCAAATCACGGCCGAGCGCCCAGAGTTTGGACCAGAAACCATCCCCGGTGCTTATCTGCTTTCCTTGGGCACCAGCTCAGGGCTTAGCCATTTGGTCAAAACCAAACTCAACAGCTTTGGATTTTCAACCCAAGAGCTGACTTGGCCTGTCCTAAAGCTCTAGCGGAGAGGCGGGGTGTTGGGGGGTGAGGGGGAAGGGCTTCAAAGACTACTTTGTGAGAGATGTAGAAACTGGGGCAAAGAGAAGGGAATTTCTTCAGGCCTCTGCAGATGCTTCCTTAAAAATGTTATGCATGCATTCCCCTGATAAACTGAAATGCTGACATGTGCGCCAAGAAAAAAAGAAGGAAACACACATGTATGCATGAACTCGCTCACTCACACATGCCCACACACAGAGTTACAAACACACACGGCCCCTTATGCAGACTCAACTACTGCTCAGCCCTTCGGCCCGGCTTAGCCCTTCTCCTCCAGCCATCTTGCACAATCTATTTTATTTTATTTTATTTTTACAGATTTGGGGCTTGGAATACATCTCCAACTTATGCAGGCCCTTTTGTAGCTTGGAAGATTTTTTTTTAACTAAGAAGTTGATGTATAGCAAATGGAATAATTATTACTGGTAGCGTTGCTGGTAATTATTTATTTGTTCCAATGCTCATAGAATCTTAGACTCAGAAAGCTGGAGGAAGAAGGAACCTCAGAGGCCATCCGAGTCCTGCCTCCTCACTTATCGATGAAGAAAGTCAAGTCAAAACAAATTGGGTGTCTTGCTCACTGGCATTTAGCTAATAATTGGAAAAAATAGAATTTGAACTTGTATTGTTCCAGTGTTCCATGATCCTTTTTTTTTTGTTGTTGTTGTTCCTTTCCTGAGGCAATTGGGGTCAAGTGACTTGCCCAGGGTTACACAGTTAGGAAGTATCTGAGACCATATTTGAACTCAGGTCCTCCTGACTTCAGGGCTGGTGCTCTATCCACTGGGCCACCTAGCTGCCCCCATGCTATTTCTTTTAAGGAAGATTATATATGCACATATGCATATATATTATATACACAGACATACAAATGTAGATATGGATTGACAATTCATTCTTTAAAATGTTGGCTTTAAATCTTAGGGCTTCTCTTTATTAATGATGTGACCTTGGATACATTACTTGACTTTTCTGAGCCTCAGTTTGCACACTTGTAAAATGAGGTGGTTGGATTACATTACCTCTAGATACCATGTTATGGTTTTGTCTTTGTGACATTGGGAAAATCACTAAAACTCTCTGAAACTTCATTTTTTCATCTGGAAAATGAGAGTATTGGACTTTTAATCAATGAATCAACAAGCATTTATTTTGAATCCATTATTTTTTTTTTACTATTTTGCTAGGTATTGGTAAGACAAAGACCACAATGAAACATCTTTGCCCCAAGGAGATGATTTTTATCAGAAGAAACATATACACATGCTAGTGAATACAAATTATAAATAAAATAAACATAATGCAGTTTTCAAGTCAAAGGTCTTGGTAGGGGGTGAACATTTTAAGAGGAGAAAGGGCACATGTGGTGCCCAAGTGGATTTTCTAAGAAAATCAGTGGCTATGAGAGGTCGAGATGAGAAGTAACTGAATACCAGTCATGGGATTTTGCACATGCGTATACAAAGAAGGAAAATGTAATGCATATAGAAAATAGTAGGAAGCCTTGTTTCACTGGATCAAAACAAATTATGAAGGGGAATAATGGGTAATAAGTCTGAAAAAGTAGGTTGAACTAGACCAGAAAGGACCACATGATTTCAAAGATCCCTCTGAGCTCAAAACTTATGAGAGAAGAGATTGATCAGAGCCCCAAATGGACTTATCTACCATTTACTGGTGGGTGGATTTAATAAGTATATTTCCCATATTTTCTGGCATGGATTTTTTACAAGTATTTTTCTAGGATTTCATGATAGGATGAGGATGTACATTATACGTCCTCATTTTTTTTTTTGCTTTTTGCTGAGGCAATTGAGGTTAAGTGACTTGCCCAGGGTCATACAGCTAGGGAATGTTAAGTGTCTGAGATCAGATTTGAACTCAGGTCCTCCTGACCTCACCTCAGGACTGGTGCTCTATCCACTGCACCACCTAGCTGCCCCTATATATCCTCATTTTAAAAGTTTCATAAATAATGCATATAGAATTCTAGAAAATAGTTAATATTTCTATGTATATGAAGAAAAGTATTTTTAGTGAATAGTGTTGTATTGAGAATCCATCTTTTTAAAACTGTCTTTTATACCTTGAATGGGAACTCGTAATTTAGGAAAATCAGAAGCATATTTTTTAAATAAGTAGCTTTTTTGCATTGGAAATTGGTGGGTTATATAAAGTTCAGTTTTTTTCCTTTTTCTTATTTTGGGGGGCAATTGGGAAGCAAATGACAGGTGTGAGTGGGCTGCCAATCATTATAAATATTGAATTATGCACATGGTGAACATACGAAGGGACATGGAAAAGAGTCACTCGAGATAAAGAAATGACCAAGAGGTGACTTTTGTCATTGCAGGGAATGCCCACATGAATGAGATTGCAGACTTCCTTGAGGCAGCTAGGTAGCATGGTGGATCAAGTATGAAACTTGCAGTCAGGAAGTCACTTTTCCTCCAACGCATAAAATAAAGATAATAATTCTACCCACTTTGCAGTGTTATTGTATAGCATTGGATAAAACGAGATTCATAATGCAAAGGCAATTCTCAAGCCATTACCTCTGCTTTTACTTCACTTTATTCCCTTCCCAATTTCAACCTAACATTAGTCAATTTGAAAGGACAATTTGAAAATTGATTTTCAAATCCCTTTAATCTTCTCCCATTACTGCTTATTCCTGACCAAACCCCAATCATATTCCTCACACGTTACACTTCATTTCATGTATTTTTGTCTCTGTGCTGTCATTTTCCCCATTTGTCGAAGGCACTCCTTTCCTCTTAGAATCGGTCTCTTCCTCTAAGGCACACTTCAAACACTACCTTCTATAGGAAGGCTATCCTGATCCTTACCCCCTTGCTCAGTTGAACTGGGTTATGCAAAGTACAACCCAAATAAATCTTGTATCATGACATCATAGAAAGAGGTCAGTCTTAGGGTCAATAAACCCAGGTCCTAGTACAACTTCGGATACCTTTGGGAACTCTTTAAGATTGTGCCTTACAGAGCGTTTATGGACAAATATCATACCAGAAGTTTCACACCTCAGTAAAATCAAAGGGTTAGTACGCATAGAACGAAAGCAAATCAGGGAGGAGCAATAATGATTGAGTGGAGTCAGGACCTCATGGAGGAGATGGAGACTTGAGTTAAGCCTGGAAAAATGCTTAGTATAATAAGGTATGGAAGTGTGAAATGGTGTACAGCCCGGGCAAAGCAACACAGGTGATGGAGAACAGCAAGACAAAATTCTGTTAGAAGCACAGATAAGTGGTGCAAAAATATAGCTGAAAAGAGAAATTGCGGCCAGATTTCATGGGCCTTCAAATTGTAAACAAAATGGTCCTATTTTGAAGATCAAAACAAACTGTTGCTCCTGAAAAATAAAGCAAATTACCAGTGTGTAGACTTTGGTCTTTTAAGGTTAAGAACATTAGTGTATAAACAGAACATTTGAAAAGGAAAGAAATATTGTGTTAGTGAGAGGTATGGAGGTGGGAAATGCAGCAAGGGCCACGTGTATGAGATGATTTCTAGGGCTTCATCTGCATCATAGAAATGAAGATATTTAAACCATTAAGAAATTTAATATTTAAGATATTAAAAGATAAATTTCAAGATTTTGCATGCATTGGGTGCTGGTGGTCCACTGTAAAGCCTGGTTACCTTTCAGGAGGTTTATGATGTAGTGTGTGAGTAGATGTGGTAGAAGATGGTCACATGTCTCCAAACTGATTGGTAGTTGTAAGGGCTCAGTTTTCCCTCCCACTTTTTTTTTCTCTGAAAGTCAAGCAATACTCTAAGAAAAGAGATCTGGAACTCTTGCTGATTTGCTTGTGTTTTTAAGCTACTGGAAACAGGGCTTCCCAGGCTAATCTAGAACTTTGGCATAAAGTAAGCACATCAAAGATGGGTAGAGCCATGAATGATAAATCCTTCAATTTCATCCTTATTGCTAGTCCTTGGGAGCTGGGGATTATCATTGAAAGGTATCATAGCAAGACATGGATCCCCTAATGTAAATGAAGGAAAGTAAAGGAAGGAGATGGTTAATAAAATTAAAGAATAAGAAAACAAGGGGGGAATGGAGAATGAATGGATTGGAAACCCAATGTAATAGTGATTAGACTTTCAATGTATTTCCAATAATAATCTCTTAATATTAATTGTTGGATATACATAAATTGTTGAATAATAATAAATGCCTTTATGTGTGTTTATTATTCACAAAATTCTGTATAACAATTAACTAATTTGAGCAGGACAACTGCTCTTGGAGGCAAATACTGTGGAGGTTTTTATCCCCATTTTGTAAATAAGGGACTTGAACAAAGAGGTAAAGAGCCTTGGCTAAGATCATACAAAGAGTGAATGTTAGAACTTGGATTCAAACTGAGGTCTCCTTGGCTCCCGAGCCAGCATTCAACCTGTCACATCATTACTAAAGTAAAAAGCACAGAACCCTCTAGGTTCCTGTAAAGCACGACATCTTTTTAGAGCTAAATTTAACCCCAAAACACGTTATGCCCATCCAAATACATTGAAGAAACCAAATAGTCTTAAAAAACCTAGGCAAAGGATTGGGTGTGATGGTGGATCAGGAAGGAGAACCCTGGAATCAAATACATCACCTAGAGTGAATTGAAGGAGAAGAGAGTTGGAATAGTTTCCCCTGCTCTTCTATTGTCACAAGATTGACTATACTTTACATATAATGCAGGTTATCTCAATACTGCCATGAAAAAGTCTATAACATTTTCATCGTGGCTTTTGTTGAATCGTAAAAATATAGCTTTGCAGTGATGGCAGGGAAAAACTAATTTTAGTTGTAAGTTCTAGTATTCTCTCTAGAAATTGTGCTCAGTTCTTATAGATATGTCTCTAAAAGATATATTTTTCAACCCTGTCTTTTTCCTTAGGCACTTTAAGTGCATTCATCTTTAATAAAAATTATTATATCCTCACAGAAGCATAATGAGAATAATAATGTATGGCTATTAATGCATTGGGAAACTGACCTTCCTGAAGAAAGGGACTTTCTTACTCTTGTTCTCCATATGCCCAGTGACTAGACCAAGGACTGTCCATAGTAGGAGCTTAATAAATGCTTAGTTACATTAACCGAGCAATACAACTAGTAGGTATATAAACATAAAAGATCAAAGACAGAGGGAAATGACCTATTCACACACACACACACACACACACACACACACACACACACACAAAGCCACATCTTTTGCTTTGACAATGAACTGGTAACAAAGTGGATATCCACTAATGAGAAAATGACTGAGCAAACGATGGTATATACAAAATACCATTACAAAATAAGAAAAGACAAATGGGATAGATTGAAAGGAACCTGGGGAAAGTTGTAGAAATTGATGTAAGGTGAATGAGAATAATTAGTAGAACAAATTGCTAAATGACTACAAAAATATATGGGAAAAAAACTGGGAAAGACTTAAAAACTTTATCAATATGATGATCACTAACGATTCCCAAAGGGTGATGATGAAGTATGCTTCTCATTTCTTGATACAGAGGACTAGAGATGCAAAATAGCACATTAATTGTTAGACATAGCCAATATGTGAATTTGTATTGCTTATGTAGTTAAGCATATTTGTTTTAGGGGGGGGGCTTTTATTTGGAAGATTGGAGAAAGCTGAAAGGAAATGTCAGGAAGTAGAAATAGCTATGGGTGAGAATAAAGAAAACTACATTCCTAAAACAATTAAAATACAGAAATGAAAAGAAGAAAATCAAGGAAAGAGACAAGCAAAGCAGAGTTAGTATTATTATGTTGAAATTGAGATCTTTTTGAACAAAATTAAGCTGAATGTAATAGAATCTTATAGCTTCATATTCAATTGTCAGTCATTTAATATCCATTTGTTAAGGATTTTTTCTGTTCTTCATTGTATATGGAAATAATCACACTTTTGTATTTGAGAAATTCAAAAAAAAAGCTTATTTGTTGAAATTAAATAAAAATGTTATCATCATTATGCATTTTAATTACAATGACAGAATGGGATCATCTGTTACACATCAAAAGTCATTCTTCAAAGGATAGTAAACAAAGAAAATCACAGAACTGAAGGCAATAACATTTAAAAATTAGACGAGATCTCAATAGACATTAATTTCAACTCTTAAAAGGAATCCCTGCCCTGTTTTGGCATCTGTGGAGTCCCAAAATGGTCAACTATGCTCTGCTTGAAAACTTCAATGGAAAGAGAGCCTATCAGCTTTCCAGGGTGATCCTTCCCTCTTGCACTGTTCTTATTCATAACTCTTTTCTGACATCTAGCCTAAATGGACTTCTTCACTCTCTCTGCTCATTGCATCTGGTTCTGCCTTGAGTCCAAATAAGTCCCTTTTAGAGATCTGAAGACATCTAGCACGTCCATCTGATGCAAGTGTGATAGAACTAGATTAGAAATCAGGAAAACCCAAGTCCCAATAGGCCTCAGATACTTATTAGCTGTGTGACCCTGAGGAAATTATTCATTTCTATCAGTTTTCTTATCTGTAAAGTAGGAACAATAACAGCATCCATGTCCTAAGGTTGCTGTGAGGATCTAATGAGATACTGGTACTAGTAAAGTGCTTAGCACAGTACCTGGAACATACAACACTTAACAAATGGTTGTTTCCTTCCTGTTCTCTGAGACTTCTTTTCTCCCTGTTAAATATGCCCTTCCTTTCATTTGATCCTCATATTTCATGACCTCAAACCCTTTCCACATTCTACTTGACTCTTTGGGATGTTCTTCAGCTAATCAATGGATTTCTTTATTTATACTGTTGTACTTCAAGCTTTCAGTGATCCGGCTCCTCAACATGTCAGGCCCTTCTATCATCCACTATTTTTAAAGCCTGTCCAAGCTCATGTTCACTGCCTTTATGACACTCTATCCATCTCGTCCTCCATTTCCTTTCAGCTTTACTCTTTCTCAGCATCAAAGTCTTTTCCAATGAATCCCATTTTTTCATTATGTAACCAAAGTATATAAGCTTCAGACCTTCCAGGGAAAAGCCTGAATTAATTTCAGTACTGACTGATTTGACCTTCTGGATGTCCAAAGAACTCTCAAAAGTCTTCTCCAGCACCACAATTCAAAAGCATCGATTTCATGGCACTCAGCTTTCTATAGTGCAATTCTCACAGCCACATATTGCTACTGGAAAACCAGAGCTTTGAATGTATGGATCTTTGCTGGCAAGGCAATGTCTCTGTTCTTTAGACTGCTGTCCATGTTTCCCTCATCTTTTCTTCCAAGGAGCAAGCATTTTTTAATTCATGGTTACAATTGCCATCCATTCAGATGCAATGATAGAACTCAGCACAATGCTCCAGATTCAGTTTGTTGAAGGCAAAGTACCTTCGCCTCAATATTTCTGGAAGTGAGGCTCTTTTTAATAAAGTTAAGTAATACATTAGGTTTTTGCTTGTTTATTTTTTTAACTGCCACATTTCACCATTATCTCATATTGAGCTTGCAGTCTACTAAGCTACGAGTGTTTTGTTTTTTCAAAAAAACTGATTTCTCTCAATGCTTTACCATCTTGCTTTACCATCTTCTACCAGGTTGATTTTTTTATGCCCAAGTACAAAACTTTGCATCTATTACTATTGCATTTCATCTTATTGTATTCATTTTTAAAATTTAATTTAATTTTCTTTTCAGATTCACATTTTCTCCCTCCAATCTTTCTTCTTCCTCCACTGAGGCAGAAAAATAAAACTTCTGTTACAGACAGGTATAGCCAAGTAAAACAAATTCCCAGATTGGCCATGCCCCCTCCCCTCAAAAACTTGACAATCCGTCCTCTAGGGTCATCATCTCTATGTCAGTTGATAGTAGCATTCTTCAATTTCTGTCTTTTGTGGTTAGCCATTATGCTGATGAGTGCTTTGAAGTTTTTCAAAATTGTTGTTGAACTATTGCTGCTAGTTTAGAAATTATTCTCTTGGTTTTGTTCATTTCATTTTGCATCAGCTCATAATGATATTCCCAGGTTTCTCTGAAAGCAAGTCCTCCATTATTTCTTACAGCACAATACTATCCAATCATACATATACCCTATAACTTCTTCAACTATTCCCCAATTGAGGAGCACCCCTGAAGTTTTTAATCTTTGCCTACATAAAAAGAGCTGCTTTATGCATTTTTCTGTATATATGGCTCTTTTTTCTCTTTCTTTGATCTTTTTTTTGGCATGCAGACATAGTAGTAGTTTTGCTGGGGTTTGCTGCACAGTTTTATAACTTTGGGGACATAAATTGCTTCATAGACTTGCTGGAGTAACTCACAGCACCACAATAATGCATTAATATGCCTGCTCTTCCATACTTTCTTCAGCATTTGTCATTTTCCCTTCTTTTCTACTAAATCAATCTGATAGGGGTGAGGTGGGATGTTTGAATGGTTTTTCATTTTCATTTCTCCAAATATTAGTGATTTGAGTAATTTTATTTCTTGTGGTTATTGAGAGCTTGAGTTTTCCACTCTGAAAACTGCCTATTTATATTCTTTGGCCACTTTATCAATTGGGGACATAGTATTAGATTTAAGTTAATGTTGAAGGCTATTAAGATCCTTTTTTCAGTATGTTTTCTATTCCTTCCAGCTTTGTATCAACACATTTCATAAGCACACCATTTAAGCCAAATAATTATCCAACTTATTAAACTGTCCAAATTAAAAAAAAAATCCAAATAATTAAAAAAACAACTAAATAGTCAGGGGCCAAGCACAGATTCTTGGGGTACACCACTGGAGATTTCTTGTCAAGTTGACAGTGAATTTATTAAGAACTACCCTGAATTTGGCTATCAAACTAATTATAAAAGCATCTGAATTGTTTATTGTCTAAATCATATTTTTCCATCTTCTGCAGGAAAATAATGAGTCATTTTATCAAAATTCCACCTAACTTCAACATACACTACATTTTCAGCATTCCCATCATAGACTAGTTTAATAATCTTGTCATAAAAGGAAATGAAGTCAATCAGGCACAATTTATACTTGATGAATCCATGCTGGCTCTTTGAAATCAATGGCTCCCCTTCTGAATGCTCAACCATGATTTCCTTAATAATCTACTTTAAAATTTTCCCTTTGCTTATTGATAGGCAATCAACTATTTTGGGGTACATGAATCTAATGAAAAGAAATACAGAGAAAGAGGGGCAAACATCTATGAACTGACAGAGAAAATAATTTGAAAATGAAGGAAAACCTAAACCTGAATGTTATATAATAAAAATAATAAGCAAGCTTAGCCAATTTCATGAAACATAAATAAGAATGAGCCTCCTACTCTTATTTGCAGAGCCGTGGCATTTTGCAGATGAGAAACTACATTTATTGATGGACTTGATATGTTGTTTAGTTATAGTGAAGTGCTTTTTCCCTTCTCTCTTCAGTTCTTTATTATAATAAAGATTTTCTGGGTTGGGTAAGGAAGAGGTATATTGGGAAGTGGAGGTAATATAGAAAAAAAAGATAATAAAAATGTAAAACAAATAACTTTGGATCTTATGAGGACATCTGGACATTCATTCAGAACAGGAAGAGGTAGGATTTCTTTTAAGGATTATCTGTTTGGAGCTGGAAGGAATATTGGTGATTTAGAGGTGATTTAGTCCAACTCCTTCCCATTATAAATGAGGAAATTGAGGCCCAAGTAAAGTTAAATGACCTGCCCAAGGTCATAAAAGTAGCAAGTGGTAGAACCATAATTCATGTCCCATTCTTCTACCTCTAACCCTCCCCACTCTTTTTTTTTCTGTATTCTGTTGAAATAGCCCTACCATGCTTTTCTTTTTTCTTTTTCTGTTTTTTTAGTTTCTTGTCCCTGAAAATTTATTTTTAATAACAGCTTTCTATTTTTCAAAATACATGTTAAGATAGTTTTTCAACATTCTCCCTTGTAAAACCTTATGTTCCAAATTTTGCTCCCTCTTTTCTCCCTCCCCCTTTCCTACACAGCAAGTAATCCAATATGAATTAAAGATGTACAATTCTTCTAACCATATTTCCTCATTTATTATGCTGCACAAGAAAAATCAGATCAGAAGAGGGGAAATGAGAAAGAAAAATAAAACAAGGAAACAAACAACAACAACAAAAGGTGAAAATATTACGTTGTGAGGCAGCTAAATGGCACAATGGATAGAGTGTTGGCCCTGAAGTCATTAGAACTTGAGTTCAAATCCAGTCTCAGACACTTAATATTTCCTAGCTGTGTGACGCTGAGCAAATCACTTAACCCCAATTGCCTCAGCAAAGGAAAAAGAAAGAAAAAAGAAAATACTATGTTGTGATTCACATTCAATCCCCATATATCTCTTTCTGGATACAGATGGCTCTCTTCATCACAAGTCTATCAGAATTGATCAGAATCACTTCATTGTTGAAAAGAGTCAAGTCCTCCACAGTTGATCATGACATAATCTTGTTGTTGCCATGTATAATGATCTCTTGCCTCTCTTCATTTCGTTTAGCATCAGTCCATGTAAGTCTCTCCAGGCTTTTCTGAAATCAGCCTGCTGATCATTTCTTATAGAACAATAATATTCCTAACATTCTTTTATTCTTCACAGACAAGATAGTTTCTTCTGATAACAGGCTATCTGGATCCAGAGTGACATTTCCACCCTAATATTCCTGTTTGATATAAACATCAATATTTTCCCATGGGAAATATTTCAACAACACATCACTTAGTGGTCAAATCCTTCTACATAATTCAGTAAGAAAGATGAAGCATTATCCTCCTTGGAACCCATACTTCTAAATCAGCTTTGAAAACACTGACCATCCCCTTCATATGCACAGAGTCAGGGAAGCTAGGGGTTGAAATGAAATTATTTGTTTCTAGAAACAGAGAGCTCACCTTGGTTTCCTAGAGCTATGTGTCTTAGATTCCAAGAATAAACTGTAAAATATCATTGACTTTTTCAGAGAAGAAGATGAATCATGCTTACCTAAAATCAGTTAAGTTGATACTGCCATTAGCCAATAGTAACTCATTAGCCTTCTTGCAAGCAATGGCCAAGCAGACATAGCTTATAAGACATATTCCATTTATTTCATTGACTACATAGATGGAAAGTGGTTTTGCCCAGGTTCTTTTCTAGGATGTTCCTGTTTTTTGAGGTGGAGAGCCATGATGATGGAATTTGGTATCTTTGGTTGATTAGTGGATTTGTTTTTGTGAACTACTTGGCCCATCTGGATCCTTCCTCATTTCTCTTCCCATTTTCCTTCACTACTTTACAACTACCTTCTCAAGCTGCCATTTTCATGACTACTCCTCCTTTCCAAATGACCCCTTGACCATATATGCATTTTCAAATTCTGGGTTTCTAACCTTTTCTATGGAAATAAAAACTGACAGTCTTGTCATTTTCCCTTTTCCTACCCAAAAGAAAATTAAAATGAACAAAAATATTTCTAATAGGCTTTAGCCAGTAGCATTACATCCTTTATTCATCAGTGGTAAAAATGATTCTGATATGTATTGGCCAAAAAAAAATGAATTTGCCCCAAATCTGAGTATCAAATGAGGCATGTCATTCCAAACATTAATGTATTCTTCAACATAGTTGGAGAGAGTACTTCCTATAAAAAGTGCCTGATTTTTACTTTTCTCTATTCATTCTGTTCTTTTAAGAAATATCTTTCAGATTATGTCACATTTATTACCAAATTTAGGCAATTTTTTAATTTCTTTATGTCATTTTGAAATCAATGGATCTTGTTTTCAGGAGATGGAACATCCTAGTATCCTGATCATTGAAAACAGTTGATTTTTTTTCTCAGTATGGGCCAGCCAAAAGAGCCACAACCTTGGCCTCCCTTATTTTTAGAACCCCATTTTCCTCTTGAGATGAATGGAACAGATAATCCAGCTGAAAAGGAATCACCTATTTCTACTTGGGTTTTTGTATTTTTCCATCTCTTGTGAGAAAACAGTTAAGAGCTACAGAAAATATTTCAAGGAAAGTCAGTAGAAAAATAAAAGCAAGTAACCATCATTACTGCATCCCTGTCCAGAACAAATACATGGAAATGATCCTTATGTGAGTCAAGGCACAATGCCTTTATTTAATGTAGATTACATATGCTAAAAACATATGTATGAGGATTGCCCATCACCTTTGCCTTCAGATGACCTTGGGAAATCACTTGGCAACGAGGTTGGACTTATGGCACAGGCAGAGTACACCAGCAAAGTCTTCTATTAACATAGTGATAAGCAAGCAAAACTGGATGAGTGCTTGGCACAGAGCAGGGACTTAAGTAAAAGCTAGCTGACTGAAGCACTGACCCAGGTAATCCAGAATTCATCACATCCAACTAGTGCTGAGGCTTTACGTTACCTGTGACTGCTATGTGTCTTATAATCACAAATTATTTTAAGCTGTGTAATCGAATGTACTGAACTAATTACAATGTATTTCAGTCAAGTTGGGATTTGGCTTTCCTTCTCTATATTAATAGAGTTCTAAATTATAACTCCTCAATTCCAGCTCTAGCAGATGTTATGGTTACCTCAGTTTTACAGCTCTCAGATGACAGACAACTCACTGGATTTGGCCATAAGAATAATTACAGTGCCTTTGGATTAGAAATTTGGGTTCAGCCTTAAGCCTGGAGTAACAGGGGGGTTACTTCATCTAAAATAAGTTTGTTCTCATGGGCTTTCTGCCTATACTGAGATCTCTTCCAATATGTTAATGTGGGGCATTTGATTGTAAGGCTGATCTCCTCTTTGAAACTGGTTATGGTAAAAAAAATAATAATAAATAAAAAAGAGCTGTATTGCAATGAAAAGTCTTGCTAAATGCATATGCCCATCTTGTGTCTTTAATCTATTTCCTGACCAGAACAAGATGTGGAGTTCATTGAGCTCCAAAGAGCTAAAAACAACTAAGATGAAGAAAGCCAATTTTTTTTTTTAAATATTTGTGGATCCATGGGAGAAAAAAAGTTTTCAAGCTATGCTTTTTTTGCAGAATTTTTATGACTAATGAGAATATGAACAACTCAACCATGTTACATCCAGGGTAACTGTGTGATCTTGACCTTTACAAAAGTGTTACTGACTCTGACTTCCCAAAGGCTGTGCCAATGGATCCCAAGCTCTGATAGGCTCAGATCAATTCTGGAAACATTTCAGATAGCGGGTTTGGCATTAGAATGTAGGAATAAAAACAAAGCCAGTCCTTGCTTTCAAAAAGCTTATATCTTACTGGCATTGGGAAGGCAACATATTATATATTAGTAACTAAGAAAGTGATTTTGTTTTTTTCAGAATGACTTTCAAGTTTTTCTGACTATAATTTGTATGCACATAAGAATATAAATTCCTTGAGAGCAGGGACCATGCTTTTCCCTTTCTTTATTTACTCAGCATTTACCTATGTTTCAAGTGCATCAACAAGTAAAGGCCTATTTTTACTTTTTTTTCATTTGGGTACTCTTTTTCCTATGAATTTCCCTTGAAAACCTAATCATTCACAAAAAAAAGTTAAATCAAAATTGTATTATCTTCACATGAACATATATATATATTCCTTTTTTTAGGAAAGTATGGTTTTGTCCATTCAAAATAATATAGGGCAGTCCCATAGGGTTGTTTTAGGAAAGCACAGTTTTGTCCATTCAATGTAATATGGGCAGTCCCATAGGGTTGTTTTAGGAAAGCACAGTTTTGTCCATTCAATGTAATACAGGGCAGTCCCGTAGGGTTGTTTTCAGATTTTTCCTCTGAGATTTAAGTCATTCCACAGATCAGTTTATACCCAGAGACTAGTTCCAGCTTCCTTCTGTCCTCTCCTTCCCTTCACATCCCTATTGTCACCAATTCACAAAATGTCAATTGGATGAGGAGCTAAAAATCCAACTTGGAGATTACAAGCAATATGGAAAGTCCAAAAGACTCCATGTGGCTCTTTCCATGATCCTCAGTTATCTCTCCCTGAGCTTGGTCTTAGCACCCATCCATCCTCATTCAGCTAATTCTTCAGGGGGCAGAGTCCAAGGTTTCTGTCTCTATGTTTCACAGAAAGAATGAATCTTTAGTGTCACATTGAGTGGGAGGTCTCAGTGGTTTGGTAGAAAACAGGGCAGGGTGGCTAGAGGTGGGAGAGAGGGAGTGAAAGGATCTTTATTCCTAAAATTTAAAAGCAAGAAAGAAGCCCTAAATACACTTCCAGAACTCAATTCTTACCTGCTGTCTTCCTTAGCAAAGCACTGGTCCACATCCACAGACAGAGAAGCCAGGGCAGAGACAGTCTCTGTTTCCTCTTGTTCTTGTTCCTGAGTTCCAGTCAGAGCACAGCCTGAAAACCTCTCCACTGACTTCCAGTACTTACCTAAAAGAAAAAGACCCCACAATTTATGGCTGTTTGGCTGTGCACAGACATCAGCAGAGCAATCTCCCAGAGCCAACAAGGAAGGGTTAGGAAATGGGAAATGAGAAATGAAAAATCTCTATGTCCCCCACAGTTGGGGTCTCCTCAGGTGAAGGCAACTAGTATGGGGTCTTGCTCCAGCAGAACGAGCAAATAACAAGATGAGCCAGTGTACATGGTCTGAGAGCCCATCTTTATACTTATAGCTTGCCTGGCTGACAAAGAAGTCAACTGTGATGTTCATTGAAGTAGGGGCAAGCTCTAGAGAAAGGAAAAGGTAAGGGTGAGACCAGAAATAGGGGTTCTAAGGGAAAATAACCCAGACATTCTTGCAGAAAACAGCCCAGGGGCAGTGAGGGCACCAGAAGAGTCGGGTTTATTAGTCCTGGATGTTCTTTTTCCTCTAGTCTCAGGGTCCAGATTGGAACAGTAAGTTATTGAACATTTTGAAAGACAAGCAATCATGAATTTGGAGAGCCATACATTAAAAAGACAAATACTCTGTGTGTGTCTATGTGTGTGTGTGTTTTGAGGGGAGGAGGGGAACCACACTGTAAGTAGTCTTTACTGGATAAAAACATTGCGGAGGGAGAAAACTAAAGAATTCAGGGGTGGTCTTGCATTTCCAAAGCTATTCTTCCAAAAGCTGCTATAGAACCCCAAATCAAGCCCTGTGGAAAGAATCCTTCTGACTGAGTGATGATCTGACTGATCTCAAAGAGAGGCACGTTAACAAAATCTCTGTGGTCCAAACAGTGAAGGGGGAATCTGCCGTGGTGATTGTTGCTTGGGGTAAAATGCCATTTTTTGACTCGGGTTCCTTATGAAGATGGAAGATGGAGGGATCCCCTGAGCTCAAGGAGGAACAGAGTTGTAGCTAGCTGCAAAGGAGCTAAGGGCAAATTGGGGGGGGGGTTATGACATAGAGAAGAAAAGTTACCAGGAAAATGGGGTATAACTGTATAGAGGGAAGTGCATTGGAGGCAGGACACAGCAAAGTAAATGCAACACAACTGGACAATTCTTCCAAGTTCCAAGGGGGTGTGTTGCACCCCATGCCTCAGGAGGACAGGTGGGGGTGAGCTGCACACCAAATTGTGGGAAAGCATGAAAGGAAGCTTTTTCCCAAGAGAGAACGGATTCCACATGCCTTTCCTAGTTTTCCTTGGAGGAATATGTGAAGGAGAACTAAGTCTATTGCTTCACACAACTCCATGATTTTGACTGTGTCTTTCACAATTGTAAAATGTTTCCTAATTCTCCCTTTGTTAATAGCCCTTGCTAACAACAGAAATGTACTTTGTCTACATTTTAGATAGACTAATTTAGGGACGTGTGGTCTTCATCTCTTCCCATAGAATCTTAAGAGCAAAGATTATTTCATTTTTGTTTTGTTTTGTTTTACTTCCAGCTCCTAGCCCAAGGCTCAACAAAAAGTACTAGTTGTTGTTGTTCAAACTTTTTTTTTCAGTCACGTCTGACTTCTCATGACCTCATTTACTATTTTCTTGGCAAAGCTCCTGATGATTCATTTCTTTCTCCAGCTCATTTTACAAATGAGGACACTGAAGGAAACAAAGTGAAGTGACTTGCTCATGGTCTCACAGTCAGTATGTGTCTGAGGCCAGATTTGAACTCAGAAAGATTCTTCCAGATTCTAGGCTTGGAACGCTATCCATTGAACTATCTAGCTGTTCCTTATTTTTTTAAGTATATATAAGTATTAATCATTATTGATTAATTGTTTGAGTGAAGCTCTTGCCTTCATTAAGCAACATTTAGATCTGAGTGTGGAGTCTACTAGGACTCAAGGACAACCAGCCAAGACTGCAAGTTCACATATGACACCGACAATTAGACATGGATCCTCTGGAAAGCTTTGCTATGAATGGGAAAAAACACAGGGGAAAAGGAGCTGCCCCTCCCATTCCCCATGGGAACAGTTGAGCTAGCATCTGGATTTCTACTCTGAGCTTATCCATCATTTGGAGATCTGCTAGCTAGAATGAAGAAGATCTTTTGGGCTGGGAAGGGAATGTCTTCACTGGGAACACTGCCTTATTTATTTTACATGTTTCTAAAACTTAGAGTTAAGTTTTATACCATATTACTGATAAACTCCAAATGGATATTAAAATTCATGCCATTTTTTATAAAAATTAGGAAAGAATTAAATCAAATATCTCACATAGCTATTTCAGGAATGGTGATAGGGATTCCAAACAAAGGATAAAAAATGATGGGAAAAGATAGAATAGATTATTTTAATTACATGAAATTGAAAGTTTTTTTTTAATCAAATAAATCCACTATGAAAAGAAGACAAATAGTCGTATCATTTTAATAGAGTGGGAACTGGGGGAGGAATTTGCATTCATTAGTAGGAGTCTGATAACAATGATTTATTTATCTGTTTTTATTTTCTTTATAGTACCCAGTATATACTTATGTGTGTCCTTATTGTCTCTTTTATAAAAATGTAACCTCCTTGGGTATAAAGATTATCTAATTCTTAATATTAGTATCTTCAGTTCTTAAAAGTACCTGTAACACAGGAGGTTAATTTAATAAAAGATTGATGATAGATTTCTAGACAAGTTATATAAACACATAAGCCCTCAAGTTATTCCATAATATATATATTATAGGTGTTTATGAACAAAGAGTTCTCAAAAAAAGAAAGCAAACTATTAACACACATGAAAAAATAGCTCTAATTCACTAACAACAAGAAAAAAATGGAAATAACAGTTTTGAGACCCCAAGAAGCTTGAAGAGATGACAAAATGTGGGAATAATCAATCTTGAAGGGCTTGTAGAAAGATAGGCAACTAATGTTCACTCTTAGTGGAGCTGTGAATTGGTCCGACCATTCTTGAAAGCAATTTGGAACAATTCAAAGAAAGTGATGAAAATGTCCATATCCTATCATCCAGAGATTTTACCGTTGGACACATATACCAAGGACGTAAATAACTTTTACAATTGCCCTATCTAGAATAAAATAAAATATTTCTAGTAATATTTTTATATATTAGCAAAGAACAGAAAACCAACAAGTTATATTACATGCATATAATGGAATATTGCTATGTTGTAGAGATAATATATGATAAACACAGAGAAGTATAGAAAGACTTATGGGAAATTTTACAAAATAAAAAGTCAAGAAAACTATATATATAATGTTTACAAAATTGTAAATGGAAAGAACAACTATCACAAAACAAGGTAAACAAAATAGAATCAATTGATAACAACCAAGGTTGGCTTCAAAAAAGAGATACTGGAAGACATTTCCCTCCTTACCTTAAAGAGTGTCAAGGAGGCAACTGGAAGTGTGGAATTAAGACCAATAATGCTAGTGTTTCTTCATTTATTGATGTGTTTTGCTAAACTTGGGTCTTTTTTCTTTGTGATAAAGGATTATCATAGAGATGTGGAGATACAATAGAAAGTGCAGTTGATGAAAGATCAAAATATATATATAAAATCCATTCACAAAATAATATATAGTCAATGATATAAAAGGGGGAAATATGCTCTTAAGATGAAGAAACTGATAAATACCAACCTTAGACTATTAAAAGTAATCTGGAGCCCACTCTTGTGGAGCAAAACCAAAGTAGTGTCATAAGAGTGATCATTGAGTCGCAAAGATGTCCAGGTTGCTAAGACTTGAAATGCTGGGTGAAAGACACAATACATGGAACAATGCTTAACGAACAACATATTCCCTGATCCTGCTAATCAATGATCTCAGATATCCCTTTAGAGCCCCTAAGTAGCACACTTCAAAACGTGTTTCAAGGAATACAAAACACATTTCTCCCACTAACGCCCTGAAACATCACTTCTGTCCAGTCATGACCTCATTTTCCAGACAAGTCTCTAAAATGTGAAGGGACTTACTACTGATGGGAGTACAGTATGGTTACAAGGGAACTGAAATTGGAATAAAAAGATTAGGGCTTGAATCCCCTCTGTCTTTTGTTCCTTGTAAGAATTTAAACAAATTACTTCAAGCACTAGGCTTGAATTGACATCTCAACTGTCAAATGTAGCCTCTGGACTAAAGGACTTTGGAGGTCTCTTCAAGTCTCTAAGTCTTTGAAATGATGATGATGATGGTGGTGGTAGTAATGATGATAATGAGGAGGAAGAAGAAGGGGAGGAGGCTCTGTAGCTTCATATCCACTTTTTTTTCTACTACCCACCACATTCAAGGCACCAGTGCTTTCTCAAGCAAATTTTAAAACAAAATTCAACTTAACCAAATTTGAATTTTCCATTCTCCAGGAAAATCACGATGACACCAGAGTTTAGGATGTGTCTTTCTTCAGTTTTTCCTCACAATGGCCATGATTTGGTCACAAAGGGTGGGGGGTTGGATATAGGGTTTCTCTCCCTGCTTTCCCCCTCCCCAACCATGCAAAGGAAAATTCCTCAAAGGCAGGGGATTGCTGTTTTTGTGTTTGCATCTCTATCTCTAGGAGGACTGAACTGGCCATAACATTTAAAGCCCCCATCCCTAATCTGGCTTTCACTTACTTTTGTAGTATTATTCCATCTACCACTTTCTACAAGCCAATTCCATCCAGTTAAATAGGCTCTCTCTCACACTACTCCACACATGCCTTTTTCTCTCATCATCTTTTCTTTGCACACTGCTCTCCATTCCAGGAACACACTCTTCATCTTATTTTTTGAACCCCTAGCTTCCTTCCAAGCAGAACCTGAATCCCATAGGGTTTTTCCTCATTCTCTGAGCCAATATCCTTTGTTCTAAAATTACTTTATATATACTTTGCACTTTTTAACACAGAGCCAGCTTTGAAATCATAAGGTTCTGGATTCAAATCCTGTCATTGATACATATTGACTTCATGACCCTGAGCAACTCACTTAACTTCTCAGTGGACTGAGGTAACTCTCTTAAGACTCTATACTTCAGACCAGGTGGCAACCTGAGGGAGCTCTGACCTATCACTAAAAGGACTTAGAACTTTGGAGGGTGTGGGAAAGCCTCCATGGTCCATTAGTTCTCCTGTGACTCTGTAATGGCAGCAAGGCAGCTTCCTCTTGGCCATGATTCTCTTCACTAGCATCATATGACCCCATGGTGGAGAAGGAGAAGAGCATTCTTCCTCTCTTCAGTTTTTGTGGCCATCTTATCCACATGTCAGCTAGTGCAGGTTGCGGGTTGGTCCCCTGGCTTTCTTTTCCCTTTAGATTTGTGCTTTCCTGATCTTAAATGAATAAGCATCTCAAAGTGACTGTGGCCAAGATTGGAGCTGCCTCTATGAGTTTTAAAGGTCCAGAGATTCTATTAGAATTCAGAGACAAATGTAGGTAGTGCATGGGGCAATAGGGCAATGTGTGTGTGTATGTGTGTATGAAAGAGAGACAGAGAGATAGAAAAAGATGGAGAGAAAGAGACAGAGAGAGGGAGGGAGGGAAAAGAAAATTTTGGAGATAATAGCCACTAATAAAAAGAAAAAAAGGTTGTCCCAAACTTGGCTGTTTCACCAGAAGAATTGCAAAGGCAGTGCAGAGCTGAGGTGAAATGTAAAATGCCTCATTAGCCGTATTGTAAATAGTTTGTGTTCTAATGAGCTTGAGAATTAGCTTCCTCTATTGAAATGAAGCAGGGATTACAAGGTAAATCACTAAAATCAGTTTAATTTGTTCTTTTAATCAGTAATTGTGAGCTTTCTCTGTTTTGCTTTCCTTTTTTTGGAAGGAAGAATTAGTCTATGTGATCCCTCATGATATTGTAAATTGTGTGATCCTTTTACCTTCTTTGCTGCGTCCTATACATCTAAGACTTAAACAATTTCTAATAGAGTGAGTACTTGAAGGAAACAAAGCAAGCTCTCCTTGGGCTAAATCTGGTCTAAACCCAATATCTGGGTACAGAAGATGTCACAGTCAGTATCCTGAGCCCCTGTGTGACCCAGGAGCATTTCTGTCCATAACAAATCCAATCAAAGTTTTTTTTTTAAAAAGGACTTTATTCATAGTAATCCAAATGTGTACTGTAGCTTTCCAAAAGAACAAATGCTCAAGTCAACCTGTGAAAGCAGAATTGCTCTGTATCCAGCACCCAGAAAAGGAGCTGACACATATTGGGTACCCAACAAATAGTTATTGAATTGAAAGCTAATGCCATCTATCCCAAATACAATTGTCCCAGAGGAGGAATGAGTCACTTCTTGGATCCTATCTCTCCCCCTCCCATTAAAAATCTAATTCCTACTTTGAATTCTGGTCTGACTACAAGACTGACTGACTGGTAGGGAACTTTGGGACTAGAGAATACTATAGTGAGCACTTTGTGGGTCAGTGAAAATGAATCATCTGAGGGTTGAAAGTGAGCTTCCTCTCAAATGCATGCGATCCATAGCAGGAAAGTGCTACAAAACATGGCATTTGACATGGGTTCCGGTAGATGCCCTATGAACAAGGCAAATCTTTTAACAGGGATAATGAATTTAGACACTCTAGTTCCTAGGAGTTAGGGACACATACATATTGAACAAGGGCCTTCCAATACTTCTAGGATCAAGGAAAACTGCAATATGGATCCAATTCCATAATTTATGGGTTGTGTGGGGTGGGATTTACCATACAGAAACAGATGGACAAGAAACTCTTATATCCTCAGCCCACGTGAGAAATGAATGGAGTTGAATGCTGATTCCCAAAGGATCCTTTCCATGAAATAAAATATTAATATCCTGCCCCATCATGCATTTCAATCCATCAATGAATCAACTTTTGCTAAGAGCTTACTATGTGTTGTACTGGGGATTTAAAAAGAGGCAAAAGATAGTCCTTGCCCCCAAGGAACTTCCAAGACTGTCACAAGAGCTACCTTAAGAATCTTATCATTTGGACATGGCTCTTTTCAACAAACAGGTCATTCAGGCCAGTGACGGAGAGATCCATCTGCCCCCAGAGACAGGACTGTGGGAACTGAGTGTGGATCACAGCATAATATTTTCACTCTTTTTGTTGTTGTGTCTTTGTATTTTGTTTTCTTTCTCATTTTTTTCTCTTTTGGATCTGATTTTTCTTGTGCAGCATGATAAGGGTGGAAATGTTTAACATTTATTTGGATTACTTGCCGTCTAGGGGACAGGGTAGGGAAAGGGAAGGAAAAAACCTGGAACACAAAGTTTTACAAGGTGAATGTTGAAAATTATCTATGCATATGTTTTGAAAATAAAAAAAAACTTTATAAAAAATCCCATCATCATCTTGCCCTCAGCTCCTCCAGATTACACTTTAACTTTATTCCTGGTATCATTTTTCCATGTTTTGGCACTTTTCTCATAGACATGTCTCATGGAAATTAATTATTGTCTATATATAGCGGAATAATTACTATTGATTTGGATTTTCTATAGCAAAAGAAGATAAGGAGTGGAATGGGAACATATATTTAAGCATTAACTATGTAAAGTCACATGCTATATGCTAAAGGCAATGGGGACTCCATCCTTTCCCCATACACTTTTTTTTTTTTCTGAGACAATTGGGATTAAGTGTCTGAAACCACATTTGAACTCAGGTCCTCCTGACTTCAGGGCTGGTGATCTATCCACTGGGCCACCTAGCTGCCCTTTGCCCATACACCTTTGATTTTTTTCTCCTACATTTCTGTTTTGAAAAATGTCCTTGCCACTTAGATATATCTGACATTGTATTGGTGACATTCAGCCAACAATATGTCAACATAGACATAACAAAGAAATGGCTGAGTCATGAAGATTTCCTTTCAGAAATAAAAAGCATAGAAGGCCAGGTCATTGCTACCAGAAATTATGTTAAGGTCATCTTTAAAGAACTTTAACTTTTTGCAAAGAAATGATTGAAACATGAAAGAGATCTCTATAGTTGCAAAATGTAGAACCAATTCATTATCTAAAAAGATAAAACCAAGTGACAAGAACTATATAGCCCACTGTCTTCCATAAACTGAAAAAAAATCTAAAATCTAAAACCTAAAAACTTGAATTATTTAAGAAATTATGCATATTGCAATGATGGCATCTTCCCGAGCCAAATTGTTCCCTCTAGTTGCTCAAAGCTAACAATAATTCCCCCAAACATGTAAGAGTGTTTTTGATAGATACCGCCATCCAGAGAACTCAAAACCTTTGATATACATGGAATGAAGAATTCTCAAAATATCCCCACATAGGCAAAGAAATCAAAACCATGTGGGAGCAGAATGAAGACCATCTCTTTGTTCTTCTCGCTTGCTAATCAAGTTGTCTCAAAGAGGCTTTCAGGGAGTCACCCAAACAGGATGAGACTGCAATTCCATTTCTTTTATTCAACCACAAAAAGAAAGCATTGTAGTTGTCAGTTCAATAATCCACTGAATATTACACATGAAAGAAGACTAGATTTGTCCCCAAACTATTTTATCTGAATATCATCAAGTAGAATTTAGAAAGAATAGGAACAATAATGCCTAGATCTGTGGTTTCACTGGGGTTGGGACGTTCCAGTTGGGGAACAACTTTCATCAATTCCATCCTTCCATCAATGGACTGCATAAATCATCCCAAGAGCTTTGCCCAGTTCCATGCTTTGTCACTGACATGGACCCAAACTCCTTTTCTCTTTTTCCCCCCTTTTCTTCCCTGCTTTTCTGCCTATTCTCTCTAATTTGCTAACTCTCCATTTTTCTCTTTCTTGATCTTTCTTTGCCTCACTCATCCATACTTTGAAGAGGAAGTGTGTTGTGCTGGAGTTGAAATCAAGGAGCTGTGGTGTTAGTTTTGCCTCTAGAGTTGGGTAGTTGTGGGATCATGCTGGAGCAACAAGAACTCTTTAAGGTCCAATGTCCTCATTTGTAGATTAAAAAAACTGAGGTCCAGAAATGCTGAAGGACTGGGCTTATATCAGAGAGGCAGGCAAGTTTCAGACCAGGACTTTCTGCAATAGTTCTCTCAATCTAACCTCAGCTCTTCCTGAAGATAAGAATAATGAGTGCTCCCATTTAAAGAGAAAACATGTTTTACATATGCTAACTCCCATCATCTCATTTATATTAATACCTGTAGAAGTTGGCTGCCATTCAGCCCAAGAGCATTTACTAAGTACCTTATAAATTATTATCTACTCTATGTGCTAAAGCTTGAGGATCTAAAGAAAGGCAAAAGATGGTCTCAAAATGGGAGAAATAAAAGACAAACCACCATGAATAAAAAGAGATATATACAGGATAAATCAAAGCTAGTCAACAGAAGGAAAGCACTAGTAAGTCAAGCTTTTTCTCAGTTTCAAATGAGATAATATACATAGAACACTTTGAAAACTTCAAAATACTTAAGTTATTAGAATGAAAGTGAACAGAAGGATATTTATTAGGCCTTTACTATGTTCCAGACATTGTGTTAAATCTTGAGGTTTCAAAGAAAAGCCAAAATTAGTTCTTGCCTTCAAGAAGCCTCTAATGTAATAGAGAAAGTTGACATATTCACCTATTCACCCACACATGTATAAATAAACATACACATTTCTATATAAAATGGAAAGGAATGAGATAGGATCAATTGAAAAGAAAAAAAAAACATGCATTAAATTCTTACTGTATGTCAAGCATTGTGCTAATCACTGGGGATAAAGGTACTAAGCAGATAATTTGTGTTCTCTAGTGCTCACATTCTAATTGGTGAGATAAAACATACTGGAAGGTTCAAGGTCATGGTCAATCTATGGCAGAAGAAAAGAGGGGGTAGTAATAACACAAGGAAAGCAGAAATGCAAAAGGTAGAGACAATGAATAATGTTGGAGAAAAATGGTAGGGCAGATGCTCTCCTACCAGGAGAGTAATGAGTCCAAGGGTTAGAGTGGAATAGAGCTGGGGTATTCTTCCAATAGAGGCAGGGATATGGGTGTCAGCATTCAGCCAATATTGGGTGTCTTGTGTCCTGATTGGGACTGTACAATGGGATAATGAAGGTTGGGTTGTGGGGGGGAAGGTCAGGTAACTCCCTTCAGTCCTAATAGATGATGCTGGTCCATCTTAAGCCCAATAATTGGTGGGAAGAGGAGGGGTAGGGGCTATCAAGTTCCTGTTGCTATCTGGATGGATAGACTAGGAAACCAGTAAAATCAATCACTCAACCAAATCATTTCTTAAAACTTTCTGTGTGCCAGCCACCGTAGTAAGCTCTGGTGGTACAAAGAAGCCCTTGAGTACCAGAAAACAAAGAAAAGTGCCAGATGGTCAACTCTCCACTCACTGTGAAACTCACATCCAAAATGAAATAATAAATGGAGGAATCAGGAAGGGCCTCATGTAGGAGAAGAGTAGAGCTTTGAAAGAAAGTAGAATGCTAAGAAGAAGAGATGAGAAGGGAGGGTGTTTCAGGTATGAAAGATCGTCAATGCAAAGACACAGAGATGGGAAATTGAGTCTCTCTGAGAGGAACAAGAAGAAAAGATTAGCAAAGTACTTTACCTGCATTATTTTATTGGCTTCTCATACAAATGCTACAGGCATTTATCTCATCATTTTATAGATGAGGAAACTGAAGCTGAGACAGAAGAAATTACTTGGATATGATTATATAGCAGATAAATCTAAGAGGCAAGATTGAAACTCATATCTTCCTGACTTCAGCATTATGAACTTATTCACTGAGCCACACAGTCTTTCTAGGGAAGTATTTGTGGCAGTATAGAATGAGAGAAAGGACTTCAGTAAGAGACCATGGGGCAGTAGGCAAAGGGACTTTAAGAGCTGCAGAGAAGTAGAGGTTATTTGTTTGTAGTTGGGTGAGGGAACACCTGTACATTACAATTGCCTCCATTTGCTCTAACATAAACTGAGAATAATAATAGTGCTTATCTCCAGGGTTGTGAGAATCAAATGAAATATGTGCAAATCACTTAGCGTATTCCTGATATAGCTGGTGATTAATAAATATTCATTTCCTTCTACCTTTCCTCCCTCTTTCCCTCCCTTTCTTCTTCCCTTCCTCCCTTCCTTCCTCCATTCTTCCTATACTATCTTATCCTTCCTTCTTTCCTTCCTTCCTTCTTTCTTTTTTTCCTTCCTTCCTTCCTTCCTTCCTTCCTCCATTCTTCCTATCCTATCCTATCCTTCTTTCTTTCTTTCCTTCCTTTTTGCTTTCCTTCCTTCCTTCTTTCCCTCCCTCCATTTCTGCCTTCCTACTTTCCTTTTTTTGGGGGGCCTCTATGAAATCGACGTAGCAAGCTCATATCTACACTGAAGAATGGTAGAGTGGAAAGATATTTAAGGAAACATTTCTGAGTCAAAAAGTCAGAACTATTTGGTTGCATGAATATGCATCTTTCTGAAGGGGGTAGAAATAAGAATTCTGATGCCATTCTGGGCTACCTTGTATTTTAAAATACACCCATGACCATTATCCTTAAATGTGACATAACATTTTACATATTTACTAGATTCGAGCCTTGCAAGAACCTTGTGAGGTAGACAGTAATAGGTGGCCATTTCCCCCTATCAAATATTAAGAAGTGATCAGGTGTCCCAGCCTGGTAAAGTTCCCAGGTGCATAGCTGCCTGTGTACGACAACAGAAAAAATATAAATTGCTATTACATGCTTTGTGAAATACTATCTCCCAACTTGTAGAAAAAGAAATTGCTACCCAAAGTAATTCTTCCTCATTAACTTGAAAATTACTCAACCCACAAATTCTGGGGAGAAGCTACAATCTGAAGTTCCTTATTTTCCCTGACCATCTGGCTTGACTCTGGTCAGATCCTAAGGCCAACCAGAAACACGGTCACTTTAGACAGATAAGAAGCCACTAAGGAAGTAGCAAATACACGAAAAAGACAGATACATGGTCAATTCTTGACCTCTCCTTGTGCTTTCGGACTTTCTGAACATTGCCACCTGCAGGCTCCCGAAATATCAGGCTAAGTTGATATCTATATAATGACCTTGATTCCACTCCATTCCACTCTTTACTTTGGTTAAGCTCAGAAATTTAAAAGAGTCAGAAAGGAAAGGCGCTATGCTGCCATAGGGCCCATGAGCACAGGCAGCTGCCAGGCAAGGGGCCAATGCTAATGAGAGACTCAGGCACCTGCACACCCTCAGCTGGGGGGCTCCCCCCTCAAACCAAGACTCACATACAACCCTGTCAGCACCTCACTGTGTGCCTGGGGACTCAACTATCTGGGAACCCCATTGAATGGTTCCCACATGCTTTGGGGCCTGCCTCAGCACATTTTCATCATTTTCAGATAGCACAAAAGAACCCTTCAGAACCCAGCTGGAGATGGGATGGGGAGCTGAAACGGGAACACCTCCCTAGACTGTAAGCACGTGGAGGTAGAGGACTCATAGTGAAAGGAAAACTTTGCTGGTAAACAAAGTGTAACTTCAGCAGCCAGAACCAAGGCATAAGCACTGCTCTAAGGTCTTAAAGAATTAAAACAAATTAGAAATCCTACCCACCTTAATTGCAAGATCATTTAGTTCCAAGGAAAGAACATGGGCTTTGGAATCAGAGAACCTGACTTTGAATCCCGCTCTGTCTCATAATGAATGTACTCTTGGGAGAGTCCCTCGGTCTTCATTTCCTCTTCTATAAAATAAGGCATTTGTACTAGATAGCCTCTTGGGTTCTTTTCAGCTCTGGATTGGTGATACCATAAACTCATTTTGAAGGTCAAATTGTACTCTTTCACTTTGAAACAACATATTTCAGGGCTTTCCTGATTCCCCCAATTGCTGGAACCCTCTCTGCCTCCCCAAATATATTTGATATTTAGTTATTGATGTTCATATGGCTTCCCCCCAAAAGAATATAAGTTCCTTGAGGACCAGCAGCCTTTGAATTTAGTGGTACATATTTAATAATCAATGAATGCTTTCTGATTTGTTTGACATTTTGCCTAGCATACATATATACACATATATATGTATAAACATGTAAATATAATGTTTTAATATTTGCAAAGTGCTTTGCATATTAACCTGTTCCTCATGGGATCTGATGACGTCATTGCCCTCCTCTCAGCCCCTATTTTTTTTCATCTTTAAAATAAAGATATTGAATGAAATAATTCCCAAGTTCCCTTATACCTCATGTCTCTGGTCATAGCAGCAAGATGTTAGAAGTCAATCATAGAGAATGATAAATAGAAATAAAAATTAATAATAGCTAAAATTAATATAGCTATTATGATGTGTCAGACACTGCATTAGACCCATAACAATGACTATTTCATTTGATCCTCACAACAACTCTGAGAAGTTGGTATTTTTTATATCTATTTTACAGTTGAAGAAACTAAGGAGGCATTAAAAGACTTGCACAAGGTCCCATAGCAAATAAGTATCTAAGGGTGGATTTGATTTCAGATTATCCTGATTCCAAGCCCAACACTATCAATTTACAAACTTGGTGCCTTGGGTTAAGTGGGAGCTGGGAAGAGAAAGAGGGGACTTTAGGAGCCCAATAAGAAACACAACTTCAAGATTAGAGTGACTTCCAGACCCATAAAAGTTGGTTGGTTGGTGGGTAGATTGATTTGTTTGTTTCATTCCTCGTTATTTCAGCCAACTTCCTATGCTCTGAGGATGTACCCACAATAATCATGTTTATTAGTTAATTAGGGGTTTTTTGCTTTCAATTTTATTAATCTCCCCTTTTATTTTTCAGAACTTCAAATTTGGTACTTAATCAAGGGTTTTTAATTTGTTCTTTTTCTAGGTTTTTTAGTTGCATGCTCAATTCGTTGATCTTCTCATTTTCTATTTTATTCAAGTAAACATCTAAAGATATAAAATGTCCCCTGAGAACTGCTTTGGTTTTATCCCATAAATTTTGGTAGGTCCTCACATTATTTTCATTCTCTTGGATAAAATTAGCGCTTGTTTCTGATTTGTTGTTTCACCCACTCGTTCTTTAGGATTAGATTATTTCATTTCCAGTTAATTTCCAATTAATAGATTTCCCATTTGTTTTTCCTCTGGCCCTTTATTGCATGTAATTTTTATTGTATCATGATCTGAAAAAGACAGGCTTAATATTTCTGCCTTTTTGCATTTTATTTTGAGGTTTTTATGCCCTAATGCATGGTGAATTTTTGTGTAGGGTCCATGAACTGCCGAGAAAAAAGTATGTTTCTTTCTGTCCCCCTTCAGTTTTTTTCAAAGATCTATAAAACCTTACTTTTCTAAAATTCTCTTTACCTCCTTAAGTTCTTTCTTGTTTGAGATTTGATTTATCTAGTTCCCACAATGAAATTATCCAGAAAATCCTAGAAAAGCCAAGTTTGCAAAGAGATGAAATGACCTTCAGACTAGAACATGAGGTAGGAGACATGGATTCTCAGCATCACTTTGTCACTAATTAATTTAATTCATTAAGATTGTACCATGTGCAGAACCCTGGGGAAACTTTTGAGGATATACAAAATTTCAAGAAGGTATAGTCACTGCCTTTCTGGATGTCCCATCTGATAGGCACTCAGTTTTTTATGCAGCTTAAGATTTGGAAGTCCAACATGACAGCATTTGAGCTTGCTAACTTTTTCAAAATTAAAGTTGCATTATTTTTGGTGACAGGGTATCAGCAATGTAAAAGAGATGAGTATTAAACAGAAAAGGAGATCCCAAAATTCTGGTCCCTGGTCCCAATTATGTTGGGTTCACTAATGATAGCAAATTGTTGATTTTTTCCTCCTGTGCAACAGATTTGGTGGACTTCTATGGGAAGCTTAATAATAATATTAAAATCAGTACACATTAATAAATAATAATAAAAATAGTCATAAAAGACAACTAAGTGGTAGATTGAATTGAATAGAATTCTGGCTTTGGAGTCAAAGAATACCTGAATTCAAATTTATTCTTGAACATTTGCTATTTGTGAGATCTTAATCAAGCTACTTACCTCTGCTTCAGTTTTTTTCTTCTATTTTCTATAAATTGGAGATACTAATAGCATCTACCTTGCAGGGTTGTGAAGACACTGGCAGGCATTTCTATCATAATCCAAGATATTCAGATTGCTTTGCATGCTCATCCTTTTTCATTAATTAGCAATTTAAAATATTGATCATTAGTGATAGCCAATAATAATTATCAATTCTAATTAACAATGTCTAACATCCATATCTATCCACATACTTGTATGCATATAAACATACCCACAAATATAATGCTTAATATTTGCCAATTCCTTTACATATTAATCTTTTTTGAGTATGAATATTTTAAAAATATTTATCATTGAGAATAGCATATAACAGCTATCAATTATTCTTAACAATAGCTGGCATTTATACAGTGCTGTAAGGTTTGCAAAGTGCTCACATAGGTTATCTGTTTGATCCTTCTGGGAAGAAAAGGCCAAGAGTCACCCAGGAAAGGCATGCCCCAATAGGTCACGGTCTAAATTGGTGAAGGGAAGCCCCACATCGATGAGATCAGGGCTGCATGAATGCATGATAAATGGTGGCTAGTAGTCAGTAACGTGAGAAGACAAATGATTTACTTTTCATAATGGTCAGGCCACTTAAAAGATAGAGCATTTCTATCCCCCCCCCTCATTTTTCCATGTAACAAAATGCTTCAGTGATAGGAGTGGAAAATGGAAGGATTTGGAACATCAGGAAAAGAAGATTCTAAATGTAATATTTGAGGGATGGGGATGGCAAAGGCAGCAAAACCAGACTGCCAAGCAAAGAACTCAGGAATCAATTTAACTATAAATACAAAACAGTCTTCTAAAATCAGAATGGCAGCCCATTCTAACGTCTGGGCTCAAGGTCTCTGTGTCAGTTGCATGTACCTGCTGTACCTGTTATTATTGGGGGGAGAGGGAGGGACTGAAAACTACCAATGAAGTCCAAAGACATACTTTGAATTTCCGTGGTCTTTTGTAGAGAAATGATGGCATTTCTATTTGGAGTCTGGTGCAGAACATCTTCTGGGACAGGATCCAGCTGCAGGAAGAAAAAGGAAAATGTATGAGGAGCCCGATATTAGTAATGTACCGTACGTCTCGTGGAGCCAGAAGCAGGGCATGGAGGAGAATCCTCAGAAAAACTCCACCAGGAAAGAGTTCTCATTTCCCTGGTATTGGTTCTAAAAATGAAGCCTCTGTTTTATCACCCCATTTGGAGCCATGTAATTGAATTCCAAGGGGCTTATATTTTGGCTGCAGGGCTAATCTATGGAGTCTCGGGAGCAGGTGCATGTCTGTGTAGTATTCATTTTTTAAAATGTTAGTTATTCGTGTCATTTCTGTAGGTTCTTCACAGACAGAATTCCATTGCATCTGTATACACAGCTGGGTACTCCAAATACAAACCTTCATTGACATCCTGCTTGAACTGGGATGTGTGTTCTGTTATCTTTATTATCTAAGGGTCTAAACATCTTGCTTACACATGCAGACACTTTCAAGTGAAAAGTGTAAACCATTATTGTTTGTGCTGGGCATTTGGCACATACAATCTAGACCCAGAGCCATCATGCTATTCTCAGACTAATTCTACAGTGTTTTATAACCTCATGCTCAATTCCTTCCAATTCTGGCTCTTAAAAACAGTATTCCAACTACCAGTACCCTTTTTGGAAAGGATATGATAGTTTTGCTAGGATTCTGATCACCATCTCTTTCATTTCTCTGTCTAAAACACTCTTCTCTGATGAATATTCCTCTCTATAATGCTGTCTTTTCTAATTGGAAAATAAGATCTTTGTGGGTAGGCATTGTCTTGCTTCTTTGTATTTGTATACCATTCCTGGCACATAGTCAGCACTTGAAATGTGCTTATCATTCATCCATTCATTCACTGACTAATTTGGAATAAAAATGTAGGGGAAGAATTAGGACAAAACCAAAGTAAATGTCTGAGAATTGTATTTAACTTCTTCCATATTGTTTTCATTTTTAAAATAATAGCTTTGTATTATCAAAATATCTGCAAAGATAGTTTTCAACATTCATCTCTGCAAAACCTTGTGTTCCAAATTTTTCTTCCTCCCTCCTCCCCACCCCGTGCTCTAGACAGCAAGCAACCCAGTATATGTTAAACATGTGCAATTCTTCTATACATATTTCCACATTTATCATGCCGAATGAGAAAAATCAGATCAAAAAGGGAAAAAATGAGAAAGAAAACAAAATGCAAGCAAACAACAATAAAACTATGAAAATAGTAATCCCCATTCAGTCTCCTTAGTTCTCTTTCTGGACGCAGATGGCTCTCTCCATCACAAGTCTATTGAAAGCCGCCTGAATCACCTCATTATTAAAAGAGTCAAGTCCATCATAATTAATCATCATATCTTGCTATTGCCATGGACAATGATCTGCTGGTTCTACTCACTTCACTTAGCATCAGTTCGTGGAAGTCTGTCCAGGTCTTTCTGAAATCATCCTCCTGATCGTTTCTTATAGAACAATAATATTTTATAGCATTCATATATCTTAATTTATTCAGCCATTCTCCAACTGATGGCCATCCACTCAGTTTGCAGTTCCTCACCACTGCAAAAAGGGCTGCTACAAATATTTTTGGACATAAGGGTACTTTTCCCCTCTTTATGATCTCTTTGGGATACAGATCCAGTAGAGACACTACTGGATCAAACAGTACAGACAGCTTTGTAGTCATTTGGGCCTAGTTCCAAATTGCTCTCCAGAATGGTTGGATCGATTCACAGCTACACCAATAATATATTAGTATCCCAGTTTTCCCACAACCCCTTCAACATTTATTATTACCTTCTCTTGTCATGTTGGCCAATATGAGAGGTGTGTAGTGGTACCTCAGAGTTGTCAATTTGCATTTCTCTGATCAATAATGACTTAAAGCATTTTTTCATATAACTAGAAATGGTATTAATTTCTCCACCTGAAAACTGTCTGTTGTTATCTTTTGACCATTTTTCAATTGGAGAGTAACTTGCATTCTTATAATTTTGAATCAATTTTCTATATATTTTAGAGATGAGGCCTTTATCAGAACCCTTGGATGTAAAATCTTTACCCCCATTTTCTGCTTCCCTTCTAATCTTGTCTGCATTGGTTTTGTTTTTACAAAAACTTTTTAATTATTCATTTTGCATTTCATGATGCTCTCTAGTTCTTCTTTGGCCATAAATTCCTTCCTTCTCTACAGATTTGAGACATAAACAATACTTTGTTTTTTCTGATTTGCTTATATCACTCTTTAGGTCTAAATCATGAACCTATTTAAACCTGATCTTGGCACAGGGTGTTAAGTGCAGGTCAATGCCTAGTTTCTGCCATACTATTTTCCACTTTCCCAGCAATTTTCGTTAAATAATGTATTCTTATTATAGAAACTGGAATCTTTGGGTTCATAAAACACTAGATTAAAATAGTCATTGACTATTGTGTCTTGTGAACCTAACTTATTCCATTGATCCACTACTCTATTTCTTAGCCAGTACCAAATTGTTTTGATGACCACTGCTTTAGAATAGAGTTTTAAGTCTGGTGCAGGTAAGCCACCTTCATTTACAGGTTTTCATGAATTTCATTGAAATTTGTGACCTTTTGTTTTTCCAGATGAATTTTGTCATTATTTTTTTAGGTTCCTCCTTATTTTTAATTATCAAAATCCATCAATAATACAGAATGTAAACCCAAATCATGTCACTCCAAGTCCAACACTCTTTTTTGCCATCTTATACTGCCATTCAATTTAATTCAATTAATTAATTTTAATGGATTTTCCCCTAATTGTATTACTTTTGTCTTTATTTATCTGTGTCCAAGATATGTCTTTTCAGTAAGTTCCTTGAGGGTAGGTACCATTTGTTGTATTCTTATTTCCAGCCCTAGAACAGGACTTGGCTCCTCTTGTTGAACTCAATCACATTCTGAATAGTGGACAGCTATCATAGAATTTTATCTGCAACCCTTTTTTGTCCAACCATTCTGTACCTGAAAAGACACTCCATTATAGCTATCCTCACAAGTCATCATTGAAACTTGCCTCCAATGAAAGGGAGCCAGACTCTCTCGAGAAGTCTATCCCATCCCTCATAATCATGAAACTCTAAAAATAATTCCATTACAAGTTTATTTTGTGGTCCGTTCATGGGTATTGTTGCCATTAGTGGTTTAATAACCAACTAACTAAAATTATGAAACTAAAAGCCACTTCTTATAAACCAGTAAATAAGGAGAGGGAGGAGAAAAAATCTCCTGAAGGTGAACTATTGATTCCTTTCAGCTGTTTGGATGCTGTAGAGACATTGGCTGTCTCTTGTGGGTGATTGGACTTGGCTAGAGTTAGTAAGTAATAAATTGGAGCACTTTCAACAAAGTGGAGGACTTTTGTGTCAAAAATAATAATAATAATGCCACAGACAGACATAGGAGATACAGGAAATAATAACTTCCCACCAATTTGATTTTGCTGATAATTGTCTTGGAGTTACAAGATGCATCAGATAATCTTTACACATCCTTTCCAAACCCAAAGCTCATGTCCAGTTTCTATTATTTCTAAAATCCATTGCTCACAGTGGCTTCTAACAAATTTCCTGCCTCAGCATCAATGAAGCTTTTCTTGTCCTATCTTTCACAAGAGCCAAGCATTTGGAATTATCCACCAATAAAGGCTTGACAAAATCATAGTACACTCTATGTAACTTATGAGAAATCTTATTATAAAAACACTGTAAAAATCACAAGTCCACTGGCATATTAAAGTATTTGGGGGCTTCCTTGGAATCGGGCCCTCTTTTTGCCGGAAAAGCTCATTTCTGTTGGCTGACTCATGCCTTTGGACATTGGCTCCAAAACCAAGGAGTGTCCCGGCAGAGAATCTGGCCCCAAATCCCGCAGTGCAGAGAGAAATCACTCGACACCTGACAGGCACTGCACCAAGCCCATCAGCAGCACCCCCACTTTTCATAATTCTGGCATGCTCTAGGCCTGGACAGATTAGATCTCAACAGAGCACTCACAATTCTCACTTTGAAATGAATTTTCTGACAGCTACATAAGGACATATGAATGTGTCAACCCTGCATAGAGACTATAAAGTACTCAGAAGGATTGTTGACATGATGAAATAGCATCCCTGGATGGAGGATTATGAAGTGCCTTGTAACCTCATGATCTCCTCAAGTCTTTTTTTTTTGGCATAGGCATTTTTGCATTTAATGGGATACCCCCAGTTGGTCATGAATTCCTAGGTTGATGGACTTTGAGCTAGTAGGGACTTTGGAAATCCTTTTAGTCAGATCCACTCAGTTAAAAGATGAGGAAACTGAGGCTCAGAGAGAGAATGAAAGCACATGGTGGAATTAAGATCCAAATCTAGGACCTCCAACTTTTAAACCAGTATTTTCTCTAAGGCACCACAATGTCATACATTTTTGTCCCAATTCTTTGGTTTTTGAGATTAAAATTTCCAAAAGGAAGGGAATATCATTTCCTCACTTTGTTGATAGAGCTTTTTTAAAAGATTGATTTAGGGCACCTAAAATTGACCTAATCATGGAATTTCAGAAGCAGAAATTAATCAATAGTCAAGTAAAAGCAATATTACAGATTTGTTATATGCCAAGCCCTATGCTGGGCAACAGAGATACACATACCCCTGCCCTCAAGAAGCTTACTCTCTGACCACAGGAAATGTTATATACATATGTAAGCATCCTAGTTTTCCCACATCCCTTCAACATTTATCATGAAATCTCCTTTCTGCAGGATGATTCTTCAAATAGGAGAAAACAGCTGTAACTATCACCCCTGTGTCTTTTCTTCTGAAGAATCTCTAAAATAAATTAGCTATTCCAATGAGTTATTCCCAAAAGTAAATCTGAAGATCCTACAAAATGTTAGAACTGCCTTGCTTGTCTGTTGTTTAAAATCAACTGCCAGCAGTCAAAGACCCACTTGATTGCTAGAGTGTTTATAGGTAAATACCAAATTATAAAGACATTAAAGCTATCTTATGACACTTTATACATTCTAATATGTGTTTGATGGAAACTTAAGTTGAGGAAAGTCAATAACAGCTTCATTGCCTTTGTGTACAAACCTGAACTGTGCTTTTTACACAGTTATATGCATGTTCTCCTTGATTCCATATATCCTCCATGCAGCTAATATCATGATTTGAATCTAGTGTAGGGTTGACCACCTCACTCCACTACCCAGTCAATAAACTCCAGGAGTTTCCTAGTAACTTGAATAAAAAAGCAACTCTTTTGTTTGGCATTGAAAGTTCCCACCCCTCTCTCTTTTCAATTTTCTCACATTTTCCTCCCTTCTTCAAGCAATAGTCCACCTTCCATTCCCATGCCTTTGCACTGTCTGCTCCCCCAGCCTGGGACTCTCTCTCCATCCTCTTCTTTAAGATTCCTTTTCTCTCACTCTGCATGGAACATGTATGTAGATATTCATAAACATGTAGGCTGCTTCATGGGAGCTCCTTGAGATGATTGGAGATTTTACACTTTATATTTGTATTGTATTTCCCATTTGTTTTTTGTGGAAGATGAATGAAGGATGTCTGACCTAAGTACTTCCTCAAAAAAAAAATGAGGGTTCAGGAGGAACTTGTCATTAGGAGAAGGGGAACAGAAGGGTGAAGCTACAGAAAAAAGAAAGACTGAGAATGGAGCCTTAGAGCAGGATTCCTTAAACTTTTTCTACTTGTGGCCCCTTTTCACTAGAGAAATTTCTGTGTGACCCCAGGTACATAGGCATATGAACTAGATATGCAAATCAAACATTTATAGATAATAAATCATAATTTCATGATGCCCACATTCAGTTATATGCAGTCTCCACCCACAGTTTAAGAAGTTGGACATTAAGAGATATCCATGTTTTGGGAATAAAAGGGGGAAGGCAAGACAATGAAGGAAGCTGAAGAGACAAGAGAAAACTCAGAAAGGAGCTAGTTTCCTGAAAGTTCTAATTTGAAGAGACACAAAGAAATATGGTAATACATTGTTGGTGAAACTGTGAATGGATCCAACCATTCTGGAGAGCAATCTGGAACTATGCTCAAAAAGTTATCAAACTGTGCATACCCTTTGACCCAGCAGTGTTTCTATTGGGCCTATATCCCAAAGAGATCTTAGAGGAGGGAAAGGGATCCACATGTGCAAGAATGTTTGTGGCAGCCCTTTTTGTAGTGGCTAGAAACTGGAAACTGAAGGGATGCCCATCAATTGGAGAGTGGCTGAATTAATTATGGTATATGAATGTCATGGAATATTATTGTTCTGTGAGAAACGACCAGGAGGACGATTTCAGAGAGGCCTGGAGACACTTGCATGCACTGATGCTGAGTGAAGTGAGCAGAACCAGGAGATCATTATACACAGCAACAACAATATTACATGATGATCACTTCTGATGGACATGACTCTCTGCAACAAAGAATTGTCTCAAACCAGTTCCAATTGTTCACTGAAGAAGACCATATACACCCAGAGAGAGGGATATGAAATATGGACCACAACATAACATTTTCATTCTCTCTATTGAGGTTTGCTTGCATTGTTTCCTTTCTCTGATTTTCTTTTTTCTTCTTGTAGATAGGATTTTTCTTGCACAATTTGTCAAGTATTTCAACATTATTAACATGTAGTGGACTTCCTGCCATCTAGGGGAGGGAGGGGACTGGGGGTAAAAGTTGTAATGGAAAGCTTTGTAAAGATCAGTGCTGGGGAACTACCCATACATATGTTATACAAATAAAAAGCTTTAATAAAAATTTAAAAAAAAAGAAATATGATTTAATTATCTACGACACCTGAAACTGTATTTAGATCTTCTAATGCTATCTTCATTGTCTTCTAAATAGATTGCACACGCCACAATCAGTCATAGGAGTCAAGTTCATATGATATCTCCCCTAATTTTCATTAGAAGCTGGTAGCACTCACTCTCCATTGCTTTTCATGGAACTCAACCCTGGAAACTGCTCAGTTGAAAACCAGATAAGAAAAAAAAATCACCAAACAAAGGTGTGAATGCCAGGGAAACCAAAGTTTTGAAATGTCTACAAAGAGCAACAAAACAACATTTTCTACTTTCATCCCTTGGCAGGAAAAAAATGAAACTTACACACTTCTTTCCTATCACCCTTCCACAACTCATACAAAGCCAACAACCTAGTTTTTCAGAGCTTGTTAGGTCACATATAGGGAAAAGGAAGAGAAGCTTCAGCAGCTTGGCCAAGAAGTCAAAGCAAGTTCCTAACATTTAGTCTTTCCATTGCTTCTTCCCATCTGATGCTTAGCAGCATTCCTTCTAGTTCAGGGAAATTTCCCAGTAGATGGTACCATCTGATTACAGGGTTTGCAGCCAAAAATTAACTCTTGCAGTTTTGCAAATATACAGGGCAGGAAACAGTCTTGGGTAAGCTGTATCCCAGAGCCAAAATTGGATTATCTTTTTTTTAAAAAAAGTAAAGGATTAACTATATAAAACAGTCCAAATATTTTACCCCCTTCAGTTCCTCTCAAAATAAAAAAAAGATTATACCAAATTCATTCTCTTTCTCTCTCTCTCTCTCTCTCTCTCTCTCTCTCTCTCTTTCTCTCTGCCTCTCTGTCTTTCTGTCTGTCTCTTTGTCTCTGTCTCTGTTTTTGTCTCCCTATCTCTCTCTGTGTCTCTGTCTCTTTGTGTCTCTTTCTGTTTCTCCCTTCCTTCCATCCACATATCCCAGTTCAAACCTTCAGAGAATATTTCTCTAGAAGTTTTTTGAATCAGAAGAAAGGTAAGAGAACAATTGTTACCTTACCTATTGAGGAAGATAATCACCCTGAATCTTTGTGTGAAAAGATGCAAAGTAAGGATAGGCTCTTAATGCATGGGGAACAATAACCTGGATTGCAAGCATGAAGGGAAAAAGTAAAAGAAGGAAAGAAGGAAAAAGACATTGCCTTTGCTGTTGCTTGTCTTTTTGAAGAGGACTATGATATAAGGTAGGTGGTCATGACTTACAACTGAATTATTAACATGTAGTGGACTTCCTGCCATCTAGGGGAGGGAGGGGACTGGAGGTAAAATTTGTAATGGAAAGCTTTGTAAAGATCAATGCTGGGGAACTACCCATATATATGTTATGCAAATGAAAAGCTTTAATAAAAAAGAAAGAAAGAAAGAAAGAAATGAGAGGGATCCTAAGTTCTTGAATGCTATGTCTCTAAAGGACAAAGAGTCCCAAAGGGCCCAGTAATGAGTCTTCTCTTGGTCATTTGAGGACCAAATGAAATTTGGAGAAGCTCCAGGCCAGAAGGATGGAGATCAAGGATGATTTTTGAGACTATAGAGGCAGATATTTTCCTTTTTATCATCATGTCCTCAGCATTTAAGATTTGTCACATTATAGGAAATTAGTAAATGTTTGTAGATTAGTTGATATAAAGACATGGATGGAGAAGTCATAATGCCTATTTTGTAAATCAGTAGACAGCAACTTCATGGTTTCATGGTGGAACAACATGGAGCAGTGGGTAGAGTACATTGAAATCCTTCCTCAAGTACTTAATAGATGTGTGAGGCTGAGTAAATCATTTGACCAATCTCTATCCCTCTTAAAATGAATGGGTTAAACTCAATGACTTCTGACTCTATATCTATGTCCAAGTCTATATCTATGAGTTTTATGGTAGGAAAGATTTCCTTAACAAATTTAAAAGTTATTCTACATCTCTGTAGCTAATTCACAAACTACATAGATATTATAGTTATTAATTGTGAGTTCCAAAATGGCTCTATGACTTCTTTTCATGCTGGTAGTCCTTCTTCAAGATCTAATCACACATCATCCAAAACTCTTGTGCACAAATCTTGTCCATATTCTTTTATGAGATTATTTATTCCATAGAGAAGATCCCCAAAGCCTTGATGGACTTTTTCTTATAGGTTCTTCAGCATTCTATGGAATAGTTCAGCTCTTGAGCCAACCATTTACTATGTCTCTCTGTCTCTTGATTTCTGGTCCACTTCCTTTTCTAACAGCCACTACTAACATTACTACTATCCCCATCATCATCATCATTATCACCATCATTGCTGATATCTTCAAATCAGAAATTTAGAACTTAAAAAGTCCTTAGTGGGCACACCTGTCAGATTGGCTAAAATGACAGGAAAAGATAATAATAAATGTTGGAAGGGATTTGGGAAAGCTGGGACACTAATACATTGTTGGTGGAACTGTGAACGGATCCAACCATTCTGGAGAGCAATTTGGAACTCTGCTCAAAAAGTTATCAAACTGTGCATACCCTTTGATCCAGCAGTGTCTCTACTGGGCTTGTATCCCAAAGCAATCTTAAAGGAAGGAAAGGGCCCCACATGTGCAAGAATGTTTGTGGCAGCCCTTTTTGTAGTGGCTAGAAACTGGAAGCTGAATGGATGCCCATCAATTGGAGAGTGGCTGAATAAATTATGGTATATGAATGTTATGGAATATTATTGTTCTGTAAGAAACGACCAGCAGGACGATTTCAGAGAGGCCTGGAGAGACTTGCATGAACGATGCTGAGTGAAAGGAGCAGAATCAAGAGATCACTGTACACAGCCACAACAAGACTACATGATGATCAATTCTGATGGACATGGCTCTCTTCAACAATGAAATGTTTCAAACTGGTTCCAATTGTTCAGTGAAGAAAGTCATATACACCCAGAGAGAGGGATATGAAATGTGGACCACAACATATCGTTTCCATGATCTATATCGATGTTTGCTTGCATTGGGTTTCCCTTCTCAGATATTTTTTTGTTCATGTAGATACGATTGTTCTTGCACAGCAAGATAAGTATGGAAATATGTATACATATATTTGACTTATTAAGTATATTAACATAATTAACATGTAGTGGACTTCCTGCCATCTAGGGGAGGGGAGGGGATTGAGGGGAAAATTTGTAACGGAAAGCTTTGTAAGGATCAATGTTGAGGAACTACCCTTACATATGTTATGCAAATTAAAAGCTTTAATAAAAAAAAAATTTTAAATGTCCTTAGTGGGTTTATACTGCAACTCTTTCCTTTTATAGATAAGTAAACTGACCTATGGAAGCTAATTAACTTGCCTAAGGTCAAACAGAGAGAACATATCAAAAGCAACATTTCACCCCAGATCATCTCAAGAATCACTCTACTATGGACTTCTTTCATTTACTGGAGCTATCATCAGTAGGTTACTTACTCTTAGGTTGTTTTAATGAAAAGAAAACCTCAGTAAGTGCTGATCTTACACCAAAATCTAAATACAATGCTTTCATTTAACCATACAGAGATCACTTATTCAGAAACCTCAACTATATAGATGACAGAAGTAAGTAATAAAAATGAAGATGCAAATTAAAACAATTCTGAAGCACCATCTCATGTATTAGGTTGGCTAATATGACTAAAAAAGAGAAAAATGACAAATAATGGCAGGGATGTGGAAAAATTGGATACTAATTCATTATTATTATGAACTGATCCAATAATCATGAAAAGCAATTTGGAACTATGCCCAAAGGGCTATAAAACTTTATCCCCTTTGATTTCCATAATACTACTACTAGATTTGTATCCAAAAAAATCAAATCAAAAAATATTTATAGCAGCTTCTTTTGTGATCTAAAAAAATTGGAAATTGAGGGTACATCCATCAATAGGGGAATGGCTAAACAACTTACAGCATATAATGGTGATGAATTATACTGTGCTATAAGAAATAACAAGCAGGATGGTTTCAGAAAAACTTGAAAATTTACATGAATTGATATAAAGTGAAATAAAGGAAACCAGGAGAATATTGTACACAGCAATAGCAATATTGTATGATGATTAACTGTGAGTGACTTAATTATTTTAAGCAATATAATGATTCCCCAAAATTCTGAAGAACTTATGTTGAAAAATGCTATCTACTTCCAAATGGTGAAAAAACAAACAGTGTATAAGGGCAAACTGACACCTTTTGGGGTACTTTATCCTTGGATTTGTTGCTATTGTTGGGGTTTTGGCTTTTTTGGGGGGTCTGTGTTTTCCTTTGTAAAATCGCTAATGTGGAAACATTTCTCATTACTGCATGTATAGAATCTTTAGCAAGATGTTTCCCTTCTCAAGGAGGAAGAGGATTTAGAACTCATATTCTCAAATTTAAAAAAAAAGTGAATGTTAAAAATGTTTGTTTACATGTACTTGAGAATTTTTTTTAAATCAACAAAAAAGCAAACAAGTCCTTGTGGGTAAGGAATGGAGGCAAACTTCAGTCATCTGGTTATTTCTGCACTATGAATTCCCCAATGATTGGGGAGAAATGAGATGTTACTGTATCTTTTGGGGGGACTGAGTGACAATATAGGGAATAACTCAACAAGGTTTTTTAGGACAAAACTTTCAGATGTGTTGACACTATTAGAAAATCATACTATCAATAGAAACTTAAAAAACAAAAGGAAACGGAGAAAGGTAAATTAAGCTACAATGGAAGATTCAAGCTCTATCATATTGCTTTTAAAAATACAAAAGAATGGGGCAGCTAGATGGCACATGGACACAGCACTGAAGGGTCAGGAGGACCTGAGTACAAATTTGGTCTCAGACACTTCATCCTGGCTGTGTGACCCTGGACAAGTCACTGAACCCCAATTGTCTCAGAAAAAAAAAAGGCAAAAGAGAGGTAGAATCTTGGAAGTCTCAGATTCAAGTTTTGTCTTTCATTTATGTTGACTATCTGATAGTTAACAAGTAATTTATCCTGCTAGCTTCTCAGTGGCTCAAGAAACTCTATGAGAGTTTCAATTACAGAAGACCTACCAGTCTGCATTGATGAAGGGGATTTTAACACTTGGAGTTTTCCTACATTGATGAAATCACCAATTCTGAACACCTTTCTCCTTTTAAATGGCGCAATGTATAGAGTGGCAAGCCTAAAGTTAGAAAGACCTGAATTAAATCTGGTCTTAGCAAATTGCTAGCATTGTGACCCTAGGCAAGTATTTTAATCTCTATTTGCCTCAATTCCCTCTACCTCACAGAGTTGTTGTGAGTATCAAATGAAATACTATATGTAAAACGGATTTAATACAGTGGTTGGCAAATAGTAGGTGCTATATAAATGCTTATTTCACTCTTCCCTCCCAAAAGTGCCAGGTAACTAAGGAAAGCAGAGAATTTTCCGATACTTTAAGAATTCCCAGTTCTTGGACACAAATCTCAGTACCTTTGAAATATTACTGTGATAGTGTTGTTCTGTTGTTACTTATGCCTGTTTCCAGCAACACTCTCAGGATCCTCAAGGATGTGGCCAAATGCTCAGAAAATGACATATTGAGCCAGGAGACTTGCTTTAACTCCGACTCTTTCTGGCTGAGTAATGATGAGTAAGCCAGATCACTTCTCAGTTGCCTCATCAACGACAGCATCAGACTTGATAACTCTTAGGATCTCTCCTGATTCTAACTTCTCTATTCCTAAGAGAAAGATATCAAGAGGGTCTGTCCTACAGCCTTATCTTTTTCTCCTCATAAGTTTTAACTCTTTGGGAACTCATAAGTTCTCTCAGATACACACTTATTCCCTTAAAGAATAGATCTATGCCATACCTAAACTGAAAGAAGGATTGGGGAGACTACTTCCTCTTTCTAAATTATAATACAAATAAATTTCTCAAGAGTCACATGGAAAATAAAACCTTTGAGACATCCAAATACAGGTGATTGTTGATACTTTGGATAGTCAACCCAAGAGACTTATTCATCAGCTTTGGAGCCAAAAGAAAGAAAAGGGAAAATATCATGCCTTAATTTCCTCTCCATCCATACTTCTAATTATAAGATCAAATCAAAACATGGTAGGGCAATGGACCTGAGACAGCATTTGGTTAAAACCCCTACAAAATAAGGAGGAGGATAGAGACACTTTTGATTCTGACTTTGAGGCTAGGCAGGAGGTGAACAGGAAGTGTGCTATTCTCTATAAATGGGACCCTTGAATTTCCAGTCCTAAGTTCTGTATCATCATCTCAACAGCTTCCTGGTCTCTGGTATTTCTCCCCCCTCTAACAAGCTTAAACTGTCAGTTCTTTTGTTTTGACAGGTGTGCTTTTAATAGCCAAGGCCTAAACTCCCTTAGCCAACGTTTCCACAGGACTCCCCACCCCACCCCCCGTTTTTTTTTTACCTGCCTGGAAGATTTCACTGTTTTCATTTTGGATTTCATGGAAATGCCCAACTGGTTAAGCTTTTCTCACCTCTTGGGAAGATTGCCTCCCATGGAGGTCCCAGTGGGGCCTTTCTAATGAGCTTTGCATAACTGTAGGTAGAATTTGATTGAAAACAAGGGGCAGTGTGAGTATCACACAAATACAAATGAGGGCTGATGGTGCAATGTTTTAGTAGCCTCAACAATTTTTTACTTATAGACTGAAAAACTTAGGTTAGTCCCTTGAGTTTAGCTGAAGGCCCCCAAGGAAACCCAATGGCTCTTACTTCTTTGGAAATCCTTTTGATTTCTTCCAAACACCAAAGTGGTCTCTGCAGCTTTATAAAGGGGAAGTTCAAGATTATTTCTCCTACCCTGATTGGATTGATAAAGCATTTAAAGGCTAGAGTTTTCCAAGAAAAAGAGACTTTTAAAAATGGATTTTTTTTTGGCCTGTCTTCAAGATCAAGAGTTGCCTGCAGGAATTTCCTGTGCCATGCTTAAATTAATTTCTGAAAAGGTTAATCCAATAGCATATTGTTTTCACATTGACCCTGTGCATGTTTAGTAAAAAGAAAAAGTAGAGATATTTGGCTAGCCAGATTTTTCTGAATAACACACTCACTTGAAAGGAAACGGTCTTTATTGGGGGTGAAAACATGTCCTCCATTCATGAAAGGAGCCCTTCATGCTGATCTCTTCAATACCAATCGGTTCTAGCTCCACAAAAAGCCTGGATGTCCCCCTGCATTTTGTTATGCGCTAACCCATTTTTGCTGATAATAGGACATGGGAGAGAGAGCATCCCTTCCTTGCCAGGCCCCAGCCAAGAACAACAAGAGGAAAGAAATTGCCTTTAAAAAAACCCTGAAAATGTTTATGAATTCTAATCCTCAGCACATGAATAAATACATCTGACAAAGTGCAGAGTCCCTTACCAAGGCCTTGCCTGACCCTTCTAATTTGAGTTCAATTACACATGTAGTGTTTGGAAGTCAAAGTTAGCCCTGCCAGTGTTTACAACTCTGGTTCTAAATATTGTTATTTGTTTTAAAAAATCCCAGATAATAACTCATAATTGTCCTATTAATCACCTGAAGAGGGAGCATTGAGAGAAGGTGGGATTTAAAATAGATATAACTGGCAGTTGAAGAAGCTCACTTTGGAACATTAGCTACGAGGGGACTCAAAACCAACTAAGAAAAGGACATGCAGTCATTCAGTAAGGACCTGGAGCACAGTAGGTACTTAATTAATGTTAGCTGACTGACTAGGGGTAGGGATGCACTACATTTGATATAATTTTTTAAAGGAATGAAATTTAAAACTTTGCCCTGGCCAGGCTGCAAGTCACAATGACCTCTGAACTGTAGGGGGAAAATACAGAAAAACCTGGGGTTGGATTATAAATTATATTGTCAATGGACGTGAGAAGAACTCTTTGTTTCTTGATGCATTTCAAGAATGGTGCTTTCATTTCCTTTTCCCAATGAATTATAATGTACATACACACTTGTGTTTATCTTCCATTTTTCATTTTAAATTTCTTTTATTTGATTTGCCAGCTCTGCTGCCCTTGAAAGAGATAGACTTGACACAGCAAACAGACTTTCTAATTTGAGATTACCTAATCCATCTTTTATCCAAAAAGTCCTAGTGGGAGCTCAATATTCCAGGGTCAGGCCCTTATGAACACTCCAGGGAAATAAGATACAGGAACACAAAGAGTATTTATAAATTTCTTCAATCTCTAGACCATGACTGAACAAATTTTGGGATATGTCTAAAGAGTGAAAGGAAACCCAATGAAAAACAATCAAGATGATAAGTTTGGCCATTGGATCAGATCAAATTCATGGTTAATGCCATTATTTAATGCTCTGTGTGTGGGTGTATATATGTGGGTGGGTATTGGTATATATGTGTATATGGGGAGAGAAAGAAAGAGACAGAAAGGGGGAGGAAGGGAGAGAGAGAAAGAGAGAGAGAGATTTAAAATAGTCAATTTCATCACCACATGAAATTGAATACATAAATATATACATCAAGGACCTATCATTTTGTCAGCATGGGTTTCCAGTCCTGGGAGGTGTTCAAGGAGAAGCTAGAGAGCAATCTTCCTATAGTGGGAATTCCCTTTATGTGTTTGTTGGACTAGATGGTCACTGGGCTTCTTCTAATTCTCAAATTCTATGATTTTTCCCCCATCAATGTTGAGAGCAATGAAGAGTCCTAGAAAGTGCCTTGGGGTTCTGAAAAGTTAAATCACTTTCCTGTTGTTGGTAACAAAGCCTGCAATTTTAAGAAATGGTATTTGGATCTAAGTCTTCCTAAATCCAGGTCAAGCACTGTGTTTTTCAGGCTGTCTGTTATAACACCTCTCTCCCTAGGTATATCCATTAATCACCATTTGTATGTGTACATATATACACAAACCTATACACTATGGGGAATGGCTAATCAGGGCTTGCCCCATAAAGCATGATCACATTGGCCTTTCACATGGGGTTATATGTGAAGATATGTTCTGGCTCACTTCCACTCCAACAAAAAAGTGGGCTTGGAGAGTGGGCTGGGGCTGTGGAGAGAGGAAATGTTTTCTGGCTGAATAGAGTCAGAGGTACAGTGTCTCAGTAGACACTGAGCAGTGACTGAGTTCACCTTTAAAAAATCATCATACCTAACTCGAAACTTTTCATTATTCCTTCCTGATCCATATGGTGATCAAGAGAAGAATCTACCATTTGGGGTAGGGAGAGGAGCAGTAACTAACCTGTTTTCCACCTGGCTGTCATATGTCTGGGGGCTTCGTGACATCCCTATTTCTTTTGTCCTTATTCTTTTCTGGTAAGAGGTGAATAAGTATCCTATGAGAGAGGTGTTTAGGGGACAAGGGAGTCTAAAGACTGATCAAAGTCAGTAGTTATTCCATTGAAACCTGCAACTGGTAAGAATGGCAGCTAAGTCTGATGAGAAATTATCATAGCAGTCAAGTAACCTACTTGACCAGACCTGAAATGGGTTGACCCATCAGCTGAGACACATTGCCCAAGGAAGGAATCAACTCAGCTGACCAAGGGAGTAACTCATCCATCACCAATGTAACCTCTGAAAGAACTTGGTGGGGACTCTATGAAGGAAGAAAAAGACTCTTAAGGGAAGGAGTACAAGAAAAGCTTCACTCCACATATTTGTGTGTCTCACCACTTTTATACTCAAATGTTGAACCCCATATCTCCAAAAATTTTTGCATCCCTAGAAAAGAGTACAACTTTATTTAGGTTTTTTTTTTTAAACTTAGATCCTTGCTATACCATCTCAACAAAAATTCCCTTTGTAAGAGCTAATCAATAGGAAATGGTTGGTAGATATTGGGGGAAACAACAGATAGATGCTCATGAATAACAGTACTGGAAAAACCCAAGATCTTTGGGTTATTCGTGGAACCTTGAGGGGAGAAATAGTCATTGTCTTCTGGGACCCCAACACGCTAGTCTAATGTTGTTTCAGTTGTGTCCAACTCTTTGTCCAACCCGTTTAGGGTTGTCTGGGCAAAAATACTGTTTGCCATTTCCTAAGATGAGAAAACTGAGACAAATGGGATTAAGTGATTTGCTCAGTATCATATATTAGTAAGTGTTTGAGGCTAGATTTGAATTCAAGTCTTCCTGACTAGGCCTGGGTGGGCTATTCACTTTACTACCTAGCTTGCCTATGTATGGATATATACTCTCAAAGGAGTGAGACTATCTTTTGACTGATGTTACTATATATCTCTGTATTTCAGAATTGTTTCACTTAAAGATAAGAGAAAGATCAAGTGGCAAAAAGTAATTTCATGTGATGCTCCTCTGTTATTCTCAGTTGATTTATGAATCCAAATTTTCAACCCCACCTAGATATTCAGAATGGCAAATGGAGTGGCAATTCGCTGACCTCTAAGGAAAATGAATATGGCAGGAGTTCAAAGAAACATGGATTTCTTAGCCAACTTTAAGAAAACGTGTGTGTATTTAAGGGGGACGTCATGACCCCTTGGACAGGCTAATGCAGTCTATGGATCCCATCTCAGAACCTGGGTGTAAAATAATTGAAAATCATTTTGAAGCACTAGTCTGAAAGGTAATTTGGAAATTCAGTCCACTTTTCAGTAGACAGCCCACACAAAGCAGAACCTTCATTCCCACTGGCTACAAAGCTCCACTTGGAAGAGTATGGTTGGACCTAATGAGCACAGAAGATAGAATCTTCTCCGAATGAGCACACACTGAGCCAGTGAAAGCCATCACTTCCTACCACAGAGCTGGAGAAGCTCTTTTGCAGCCAGTTAACGTTTCTTCTGGGCAGGTCAAACAGCCAGAGAGCCAGAAGCCCCAACTTTCTGTGATTTTCTGCACATCTGGCACATGTCCTTACAATTCAAATATCAAAGCTTGTCTGGCTTGTCTGTGATGAGTCAATATTTGAAACTGAGAGCCCAATTTAAGAATTAGGGGAGTTTGGACACCACAAGCAGATAAGGAGGGAAGTCACTGCAAAGATATGCTATGTGTTCTGCGGTTAGCATGCTTTCAAACTTGCAAATAAACCACATTTATTGTAACATTTTCATCTACTACATCAACTAGTATCCATCAATTATATAAATATTATAAAGAAGAAATGGTATAAAAGAGGGAAAAGAAATTCACTGGCTCTGGGGTCAGAGGAACTTTCCACTGAAAGGAAACTGCTCTTCCCAAAGGTACTAATTATCTCTGAATAATTTAATCAAATGGCCTTTTCTTAGTTCCCTTCCTCTTTGATTTTTCTATAGCAATTGTCTCTATTGTCCATTTCCTCCTGGTTACTTTTTCCTCTGCCCTCCATCCTACTTCTCCTCCTATCTAGTTGCCAACTCCTTCTCACTTTCATTCACTATATCTTTATCCATGTCTATTCCTGTGTCTTTCACTCAGAGCTCTTTCCTGGTCTCTCCTCTTTTCTTTTTCTTCTTTCTCATTTGGTCTTTCATCAGTTCCCATGGATTCAACTACCATCTATTTGCAGAGAATTCCTTAATCTCCCTTCTGAGCTACCCACACTTGAGTTTGTATTAGAAAAAACCCAAATCAGACAAATCTAACCTCTAAAGCAACCAGATGTGAATCAAGAGTAGAAACAGCAGGCAATATTAAGAAGAGCTCTGTCAGGTATGATTTGCAAATCAAGCCAATAGCCCTAAAAAACTATGAATGCCTAAATAAAGCTTCCTTCTTTCTCAATGTCCTTTAGCCATATCTTCTGTGCTCTCTCAAGAATTGAGTAGAAAGGATCTCCATTTAGATCCTAAGTGAATTAATTTCCTGTGATATGAAAGAATTTAAAATCTTAAATTATGTAGAGTGAACTAAGATGGAAGACTTGCTTGCTACTTTATTACAGATCTATTATGCCTGTAAGTACATATGGAATCAAAGTTACCATTTTTTTTTCTGAGAGAAGAAACTACAGTACTGTGATGGTGAGTAGATTCCCTTTCCATCCTTTGTTCAAATTTTCCCACTCCTTCTCCTCCAATCATCTGCCCCTGAGGCCCTTAATTTTTTTTACCTCATTTTCCAGCAGAGCATTCACACAGGCTTCTGATGCATCACAGATGGCAGTGAGATCATGTCCTCCTTCCAGAGCCATCACTACATGTCCATCAGCCACCTGCATTAGTTGCCTTGTCAAATTACCGAAACCTATCAAGAAAAAAAAATAGTATTTGAAAATATCAAATCAAAAGACATCAAGCATCCTTCAAGATGAAGAATGTCCCATCTGCAGGATTATCTAAAGCCCACAGAATGAGTGGACATGTAGTTCAATCTCTTTATTTTTATGGATGAGCAAACTATGGAGGATTAAGCTACTTAGGCAAGATCCCACAATTTGTAAGTGTAAAACCTGAGCTTTTAATCAAGAACCTTTTACTCCAAATCCAGGAATCTTCCCATTGCACAAAACATCCATGATTTCACCTCCGTGAAGAGTTTTCTTCCCTGAGCAGATTATAAGTCCCTTATATTTCTCTACGGACAGGGCAAGTAAGCTGCTTAAAGGCAAGGCTTGTTTTTTTTTGTGTGTGTATCCTTTCCAGCACTTATAGTAGCAAGTTCTTAATAAATGCAGCTGATTGATTGCTAGATGGTCTCACAATCTGATATGGTTCCTTAAGACATTACCTCCTGAATAGAGAGGACAATTCACTCTGAACTTAGCTTGGCAGGTTATCAAATAAGAATGGAGTAAATCCAACAGATCTGGGTTCAAATGCTAGCTATACTACTTACTTGTTATATGGCCTTGCAGTAATCACTACCTGCTCTGTGCATGAGTTTACCAACCTGGGAAATGATGGAGTTGGACTGGCTGACCGCTATGGAGTCTTCCATTTCTCAAGCACTGGTTCTCCTACCATCATTTATTGGGTCCATATTTGGAGCCTTCCCAGTTGAACAGAGCCCGTTAGAGCTTTGGCAAACCTTGTACTCTATTAATATCAGCTTCAGACTCTTAGTCGCCAACCCCACCCCTGCCCCCACCATGACAAGTCCTCAGAGACAGTCTATACTAGACAGCATGAGAAGAAAGAGCAATTGCCTTTATTTCAGTATTGTATCAAACAAGCATGGTTTGGAGTGGAATAGGAAAATAGACTCAATCGTTCCAGAAGGAGTACCAAATGAGAGAAAACCATTAAATTTAGCCTCTGATAGTGTATCTAGAACAATGAAGACCATATCTATTTTTCCCAATGATATAAGGGAACAAAAAAGCTAATTAATAGTAAGTTGTCAATGGATGTTGAGATATTCATTTGTATTTAATACAGTGGTAGCATAAAATATGATAGCTTTTGAGAAATGCTATAATTTAAACCATAATCTCTCAGGAATACTCCTAAGTTTCTTTTTTTTTATTTTTTTTTTTATTTTTTTTGCTGAGGCAATTGAGGTTAAATGACTTGCCCAGTGTCACACAGGTAGGGAATGTTAAGTGTCTGAGATCAGATTTGAACTCAGGTCCTCCTGACTTCAGGGCTGGTGCTCTATCCACTGCACCACCTAGCTGCCCTCCTAAGTTTCAAAAAGAGAGGTAGTTAGCCTTTCTTTGGGGATTCAACATGATAGTCTAAGCTGGGCTTGAGATAGTGGGACCCAGAGCATGTGCCATAGTAAGAATGGGATCATATGGTCCTTGATATTGAGGGAGTCCAAAGGAGGGAGAGTAATACCTAATAATGTTGCTATTAATTTGGAAGTAATTTAAGTGCAGATGAAGACACAGGGGCAGAGGCAAATGACTTGTTCAAGAAGATACATAAGAGCAAAAAGTCAGCAATGATTTCTGAATCATGAATTGGGCAGGGCTCTCAAAGGAATTTTCTCTGTGACTTAAGGGTTTCACTGACATATTTAAGTAAGAAATATCAATACCTCAAATCACTCCTTCTGCTGAAATGTCCTACCAGTTGAAGTTTTGATCAACTGAAGTCATTACTAAGAGGTTCAAATTACATATGGGCTGAATAACAATGAAAACCCACAATCTCTTTCCTGTTGAAATGAAAAAAAATCTATAAAAGACTAAATTTAGATGGGATAATAAAAAAATGGAGACCATAATGGAATGAGGATCACCTTTGATCTTCCGCCAATTTCCACTTTCTTTTACCTACAGGGCTTATTTCCATCCACATGGTCCACATGTGATTTCAGGGTAAGAGAGTGAGGCAGCAGGATGTTGAGCTCTGCCCTGTACAAAACGTCCTGGTACAAAGAGAGACCACATCCTCTAGGTAGGTCTAAGATGCTCTGCTGCCCACCCTTACCTTAGGAGTCCAGGCATGGGCTTAGGTACCCTTCCCCTACCTCACAGATCATAGGGCTCCGTTGAATCCATGACCACTGTTAACACTAACAAAATGCTTTGCAAGAGCAAGTAAGTCTGCCAAGTTCCCAACAGCACCATTTGGAGAGGAGTCATGGTTGGAATATTTTGTTTTATTGCTTGCTCATGGTTGAATATCTCCAATAATTCTTCATAATATCTTCAACTTTCCATTCTGTTTCCCTGACCCCCACCCTACCCCAAGAAATAATTCAATTAAAGACAGAACGCATTTATTAAGCACCAACTACATGACAAACACTGTTACAAAGAGAAAAACACAGTACTCCCTGGTCCTAAGGAGTTCACATTCTATAGAGCAAAATCCAGGTAGAGAAGCAAAGACCAAGTGGATACAAAGAGATTTCAAGAGGGAAAAGGATCAATAACTGGAGGAATAAGATCAGACCCAATGTAGCAGGTAGCATCTGGACTTGGAAGGGAGATAGGGATTATGAGAGAGGGGGGTGATGAGGGAGAGCATTCTAGGCTGGTGGAGCCACTTGCAAATGCTATGAAGAAGGGAGATGGCATTGCTGGGCCAAAAGGGACAGAGTTGTTTTAACAGAGCAGTACCACTATACAACGATGGCACCCATGGGAGGAGAACAGATAGCATTGGAAAATAGTCCAAGTGGGTTCCCTTCCTGCTATTCCCAATCCACATGTAGATCAGGTTTTGGATTACATTAGACTGTAAGCTCCTTGAGGGAAATGAATGTCTTCTGCCTCTTTTTTTTTTCTCTAGAGTTTAGCATTATGCTTAGTACACCATAGATGCATAATAAATGTTTATTGATTAACTGGTTGAGTAGAGCAAGAAGTGCACTTCACTTAAAGACTTCAAGCTTCATATATTACACATCCATATGTATGTATATACTTGTGTGTACATGCACTCACACATAGCGTTTTGGGCAAAAGGCTGACATGGCACTCATAGAATATTCCTTTCACTGGGCTAATCTAAACCTTTTAGATAAGGATGTTGCTGAATTACCTGACAAAGAACAAGAAATAAGGGCTACGCATCCAGAGAAACAGAACTCTAAGGAACCAGCAAGTGGCTGGCAAGGAGGAAATGTGGGACCTTCAGCTTTAGCAAATGGGCATTATGAAGGGTGAGTTCCCACCAATCAAACTGTTTTCCTCCAGTTAACAGGAGTGTTGCATATTGGGAATCAATCAGTAGTAGGCCAGTGACAGGAGAAGCCAGCATATAATTTGAAATAAGACCAGAAAGCTAAGTCAGATGGAAAATATTATCATGGAAAAGACTAAGGTGTCAAAATTTTATCCATGAAGTAACAAGAGGCCAATGAAGATTTCTGAGTTAGTTTAGGGATGAGCAACATGAGATCTAAACTGCAGGGAATTATAAGGTGAAATGTTTTCAGAACCAAATGGAATTGATGTCTACTAAGACAGCCTATTCTCAAGTTTTCAGACAGGCAGAGAGGGATAAGGCAAAGTTGGACACCCTCAGAACTTCTCAGACTTCATTACTTTTTATCAATGGGCTAAAGATTATAGATCCCTTCTCAATATCTTGCTTTTAAATAGCTAGATTGACTCATAAAGAAAGCCAGTTATGTTAAAATGAATTAACAAAAAAGTTTGTATTTGATTTATTATATAATATTTCTCCAGTTACATTCAAAACATTTTAATATATTTTTTGAAATTTTTGAATTCTAGGTTCTCTCCCTTCTCCCTCCCACACAACTAAGAAAACACATGTGAAGTTATGCAAAACATTACCATAAAAAGTCAAGTTGTGAAAGAAAACATGGATCTTCCACTCTAATGAAAATAAAAACCCTTAAGACAAATTAAGTTAAAAAAGAAAGAGAGGGAAAGAGAGAATGCTTGAATCTGTCTTCAGACACAATCAGTTCCTTCTCTGGGTATGAATCGGATTTTTCATCATTGATCAATTTTTTAAGTGAAATCCAAGTTCACAGATCTGAGGCCATAGAACACTGAATTAAATGATATACAAGGTTTCTTCCACCTCTAATCTAATGATTCAAATGATTAATCAATCAACAAGAATTTGTTAAACATCTACCATGTGCCAGGCGTCATACTATGTGCCAACAGAAAGAGAGACATCCTTCAGGAGGTTGATTCCACTACAATTCTATGATATTATTTAAAAAAAAACTATAATATTTTTATACTTGTTTACATTTCTACCACCATCTAATAGGTGTAATACTATTCCTACCAGTTCACCAGCTGAGGGCCGTTCTATCTTCTACAGACCTGAGTTTATCCAGAAAGTTGCCAAGCTGGAATCAAGCCATTATTACATGGCAGGGATCTCATCAAGAAGTACTAGATGTTGCCCACACTGGGCTGGTGGTCTCTGGAAGGAAAATGAGGACTCCTGTGTTCATTAAGACTAATTTCACCAAGACTCTTGGATCTTTTTGACTCTTTTGTGACTTTATCTTCCTTTGAGAAGACTCCTTACACTGCAGAATTATTTGAATGGAAAGAAAGAGATTTTAGCGTTCTGAAGATATTCACAGGGATTGCCTCTCCTGATAAAACACAAATCTAAAAAGAAAGATATAATATAAGGAGCAGAAGTATAATACAATGGCCAATGGATTTGGAGAAAAAAGACTTGGTCCTTACACTTACTAGCTGTGTGACCCTGGGCAAGTGACTTAACCCCAAATGCCTCACAAAAAACAAAACAAAACAAAACAAACACAAAAAAAGAAAGAAAGAAAATGAAAGAAGACTTGGATTCAAATTCTGGCCAATACCCTTAATATTATATTTGAGCATTCTTTTCTGTGAGGGGTCTTACTTTTCTCACCTGTGAAATCAATGGGATGACCTGGACAATCCCTAACATCCCTTCCAATTCCTAATTATTCATACTGAATAGGAAGGAGAGGGAGGGACAAATGGAAGTAGGGAGTGAGAGGAGAGAAAATGAGAAAGAGAGAGAGAGATGAGAGAGAGAGAGAGAGAGAGAGAGAGAGAGAGAGAGAGAGAGAGAGAGAGAGAGAGAGAGAGAGAGA
>JAJPUD010000116.1:299802-357774 GCA_023553655.1 Myrmecobius fasciatus | reverse complement strand
AGAGAGAGAGAGAGAGAGAGAGAGAGAGAGAGAGAGAGAGAGAGAGAATGTTTATGTACAAAAATACATATGACAGTTCTTTTCTGGGGCCAAGAATTGGGATTGAGAAGATGTCTACCAAATGGGAAATGGTTAAACAAATTTTGTTATGTGAGTATGATGAAATATTATTGTGCTATAAGAAATGATGAGCAGGATGTTCTTGAAGAAGCCTGGAAAGACTTACTATGAGTGGCTGTAAAATGAGATGTACTGAAAAAGTAATAGCAATATTGTATGAGATGATCATCTGTGAACAACTTTGTTATTCAGAACAATACAATGATCCAAGGCAACACTGAAGGACTTATGATGAATAATCCTATCTATCCCTAGAGCAAGAGATGGTGTTGCCTGAATGTAATCTGAAGCATACTGAATTTTTACACTTTTTTTTTAAGTTGGTTTTTTTTTTTGGTTTATTTTTTTCACAACATGACTACTATGGATATATTTTGCATGATTACACATGCATAACCTCTCTCAAGTTATTTGCTTTCTCAAAGACGAGAGGTGGAAAGGGAGGGAGAGAGAGAATTTGAAACTCACAGTTTTAAAAATGAATGTTAAAATATTTTTATATGTAACTGGGGAAAAATAAAATACTAAATAAAAAAAAATCCTTATTTTCAGTCCTAAACTATCTGCCACCTCTGAATTACAATAATATATATAAAAAATCTGTGGTTTCATTGGTGTAAAACTTGCTCCCATCAGGATTTAGGATCACCACCCACCCATGACTTAGTAGAAAGTTGTGAAAGAGCTCCTAAAGTGCAGAAAAGCCACATTATTGGTCATTCATCACAAATCTAGTGAGAACAAGGATGGGAGTTGAAAGAAAGAACAGAATTCAATCCCTGACTTGCCTACAGAACTGGGGAGAGCAATTTTTACACCTGAGCCAAGGAGCACAGACTGAATAGACCAGAAAGAGGCAGCTAGGTGACCCCATTGTGCATAAAGAGAGCACTGGCACTGGAGTCAGGAAGCCCTGAGTTCCAGTTCTACCTCAGATACTTGCTTGCTGTGTGACCTATTTTTTGCCTCAATTCTTCAACTGCAAACAGGGGATAATAATGGCACCTATCTACCAGGGTGATTGTGAAGATAAAATCAGAAAATATTTGCTGGCACACAGTAGTTACAAAATAAATGCTTATTTCCTTCCTTTTGTATGACTATTGCTCGGAATAGGAGAGTAAAATTTGACAGCATTCCATTTTAACTTATTTTTCTTACCAGTGAGGCTTTTAAAAGATTGTTTCTGTGTTTCTGAAAAATGGTGGTAGTCACCCTCTCAATTTCAGCACCTGAGGCAAAGTCCCATTTGCTCTGCCCTAGTTGTGAATTTGACATACTGTCTCCCAATACTTTTAAATTATTAGAAGCAAAGTCAGTGCTGGCTTTTCGGGAAATATTGCTGAACTAAGCAATTAGTTGGATTTTGGCCTCTTTGCACTGGGAAAGGTTTTGCTGGACTCAGTAAAATGTACAGTGTGTCAGCATTTTTGGTGGTGTCAGAACATGAATTGATCAAGAGCAAGTTTTAAATAGAGCTTTGCTGTAAGAACATGCCGGGATTTAACCAAAGGAAATATATTTAATGGCCAAGTCAATGACCACAAGAGGGTTCACCAAATAAAATGGCACTTTGCCCAAAGCTCTCTCTCAGCAAATTTAATAACATTCATAAATGCTTCCTTGGTGGTGGGGTTTATAAGCTAGAAGAAGAAAGAAGGGGTTTCATCCCTCTATTTCTCTGGCATGAATTAAAATTGTACTTTTTAATCAAACGACCCTAAAGAAAAAATATGATTATGAATCTTTCCTTCTTTGCCAGAAGTGTGGTCCATTGCATTTACTATTAGATTTGATTGACGTAATAATTAGTTTTGCCATGTGTTTTTCTTTCTTTTTTTTTAGTAAATGCTACAAAGGGTATCTCTCCATATTGGGGAAGGGAAGGAACCTATTAAAATGAGTACATAAAACTAAGGCATCAATATAAATTATGAATTATATATATATATAATAAAAATAGTAAAATAAATTATTTCAGAGCTACATTTCAATATCAGTCTTTTGAATCTGATAATGTGTTTTTAATGATAGAGAAAAAAAAAAGATGAAAAATAATCCTGTTTCTACCATCAAAGAGTTCATCATCCAAGAGGGGAACAAACACAAACACATATGACATAAAGTAAACTGCGATGGAAATAGGGAAGAGATCCAGATAAAATATTATAGAACTTGAGGAGGGAGAAGCTACTCTTACATGGTAATGGGGCAGGACACTAAAAAGTTCTTTGTGGAGGGGAACTTGAGTGGAATCTTGATAACAGAAGCTGATTTCAGTCAGCAGAGATGAGGAAGGAGTATATTCCAGGCACGGGAGAGGATCTTCATCTATCTTCAGAGGTATGTTACTGTCAATTCAGATCAGAGACCTGCCTTTGGTCTTGTTTTATCTGGAAAAAATAGTCTAATAGGAATTGTCAAAATTCCCACCTGGAGCCAGGATGGGAAGATCTTGCTTGTTAAACTGTATAGTGGGAAGGACCCTTAATTTGGATACAGAAGAATGGGATGTGAATTCTGACACCGCCTGTGTGACTCTGTGCAAGCCATTTAATATCAATGGTCCTCAGTTTCTTCATCTGTAAAAGGAAAGAGTTGAACCACATGATGATTGAGAAGTCTATAATTCTATCATCTCACTGAACAATAGATGCCAAACTATGGGCCATAAGAAAGAGACAGATGGGTATTGGAGAAAAGGGAAATTTTACTGAGGATCCAAGAATTTTTATGTAAACTTGTGAATTTGGAGAGGAAAAACAAACAAACAAAAAATCTTCTACTCAAATTCTGACAGAGGAAATTCACACATGGAAGCACTATTATTTTTCAGAAGTTTGCAAATGTTGTGACTAATAACATGTTCTTTTACAAGCTTTACTGAATTCACAGAAATTTATGTTTTTATAGATGTTCTTAATCAACAGATAGTAGTTGTAACTATAATAATTGTCTTTCTTTGTGTTAAAACCTCATCCTCAAACAGGCCCAGAATCCTTCCTCTAAAGGAAGTCACAGAAGGTTTTTGAGGAGGTGAGCAATGGTCAGAACAATTCCTTAGAAAGACATCCCTCCTAAGTTTTCTTTTCTCCAGGCTAATCCAGCCCAGTTATTTCCAGTGATCTTTACATGGCATAAATTCCAAGTCCTCCATTATCCTAGTTGCTTTCCTCTGCACACCATCCAGTTGATGAAGGTCCTACATAAACAGTGATACTGAAAAGTGAATGCAAAACTTCAAATGAGGCAGAACAAGGGTAGAATACAGTGGGCTCCTCATCACTTCCCTTTTCCTGGAAGCCATGGGAATAGCCTAAGATTGAGTGAACTGTCTTGGCTGCCAAATCATCCTGATGACTCATATTGTTCTTATGACTGTCCCTTTAACAAACAAACAAAATGTGTCATTTTGAGATCAGTTGATATATATTCATGAATCCCCCCCAAAAATTATGATGAGATTTCAGAAGTTTTCCTACACCCCACACCCAAATGCAAGGCTTTACATGGACTCCAACTAGATTTTGATTCAGCCTATTTCTCTAGATTGTCAAGATCTAAATCCTATTAAGATTTACTCTATCATCCATCCCTTTAGTTCTCCTTCCCAGCCTTGGGCTATCTGCTAATTTGATGAGCCTGCTATCTCTGCCTTTATCTAAGTCACTGCTAAGCTTGTTAAATGGCACAACAGCAAACACAGATTGCTGGTTGCCCTTCTGGATGCCATTGGCCACACTTCTACTGAACCATTAACACCTCCTTTTGGAGGTTCTCCTTTAAATCACAATCCTTGGGCTGCAGTAGCAAAGAATATGGTCATGTTTCTTTTTATAATCATTTCCACTGATTAAACAACATTCTTTCTGATGTTGGACAACACCAAGCACTCTGGTAGTGAGAATCCTCCCTTTCTCCAGGTCATCAATGCCTCTGAATGAAGGCAGGAATTGTAGGTTTTGCAATAGCAAATTAAATAGCCAGTGTCCCTGGAGAATGGTCGTGGGGAATGGGCAGGAAACCATGCTCCTGCTAGGTAAAAAAAAAAAAAAAAAAAAAAGGTTAAACACAAACTTTTTTCCCTGAAGGAACTTATATTCTTTTAGGCAAACAACTTATTTGTGTAGAAATGTCCTTTGTGGCCCTGAATGTCCTAAGGACTTCTAATTTAGACTACTTAAACTGAGCTCAGTTCTAAAGGAATCTAACTCCAAAAGCAAATTCAGTTTGGGGACCTCATTTGATTTATTCTGCCCTCAACTACAAATTTTCCAGGAAAATCTCAACAAAGGTCAATTTTGGGTAATGTCTAGAAATATCAATACAATTCTAGAAAAATTAATTATTATAAGTAATTTAAATTATTTTAATAATTTAAATATAATTTAAAAATTTAAAAATAATTTTAAATAAATAATTTAAACATAATTTAATTTAAAAATAATTTTAAATAAAATTTAATAAAAATATAAATTTAAAAATAAGAAAAGAAAATATCAAGTCTGACAGAGAGCTATCTTTCCCCAATACAAAAAGAAATGTCAGAAAACCCTTATAAGAAGGAATAAAAATAAAAAGTAAATTTTTAGAAATGCACTAAAATTAGACAATTTCAACAATTACTGCATTGTTACACACCCATAGTCCTCCTATCTCAGCAAATTAGGAAGGAAAGTACCGTCCTTTTCATCCACCTCTTCTCTTATTCACAAATCCTAATTTAGTTACTGTAATAACATAGAGCTCAATAATGATTTCCTTTCTCATTCTTTCCATTTACATAGCTTCAGTTGCTTTTCTTGTTCTGCTTATTTCATTCAGCATCATTTCATCCAAGTTTCCACATATTTCAATTATCAAATTAAAATTAAAACAAATGTATCACAAAACGTCCAGTGATGAGTGGATGTAAAATTGAATGTAATGTTGACCGCTTGAGTGCTCTCATGAGATATTTCCCAGTAAGCCTTACTGCTTTTCCTCAGGCCTGAGACATGCCCGTGGAGTAGAGGTCAAATTTAGATGATGTTTGGGGTCAACAGAGGAACCCGTCCGTCTGGCTGCTCAGTATCCTACAGAGCAGTGCAGTATAACAGTTCCTCAGATTTCTGTTTCAAAGCTACCTCTGACTGTTGCAGATGGCAGGAAAGTTTTCCCACAGAAATCACCTTTTAAGACTTGCAATGTAGGAATTCCTAGAGTAGGCACTCACGATTTGTTCCTGACAATGTGGGGATCATTTGACTTATATAACCTCCATTGTTACAACAGAGAAGCTTTCATCTGTGTCCAAGAAGAGTTTATTTCATAGAGATGAAAGGTCTTTATAGATGCCGTGTTTAGTAATGGTTTAAATGTTTGTGGAGTTGAACTGAATTGAATTATATGTACTTTGTTGGATTTTTTAAAATATGAATGTGTTAGTATCTTTCTGAACATTTCGGTAGGCTGGAAATCTTCACTTGTTTGTTATCATGAGATTCTTTTAAAATTCATTTTCAAGGAAATTAGAAATTGTTTTAGAAAAAAATAGGAGAACTGATTTTGAATTTCTTTGAGATAGAACTAGGAGAGAAGTGATTCTAAGGAGTTGAGTGTTCTTGGATATCAACTAAAACACAACTCCAAGGATTTACTCAGAAATGATGAGGATGATAATGATGATGATAAACTCACATTTATTTAGCATTTCAAGGCTTGGGAATAATTTTGCACACATCTTATATGATCCTTACAAGAACTCCGTGAGGTACAGAGTATTTATCGCTGCATTACAGATGAAGTAACTGAAACACAGAGAGGTTGAATGACTGGTCTTGAGTTGCCCAGCTAGGATCAAAAGTGGGATTTGAATTCAGGTCTTCCCAAATCCAAGGTCAATACTCTGCATTTCATCAAGTTTGCTTTGACAAAGGAGTCTTCAAATTGGAAAAGTTAGAACTACTCTATGGCTGAAGGGCAGACTTCCCACTAATTTGAGATCAGTAGGAAGTAGATAAATGCTCTGACCATGAAAGCTCATAAAGACTATCTATTATGGTGCCGAAGCGTTAGGTTCTCTGTTATTGAATGGGAGAATTTGCATCAGTCAGATCGTGAATCCTTGAGGCATTTCTTATTAATTAATAAAATAATGCTGAGGGCTATTTTTAAAAAATATTTTTCTTTTCAGTTCAGACCTTTGATTTTATTGTTATGAGAGAACGGCCAGAGTGAAAATTCCACCTGTTAGTGAAGCTTGTCTATAACTTGCCTTTAATTTTCTATGATGATATATCGAGTCAGAAGGAACCTAAAAATTTATTTAGCATGACATTTTACATTTTACATTGCATTTTACAGATGAGGAAACTGAGGCCAAAGGAGGTTGAATGACTTGCCCAAGTTCAGAGCCAGGAATTGAACACAAGTCCTCTGACTCCAGAATCAATTCTTTCCATTCTACTTCACCATCTTAGAGAGTTGTTTAGAGCAAGACTTAAACTTTTTTATATTTGTGACCCCCTTTCACTTGAGAGTTTTATGTGTCCCCAGAGACACAGATATATAAAATAGGTATACAAATAGAACATTTACTGATAATGAATCATAATTTTATGACTTCTACTTTCAGTTATGAGACCCCACATGGGATCACGACCAACATTTTAAGAAGCTAGAGCCTAGAGCACCAAGGAGTTATAATACTTATTGTCACATAGCTAGTATTTATACGCCAAAAGCCAGACTTGAATCCAAGTCTTTTGGAACTCTGAAACTAAACTTCTCTCCCCTACGCAGCACTGAATCTCAATTAATTATATGATTATATTAATTATGACTATATCACTACATTAAGGATAATAACAAGAGGCAGTATACTGTAGGATAGTAGTAGTATCCTACTGAAAGAATTCACTTTAAATGACTTTGGCGGAACCCTAGTGGCTAAAGTCTTTGAAATTATTTATCTAATGTCTAATAACAAATAACTAAGATGGTTTTAAACAAACAAGCAAAGAGGGGTTGCTCAGTTTGAGCAACTTCGCAACCTCACAGCTGCTCCCTTTGAGAATGTTTGGAAGGGAGATATAGAGAGCTGAGCTCTGAGATAGAAGAAGAGAAACTCTCCATGTGACCCAGAGCAAGTTTGTTCCCTTTCTAATATTCCGGACAATTCTCTAAACCAGGAAGTTTCAGAAAATAATTTGACCTGTATTGATGGAGAGACGGTTTGCTCATATGGGAATTCATCATCTGAAGGAAACCAAGGGGGCAGGCTCTATCCCTCATGATTCTCCTTTTCATCATGGTTTTTGTCCAAGCATTCCCATAAGTATGGATGTAGGAGAAAAGGACTTTGAAGTTGTAGAAACTTTAAAAATCCATTCTTGGGATGTTCCATGACCTTCTGAGACTCTCAAAACTTGAAAATGAATGGAGTCTGGAACTTTGACAAGTCCTATCTGAATTTAGATACACTAATGATCCTCTTTAGGGTCAGGGGAAGACTTGCCATTCCCAAGACTTCAGAATTCCAACTCTAAGTTTAGAACATAGCCCTGAAAGCCTGCCTGAAGCTCAGCGGGGCTCCGTGAGCTCACCAGAAGTTGAGCAATTCATGATGCATGGAACTGCGATCTGACACGTATGATACATAGAAGCATCCCAGTTCTATTTGGGACTTGGATTTCTCGTCTGTAAAATAGGGTTGATGTTTGTTCACCAGGCATGGTGGAGTAATTGATAGAAGACTGTTTTTGCTAGATTTGGATTTGGGAAATTTTGGGTTCAAAAACTACCTCAAGTAGATAACAATTATATTATTTACCAAGTGATGAGTCATGTATCTCTCCATGTGTAAAATGAGGGCATTGGATGGAATATCCTTTCAGATATCTTCCAACTCTTAAATCTATGATACCATGATCTTATCTCACACAATTTGGAGGCACATCCCGTAGAAATATACAGCGTGAGTTCTACAACATCGTCTAGAATTATGTCACATGGAAAACCATCATCATATTTGTTCAAATAATATTTCCATTTGTGAAGAAATGTCTCTGGGAAGGAATCTTGGACATCAAATGACTCAATCAACAATGTTTTATTGCATTAAATGTAAAAATAAATAAATAATCCAGACATGTGAATTACATTTTCCTTAAAATGAACAAATTTTAAAATTAGCACTAAAAATGTTTTAAAAAAATCTTTGGGGGCTGGGTACACCACCGTCCTTTCCCCTCCTTTCTCCCTTTATTTTGCCCCCCTCCTCAGTAATATGTTTTTGAATCCTTTGCCAAGACCCAGATGCAGCTGTGTTTGCCTGTACCCAACTGGCCACTGTTTTCAATAAAGCATCAAACACATGGGATTCATTCTCTCTCTCATCAATGTTCATGCATAATTGCCTTAATAGAAGTGGGATTTGACTCAAAAGCAAGACAGACTCACACCAAAAAAAGAAAATACCCTCCCTCTGCTTTGCTTATAAACATCTTTGGGTTGTATATTGTAAGCAATTAATTAGATAGCTGAGAGTTACAAAAGCCCCAAACACTAATTCTGGTCATTGGATTAGCCCAAAGCCTATCTTGTGTAAGATGCCCCTCCCATCCCCCCCCAGCTACTCCTGCCTTTCCCTCTGAGATTTCCTCCCATTCACTCGGTACAGACCTTCTATACCCTCCATTATTTGTATGCCATCTTTTCCCTAGAATATAAGTTTCTTGAAGGCAGAGGAGAGCTGATTTTTGCCTTTCTTTGTATCCCTAGTGTTTAACACAATGGCTCACATACACTAAGTGCATAATAAATGTATGTGGTCTAACTAAGGGACCTTAGCATCACTAAATCCAACTCCCTCATTGCCTAGCTGACAAAAGTAGGGAACTGATTTGCTTAAGTGGTCCTGAGTGGAAGAGCCAAGATTTGTCCTTGCTTTCAAATCTAGGCTTAATTTCACTGAATGGTGCTTTGACTCAGACTGTCTCTGTCTGTCTCTCTCTCTTTCTCTGTCTCTGTCTATCTCTCTTTCTCTCTCTCTCTCACACACACACACACACACACACACACACTTTGACTTCCCTCAAGACCTGACAAACGGATAGGGAAAAAAGATGACAAAGAAAAGGTTGGGAAGCTCAGGTTTAGAACATGGGATGGGAACCCGGGATGTCAGGTCCTGCTGCACGGGACCCCAGAAAGTTGAGCAGAACAGAAGGGGAGGAGGCCCCTGAAGGCTGTAGAAAAGGAGTCTTTCTGAGGCTGGCAGACTGGAGACAACACTGAACTTGAACAAGTTTTACTCTCAACTCTGACACTTATTAACTGTGACAACCCTCATGCCCATCCCCAATCTCCTTTTCTATAAAATGGAGCCTAATTCACAGGGTTGTTAGGAGGATCACATGACATATTTAAAGGCAGTCTATTTCACTTAAGGGAAAAATTACCTTCCAAAAGGCAGTAGCGCCCATTAGTCAGGGAATGGCTAAACCCACTGTGACATTTTCATGTCACTATGTTATTGTGTCAGGAATCAATTCATTAACCAGCATTTAATAAGAGTCTTATGCTTGGTGGTGGGAGTACAGAGACAAAACAGGAAAGAGTCTCTGCCCTCAAGAAACTTACGTATGATGTACTTTCATAAGAAATGATCAGTAGGAAGAATTCAGAGGAACACAAGGAGGCTTGAAAGTAGACCCAGGAAGGCCCTGTGGACTACGGCTGCATTGTGGGCCAATGGAAACAGCTGGGAAAGACCCGTGACAGAGACAAACCCTGATTCTCCTGCTCCCCACGCTGGGTCTCCGGGTTCCATTTGTAGCAAGTGGCTCCAGACAGTTCAAACACAATTTCGCCCCCATCCCCACGACCAGCCAGAAGGTGAGAGGCAAGCAATGGGGCAGCAGACACAAAGCTAGAATGTGGCCCAGTTGTGCTGAACTTTTCCTTTGTTTCAAGGAAGGAGATCATGGAGAGGTAGGCAGGGAACAATGAGAGGAAATGTTTAGAAATGATTGGGATGTAAAGATACTTGTTTGAATTCTCTAGGATTTGACACCTGGGACAAGAATTAACCTCAGAAATCCTTCTCCCATCTAATTCCCAGACCTAAGCGACGTCAGTCACCACATGTCTAGCAATGGCTGGATAGCAATGCTTTCTCAGTTCTTCTGAGAAGGCCTTCTCCCACTGTGCCTTTGAATCTGGTCCTCAAGTCCAATGCCTTCTGTCCCTTCTGATACTTATTTCCTGTGACCCTGGTTACGTCCCCTGACTGCTATCTGCCTCAGTTTTCTCATCTGTAAAATGGGGACAATGATAGCACCTCCTTTTCAGGAGGATCAATATTTGTAATATAGTTGTAATATATGTGCATATTTGTAATATTTGTAAATATTTGTAAAGTGCTCAGCATAGGGCCTGTGTGGGATGGGTGCAAGACCCCTTTGGCAAATTAACTAATTGGAGACATCTTCAGGTACAAAGAGAAAGCACTTATTTAGTCCCTGTAGGGAGAGGCCCAGACACACACCTGAGGCATCCCAGCTCCCATCATGTGCTCATGGACCTGACAAGCCAGAAGCTTGTCAAGAATTAAATAGCAAAAGACCCGAGCCTTTTCAGTGGATAGACTAGAAGGAAGTAACCATCTTTGACCAATGGTCACCAATGTTGTCTGCTTCCTGTGGGTCACGTCACTTCCTGTAGATCTCTAGGTCCAGAGATAATGTGACTTCCTGCCACCTGAGGTCCAAGGCCTGATCTTCCAGTTCTGGGAATAGGGATCATGTGACTTAGGCCTAGTCTCAGACTTTTTGAGAAAACTTCACCCAATCAGTCCCATTCAGTGCCTGACACATAGTAGGTGCTTAATAAATGCTTTTCCCTTCCTTTGTGTCCCTGTGGGTCATTCTCAGTCACAACATCATTTACAATTAGCTGGGGTACCATTTTAGAACCTCTCCAGGCTACAGTCTATCCATTCTAAGTCAGTAAAATATGATCACCCTGTGGGCAGCGGTCATGTTTTTTACTTTCTCTGTCTTCCTACTCTTTAGCACCGAGCCTGGCACACGGTAGGCATTTTAAAATGATTGTTGATCGATGACAGATGTCCATCCAAGAGGCATTTCCTGCCTCACTGTGTCCCGCTGGATGGACTTCTCAAGACTTGTCCCATAGGAGGAAACAAGTCATTTATTGCTAAGGAAAGTGGGCATGTCTTACTGTTTGGAAGCCAAAAGCTGACTCTGGGTATTCAAGTTTTTTTTCCCCCAATAGCACAGGTTTTTAATTTCTATACCCCAAAATATGAATTATAAAGATAAACATCTGACCTCGGGGTAGTAGTTGACAATGTCTGATTTTTCCCTGCCCTAAAATAAGTTTCAGTAACACTTCAAATTATAGGCTTCCAGCAAGCATTTAATTTAGATTAAATTGGACAGTAATTGTACGTTAAATAAATAGGCTGGGGCTCCAAACCTATTTGTTCAGAATTAACAATTATGTAATAGAGAGGCTGCTATTGCAATTTGTTATTCCTGGAGAGTTTTTTAATGAATTAATTGGCCTTTAATTGATATACATAAACAGCATTTACCATGTGAAGTAGAGCCTTTGGCACAAAAAGTTCCTGGAGATTCCAGGCCTCTTTACCCAAGTGAGGAGTGGTAGAAGTGGGGTGGGAGGGGCTTTTTAAACAAGAGCTCTTTTCTCCAGGACTGGGGCACATAGGCAGGGGGTGGCCATAGGCTACAGAATCTCTGTAAATGTTTCATTTCAGCCTTTCTCCTCTTGGGACAAAGATCACTGAATTTAAAAATTTGAAGTTCAACCCTTACATGGAAGGGCTCATCTAAAACACATAAACACCAAGGTCATTTTGGTATTTTAATGCTGATGATGAGGATGGCAGTTTTATTGTGTTTTAAGCTTTTGCAAAGCTCTTTACATATGTTATCTCAGTTAATTTTCTTTCTTTTTTTTTATTAAAGCTTTTTATTTGCAAAACATATGTATGGGTAATTCTTCAACATTAACTCTTACAAAGCTTTCTGTTACAAAAATTTCCCCCCTACTCCCCACCCCTTCCCTAGATGGCAGGAAATCCACTACATGTTAATTATGTTAAAATACTTGGAAATATGTATACATACATATTTCCACACTTATTGTTGTGCAAGAAAAATCCTATCTACAAGAAAGAAAAATCAGAGAAAGGCAACACAATGCAAGCAAACATCAATAGAGAGCATGAAAATGTTATGTTGTGGTCCACATTTCATATCTCTCTCTCTATCTCAGTTAATTTTCACAAAATCTTATGAAGGAAGGGCTATTATGATCCTCATTCTACTAAGGAAGAAATTGAAGATCAGATTAATGGCTAGCACAGGGTCTGAATTTGGGTCTTCCTGATTCCAGGTCCCATAATCTATGACTGCCTCTAGATTAATTTCATGTGCTGAAAACAAACAAGTTCATAACTCAAGAGTCAATAACTGTTCAAAGCACCTATTATGTGCAAAATATTGGTGACCCTTATCAATAGAGAATGAATGAATGAATAGTTCCTACTAAGTGCTAAGCAGTGGGAATAGAAATTAGACCTTACCCTCCAGGAGCTCCTATTTTAATGCAAAAAGAATGCATAAGGAAAATTAGATTTGCAAATCAGATGGAAATATCCCAAGGTCCTTACAGTACAAAAGCAAAGTAGATGATCCAGCCTCTTCTTTAATGTCACTTTTGCTGATAAAGCCTGGTGCTTCTGACCACCCCAAGGATTGGGTAATGATAACTTTCTTGCCTAGGTTTTTAGAAGCTGGGACTGCAGCCTCTTTCCAGGAGCATTTAGCAGGCTGCAGCTCCAAACAGAGATGGTTTCCAGGATGATGTCTGAGGGCACTGAGCTGGAAACACTGCTTTTCCTTGGGTTTAAGACATCCATCCATTGGCTGTCTCCATCTGGGTCTGAAGGAAGATGGTGATCGAGATAATAGTTGTGATTTGACTTGCCTGGCCCTCAGGGTGTCCTGCTGCCTCAGCTAGTATGGCTTTCCTGCCCTACGAGTAGCAGTTGGTTGAGGAGAGCCTGTCCTGTTCCACAAGATAATGGCTAGATTGGGAATCAAGACCAGTAGTCTATGGGGTGCAGCTACTCCTAGGGCTCTGTGCTTATCTGCCTAGTAGGGTCCAGGGGATGAGCAGTTGCCGCTGGTGTTGTAACAATAATTTCCTCCCTTAGTTGTGGTTGCAGGCTGGAAGCAGGTCTGATGGTTTGGGGGCATTGCTATTCCTAAGGCTCTTGGGTTTAGGGTCCTGAGTTCCTTCACCAGGAGACTAAAATTCAATTCAATATACTTCTAGAAACATGGATTAAGTGTCTGATGTGTGGGAGGCATTTTGCTAGGTTCTGAGAAAAAGAAGACAAAAAGGGAAAAGAGCTTGTGTTCTCCCCAGATAAATAAGACTGATTAATATGTTTGTGAGGTACTATAGTAGAGAAAACTAAATTTAATAAGACATAGCCCTTGCCCTCAAGAAGCTTAACAATGTTAAGATTTTATTTCTTTTAAAGGAAGTGAAGCAGAGACTCGTTAAGTAGACTCATTTGGTCAGCCATATATAACTTCATACATTAACTATGAAATGATTAGGTCAGTAAAAGACAAGGATGCAGTTGGAACAGACTGTTCATTGATTACTTCTGTTTTCCAAGATGACTAGACCATAGAGCACATAATACAAATTAGAAAACAATTAAGTATATGGGAGGAGTAATATTTAAAAGGTCATGAGATCAGATCAAGGAGAAATCATTTCCAAATGGGGACACCATGGAGAATGTGATGTAGACCTTGACCATGATGGATAGGTGTAATATCAATACTTTGAGATGGAAAGGGAAGAGGAGAATCTAGGAGTAGGGGAAATCATGGACAAAGACCTAAGAGCAGAAATGTATCAGATATGCTTAGTGAATGGTGGATAGCTTTGTTGGACTGAAACCTACAATGGGTAAGGAGAACCTTTGAGCTAAAGTGAGAAAAAGAGTTTGGCATATTGTGGAAACCCATTTTCACAAGGCTAAGGAGTCTACTCTTATTCCTGAGGCTTCAAGGGATAAGAAAAGAGTCACTTTAGGACCAATAGATCAAGAATAGTGGTAGGGCATCCAAACACCACAAACAGATATTAATTACATGGAGCAGAATTTTAACAGAAAGAGGCAGAGGCCAAGGGATGTGGGGGTGAAGAGGGGAGATTAGAGTCAGAATGGAGTAGCCAGGTCTTCTGCAACTAGCTGGATAAGACCCACAATGCAGAATGGAGATTCTTGAGCAGTAATCCAAAAAGGGTTGGAACCAGGAAGTCCTAGATACTTATCAAGAAGTCTCTAAATTTTGGCCTTAAACAACTAATTCTTCAACCACATTTTCCTTATACATCAGAATGGGTCTCAAACTAGAGATTCACTAGGGACGAGTATCTGAGGTAGTAAATGCCCATTTTAATCAATAAACTGAATTTATCTAAAAGGGGTCTGAGAATTATTCCATTAACTGCAAAGTCTGTACACTGACCAAAAAAGGGGAATCTCACTGATGGACAGTTTTCAAAATTCATAACTTTTCCCATCCAAAATATCATTTCTTTAGAAACAATGACTGGGTTTCCAAAATAATCTAATTAAGAATGGAAGACAAAGGAGCTGCTAACAAATTAATATGGTCCTCTGGTTTATATCACTATGTCTCAAAAGAAATGTGTGACTCATCAGAATCATCTTAAGCCTCGAGGACAATTCATTAGTGAGGAAGAACTCTTTTATGTGGTGCCCAGATGTTCTCCACCATCTGCTCATGTTAGGTCATTTCCTCTTGAGCAGTTCTGCAGTTCTGATGGCCAGGAGGGTGGTACTTGCTAGACAAGTTTATTCTGCATCCCTCACGCAAATATCTAATGATTCTATCCAAGATGGCACAGTTCATTTAGAATGGTGAGCATTGGTGCCTTTGATTTGGTATTATCTGGTGGTATACAGTGTCCATAGTTGGATTGGCCAATGTCGGATTAGTGAGTGATTGAAAAGATAGATGGTTGAGTGAGGGAAATAGAGAGACAGATAGATAAATGCTGAATGACTCACTTCCCTTCTTAGTAGTCTGTCCATTATGTCAGACTTTTCACCAAGGTAATCTCACCTTTGTTGTTTCCTAATGACTCAGAATACAGAAGTCCTGAAGGAACTCAGGGGCATGTGAATTCAAATTCATTGAGCCCTTTTTGCTTTAATCTAGAGGAATGGATAAGCTAGTATTCACCTTGTCACTTCTCATGGGTTGTTATTTCTTAAACCGTTCTAAATAATTTTGCTACACTTCATTCATGTTGTACCCAAGGGTATATCTTAAAAGGACTGGAAAATAAATTAAGTTTTGTGGGCATCCTAAGGACTGAAGGATTCTTGGCACTCTTTCTCTCCTTTCCTGTCCCTCTAAAACTGTTATGATAGAACATCAACTCCTCAAGGGCAGGGAGTGTTTCAGTCTTATCTTTGTATCCTTAATGTCTTGGAACCAGACTTGGAACACAGTATGTGCTTAAGAAATAAAAGGAGATTGTTGGTAGAATTGTGAACTGATCCAATCATTCAGGAGAACATTTTGGAATGATGTCCAACAGCTATAAAACTGGGTTTGATCCAGCAGTTCCTCTACTGGATCTGTATCCCAAAAGAGCATAAAAGAGGGAAAAGGACCCATATGTAGGAAAATGTTTGTAGCAGCTCTTTTTGTGGTGGCAAGAAACTGGACGTTGAGTGGATGTCCATCAATGGCTGAATAAGTTGTAGTATATGAAGATACTGGAACATATGAATATAATGGAATATTATCATTTTATAAGAAATGATGAGCAGAAAGGTTTTGGAAAAACCTGGAAAAATTTACATAAACAGATCCTGAATGAAATTAGCAGAACTAGGAGACCACTGTACAAAGTAACAGTGAGATTGTGTGATGACCAACTATGAGAGACTTAGCTCTTCTCAGAATTCAGCAACATAAGACAATTCCAATAGACAAGATAGAAAATGCCATCCACATCCAGAGAAAGAACTATGGACTTTGAATGAGGATCAAACATACTATTTTCACTTTTTGTTGTTTTTTCTTTCTTGTGGTTTTTCCTTTTCGTTATGATTTTCCTCCCACAACATTGCTAATATGGAAAAATATTAAAATGACTGTATTGTATAACTTCTATCATATTTCTGTCTTGGGGAGGGAAGGGATAGGGAGGAATTTGGGACTCAAAATCTTACAAAAATGAATATTAAAAACAATCTTTACATGATACTGGAAATAATAAAATATTATTAAGTAAAAAGAGAAAAAAAGAAATAAAATGAGATCATAAATATAAAGAGCTTTCTGGAACTGCTATGTGGAAAACCTGAGTTCAAATACTGTCTCAGACATTGACTATTTGTGTGACCTTGGGCAAGTTCCAAAAATCTCTTACAATCTGAGATTTTTTTTTTTTCTGTCAAATGGGAATAATAATAGTACTGACCTTATAGACTGCTGTCAGGATCAAATCTTTTTTTTTTTTTTTTGAGTCTTTTTTTTTTTAATAAAGCTTTTTATTTGCAAAACATATGAGTGACTTTTCAACATTGACCTTTGCAAAAAAAAAAACTTTTTTTTCCAAAGCTTTTCCTTTCCCTCCCCCCGCCCCCCACCCCTAGATGACAGGTAATCTAATACATGCTAGATAGGATAAATTATATGACAAATACAATACATGTATACATATCTATACAGTTATCTTACTGCACAAGAAACATCAGATCTAGAAAGAGAAGAAGAAAAAAAACAACCTAAGAAGTAAAACAGAATGCATGGAAATATTCACAGAAAGCGTTAAAATGCTGTGTTGTGGTTCACTCTCAGTTCCCACAGCCCTCTCTCTGGATGTATATGACTATCTTCATCGCAGTACAACTGGTTTGAATCACATCATTGTTGAAGAGAACCATAGGATCAAATCTTAAAGTGGTATATAAAGTATAGCGATAGTTATTATTATATAAATGTTAGTTAATATCATTAAAGGCTCATTGGTTACTTTAAATATTCTATTTGTTTAAAAGATAAAAGCTCATTGATGTTAGGATCATTTCATTTCTTATCTTTGTGGATATACATCATACCTAGAATAGTGTCTGGTACCGAATAAGTGGCCGAGGAATAAGACCTGATTGACTGGTCATCAGAAGGAGGAGGGACCACCTGGGACTAAGGTCCAGGATCTAGCTTATCTGCTCCATGTATTCTTATGGTCCAAAAATTCATCACCACCAATATTGGGCCCTAGTGGGCAGAACCTCAGAAATGCAGCAAAACAGAAAATGAGCTGGAAGGGATCTCTGAGGACATCTAGGGCGACTCCCAAGAAGGTATTCCCACTATGACCCATGAAACAAATGGTCATCTCACCTCAATTTAGGGACTTCCAAGAAGAGGAGGCCTGCAACCTTTTTTCTAGCATTGGCTGGGTAGTCAAAGCTCTTCTCACTTGGAGCACCTTACAGCTTGCATCAGGGACTCAGGATCACTTTGATTCCATGATGAGATATCAGACAGATTCTGGTGAGGTGACATCCTGACACTCGACTACCTATATCATCTTGGCCCTGCTTAAATTAACATTTTAATTTGCCTGTAGAGGTAGAATTCCAGTCTAGGAACATCACTGCCTTTTTAGATGAACAGCTCTGTAACCCTCCTATTCTATATATTTTAATCATTAGGAAAGTTGAGATTTCTTCATTATTAAACTGTGCACAATCTTTTATCTGATACCCCCAAACCAAACTGAAAATGTGTGACCTTGAACATGGGTGCCCAACCAGGAAAAGGTAAGACTTAAAGTCTGAGCCTTATTACAAAGCTCTGTTAAATAATCCCATGTCCAGTAATGGACTCAATTTTCTGAGTAAATTGTTGCTGCCATTATTCCAGTGTACGTCAAACATCTCAAGAAAATTATTTCAGTGGAGGTGAGATACATTTGTAAATCAGATCCTTTTGTGACAGTATTATTTAAAAACGCATCTTATTGGCCAGTCAAAGGGCACTTGAAATTTTCATAAATTTCTCAAGTTCAACATGAGCTAAAAAAAGAAGGTTTTTAAGAGCATTCAAACCTTCCCCCCAGACAGCTGCAGAAAAGAATTCCTTTTCTCAAAACCCAGCAGAGCTGCCATTTCAAACTTGTCACCAGGTCAGTTTTCTCACACTGTGTGTTTTTTTTTTCTCCCCCTGTTCCCTAATATTTCAGCATAGAGCGTTAAACTATCTTTGATGCACGTGAGCTCCTCATATAGCTACAAAAGGCAATAGAATAAAACTGGAGTAAGGAAAAACACCCTATTTAGTGACATGTGTCGATAGGTTCAAAAAATTCTATATGTAGCAAAGGTTCTTGACCTATTAAATTAATTTGAAAATTATGGTTGATCATGGAAAGAAAAACTCTCATTTACTCATCAGAGTAAAAAATAATGCAGAATGATATAAAGCTTTGTTCTTTGAAAAGAGCTTTTCCTTGTCAAGGCTGTGAGATACAGGGCATAACTATACTTGTTCCTCTTTTTACATTTGAAGCAATTGAGGCAAAAGCAGTCAGAAGATAGCAAGCTCAAAGACTTTTCACTTTTAGACACAGAGTATCTAATTAACGATAGTGTCATAATATCATTGTTTTAGATCTTAGACGTTTCTGAGTCCAATCCATTTATTTTACAGAGAAGGAAACTGAGGAAAAAAAGCCAGGGCTCTTTGCACTGTTTCATTGGCAGAAACTAATTAGCCATATGTTTCAGAATATTTCCTGCTCCCTTTCTCTTGCCAGGAGCTCTTCAATCTAGGTGTCTTTGCAGAGAGTCCCGGGTCAGGTGGTTCCACACTTGGGTATGACAGAAAAGGTAGCTTTGGCTCACATGACTTTGCTATTGTCAGCCTCACAAATCTCAATTACTTACATGGAGCCTCCATGTGGTACAAAATGCAATACCTAGTTATCTCATTTGCCTTTCTGAGGTACACACAACTAGGAGAATTCTCATCTCTACTTTATGGATGCGAAGACTGAGGTTTGGAGCACTTAAATGATTTACCCATACTCCTTGGGGACTGAGACAGTTACACTAATAGTAAATATCAGAAATAGGATTTAAACATAAGTCAACAAGTTTTTGATAAGTGCCTGTTATGTGCCAGGCACTGTACATTGTGCTGGGTGATAATAAGAAAGGCAAACTCAACAAAACAAAACTAGTCCCTGATCTCAGAAACTTACAGTTTAATAATCAGGGAAAAGAGAAAAAACCTGAAAACAACTATGGAACAAAAAGATAGAAACAGAATCAGTTGGAGATAATTTTAAAGGGATGTCAGGATGAGCAGATGAGGTGGGTGGAGATGGGGAGGTTTTTGTCTTTGATTTTCTTACTCCTTGTTATCTAACTGTTCTCTTCTAGTAACAAGGCTGATTAATTAGTTATCCAATAGTTTATAGAACTTTGAATCCTTTAGGAAACTTCAAACTCACTTAATATAATTGTATTTTGTAAATAAAGAAACATAAACCTATTGAATTTTGGTGACTTCCTCGAGTTACACAACTAGAAATTGCTGAGGATACAAGTAGAAGCCAGACTTTCTGAGCAATAGGCCGGTGGTTTTTCCTTTATAGTATGAGAGAAAGGAAGGAACATTATGGACAGAAGGGGCATATGACTACATATGAAGTCAGCGTCCCTGAGTTTGATGTAGTCCATCCATGGAAGGTCTATATCTCTGGGTCTCAGGATTTGCAACTTTAAAATGAATGAACTGTGCTGGGGAAACGGCACATGGCAGATGCTGCAGGGATTGTGGGAAAACAGGAGCATTGACGCACTGTTACTGAAGTTTGGGGTTGGGCTAGTCATTCTAGAAAGCAATTGGAACCATGTCCCCAAATTATTAAGCTGTGCTAGTAATACCACTATAAGGGCTGGATCCAAACAGCTCAAAAGGGGAAGGGGACTCAGAGATACCAAATATTCACAGTAATTCTTGAAGTGCCCATTGATTGGAGAACAGATGAATATATCTTGGTAGAGGTACAGGATAAAATGACATTGTTCTGTAAGAAATGAATAATGAAGGGGATGATTTCAAAGAAAACTGGACAGCCTTACACGGATTACCGTAGAGCAAAATGAGAAGAACTAAGAGAAATGACGACAATACTGTTGAGACAACTTTAAAAGCCTTAGGAACTCTGATTAATGCAATGATGATCTATGATATGACTCCAGAGGATTCATAATGAAAGAGGCTCCTCACTTCCTGCCAAAGATGATGGAGTCAATAAAGATTAAGATTTGAGTGTAGGGGGAGGGGAAAAGGGCAAAACAGAAATTTGTTTTTCCTCACTATATATGTTCCTATTTTTTTTCCTTTCTTAAGTGAAAGAGAGAGAAGGAAAATATTAATTAAAAATAAAATTATGTATGTATGTGTATGTAAAAAAGAGAGAGATGGATAAACAGAGATCCAGAAAGACAGACAGAGAGACACAGAAAAGACAGAGAATAACAGTTGATGTTTAGAACTAATTTTGGCAAAATAAATTCAGGGCACTGTACTATATTCTGGTGATATAAATATCATTCATTCAATAAACATGTATTAAGTACCTGCTATTTGTCATTTGTGCATTTTGCCAAGTACTGGGCTATAAAAATTAGTCAAAAGGCAGGCCCTGCCCTCAAGAAGCTTACAATTTAATGGAAGAGAAAACTTGCAGATAAGTGTGTGTGTGTGTGTGTGTGTGTGTGTGTGTATGTGTATGTGTACAAAGCAGGCTATAGACAGGAATAAATAGGAAATAATTTAAACCTAAAAAAGAACAGGAATTAAGAGGTATTAGGGAGAACAAAGGAGCAGAAGATGGCTCAGTGGAAAAAGCAAAGTCTACAGTTTAAATCCAGCTCAGGTACTTCCTAGCTGTGTGACCCTGGATGAGCCATTTTAACCACTGTTTGCCTTAGTCCACTGGAAGAAGTGATGCAAGCCATTCAACAACTTTGCCAAGAAAGCCCCATGGACTGTATTGTCATGCTATGATCCACAGGGTAACAAAGAATTAGTCACAAGTGAACAAGAGGGAAAACCAGAGACTCTGCCTAAAGGAGTTTCTGTTTATTCCATTGTGGGAACCCCCAAAATGCCACAGAGATAAACACAGGGACCAATTTTTGGAGAAAAAAGAAAATTTCCATTTAAGAAGATGAAGGGAAGCTTCCCAGACACCTTGGGACCTGATCTGAGCTTTGAGGGATAAGAAAGACTGAAGAGAGGGCATCGAGGATGGAGGGCATGCTGGACAGGTCAGTGAACAAAGGAAGGAGAGTGTCCCATTTGAGTACCAGGATGTCCCTCAGTGGAGTTGGGATGTAGAGCAGAGTACATCAAAGAGAAGGGAGGGGAACGAAATCAGGCTGAAGTCTGACTGCCCACGGCTTACAAGTGACTGGTACTGAATGCTCTTGGGAAACTTTGTCATTGTCTTCGATGGTCACAGATTAAGCTAAACCCACAACTTCAAGACTCTCTTTCCAGAATAATAACAGACACCCCCTTTCATATACTGGTTTACGTGGTTATTTAGTTTTCTAAGTGAGGATATTATCTCTCCAAACAGCTTCTAAGCTTCTGGAAATAATGGGATCCATCAATTTAGAGCTGACATGGACCTGGAAGCCAGCTGATTTTGCAGGTCATGAAAACGGGACCCACAGTGTAGAAGTGACTTATCCAAGTTACCCAGGTGGCAAAGTATTGGACAGTTTTTCTGTATACAACTGATGGTACGTCCACAGAAACTTGTATATGATTTTCTATAGATGTGTAAGGCATATTTCTGTTGTGTTTTACTGCTTATGAGAGTTAATATCAATAGATTTTGAAAATATCATCTCAGTTCCTCTCTAAGGACCATGTATATGTCACCAGGAGTGCACACATGCACAAATGTGCATGTACAAAAAGGCAAACACGCGGCACATCCACATCCACATCCACACAGCCATAGTGCACAAATATACCCAGAAATGCAAACACACAACTCGCACGCATACATGCAAACATGTGACATATACATGCATGCACACTATACACACAAAATGCACACACGGGGATGCATTGTTCTCTACACACTTGGTAAGAAGCTCAGTGCACAGCTCCCCTCACTGGGCCACAATTGTCTCTTACTCTATCTATAACTCACCATGAAAAGAAATGCTCCCTCAAAATTTCTCAGGGTCCAGAAATAAACATCCTGGGATGTTCTGGGGTCCAGATGTGGAGATCATGTGATGGCACGGTTGGAAGAAGGGAGATTTAACCCTCTGCTGTGCTCGGCATATTGCCCCCCTTGCCTCCATCTGGTCATTATCTGAAGGAGGGGTCAGCTGCTGGCCTCAGTTTCTAGCCTTTCCTTCTGGAAATCTTCCAGCCAACCTCAGCAAAATTTTAGGATAGAAATGCCAACAGAACCTGTGTGGGGCAATCAGAACCAGAGTCTGGGCCCAGACTTGTACTTGGATTGGAACAAACCCTAAAGCCAACGGCAATGATGGAGCACGTGTGCAAAAGCATAACCCTCCGTCCCACAAAGCAGGGGTCCCCAAAGTAAGCCATGTAGAGACATCATCCCTTGCTCCCAAGGGATGGGATCGCGAGTGTTGCACACTAACTGGCCTCTTCTCACATGGACACCCCAGGAAACGTTTGGCCAGAATGTGCCATTTATCCTTTGCCCTTTTGGGGCATCTGCCTTGGTCATCCTAAGAAAACGCTGGACTACTGACACAGAGTATTGGACATGGTCTAATGCCTGTCATTTGGGTCATTTTACAATAAAAAAGATGACTGAAGGAAAGCACAGAGTCTTGACCATTTGGCCCCCCTGGGATTCTCTGAAGATGAGGAGGATTTTGATCACCTTCCACTCAGGAGCCTAATTGGTGCAGGGGACTGGAAAATTGGGAACTCACAAAAGGAGATGGGAGGGAAGTCTAAAATGCTTAAAGAGGCAGCTTTTCTTTAGGTTGCTGTTGGAAAAATGGGAGTTTAAACAGCACATTTATTTCACTTTAATTTTGGAGCTGTCATACATCAGCTTTGCAGCCCTGATTCAGAACACATGGAAGGTGCCTTTGAAGTTGGGACTGCTTTTTTCCACAATGGAAGAGAGATACAAAAAAAATAAAAAATAAAATAAAGGGTGACCAAATCATGGACTGACCTTTTGTGCTCTTAATTTACAAATTGTGAATGAATTTTTTTCCTTCCTTCCTTCCTTCCTTCCTTTCTCTCTTTCATTTTTCTTTCTTTCTTTTTTCTTTCTTTCCATTTTCTTTCCTTCCTTTTCTCTCTCCTTTTCTTTCCATTTTTTCCTTCCTTTCTTCTTCCTTCCTTCTTCTCTTCTTTCTCCTTCTCTTCTTCCTTCTCTCCCTCCTTTCTCCTTCTCCTCCTTTTTCTTTTTCTTTTTTCTTTTTCTTCTTTTTCTTCAGTAAAAATTTCTTTGTGGCATAAATTATTTTTTAAAAATCCTTCTAACCCTACTTCTCTACTTTGTAGAGAACAATTTAATGAGGGGCACTCTGCTTTGATTTTATTTCACTGGCAAAAATAGTTTATTGTGTGGTTTTCAAGGAAGGGAAGAGACAAATCAGTCACAATTTGCTCCACAGAAGCCATTTGGGAGAAACCAAACTCATTCATATATGGGAGCTGTCAATCTTAGAATTCTCTTTATTGATGTTTTGGAGCTGATCTTCCCTTTTTAGGATAGCTAAAAGAAGACTATGTTTCTTTTCTTTTCTTTTTCAGAAATGTGAATGATTCAAGGATTGATTATAGAAACAGTATTTAAATTTTGTTCTAGGTAAAAGTTTGCATGTACATAAAATATACAAGGCAGAGATGGAGGTGAGAGACAAGGAAGTAGTCTCTTTGTTCTAGGTTTCCATACAGAACTAAAATGTAGCAGTGAATTCAAGTGCCAGATGTGGAGTCAGAGTAGCCCAGTGCTGTGAACTTAGTGAATGAGTGTTGGATTTGCACTTGGAAGACATGGCTTTGAAACTCACTCTAATTACTTTGTAATTTGTGTCCCATTGGCCAAGGCTATTCACCTCTCTGACCCATTTCTTTATCTTCAAAAAAAAAGGATGTTGAATTAGATGACTTCCAAGGTTTCTTCCTGAAATAAATCTATTAAACAGCGATCTGGATTAAGTTCTAACTCAGCCCCTTGTAATTTTAATTTATTTATTCATAAAATAGGATAAGGATTCTTTTAGTACGTCCATCATAGGATTGAGGTGAGGCTCAAATAAAATAATGGATTGGAAGGGAATTTGCAAACTTGAAAGTACCATGTAAATATCAGTGATGAGGATGATGATGCTATTTTTGTTGTGGCTGAAAAGAATGATGTTGACGATGACGATGATGAAAATGATGATGATGATGATTCCATGTATGTGAACATCCCAGTCCTCCAGTACATCCAAGGCAGGGTCTTCTTTCTTGTCTTCTACTTTTTCTCTATCTCCTTAAAGCATGCAAAAACACCTGGGAATACAAACATTCAGGATTTCTTCCTCTTCCCTTTCGAACTTGCATCCAGAGATTTTCTTCTTGCACGTTGATCTTTATGGAATCGCTCAAGGCTGCCGAAGCTTTCTTCCTTTGCTTCCTAAGAATTAACCCAGGCTTTCAGGACATATAGCCAAATCACAAATGCAGATGCCTTATTTGCCTCTTAGCTTTACTCCTAGACCTCTAAAACACAATTCAGAATCCATGTTCTTTCCTTAATATCCCTCCTCTTTTCTTACTTCTGCTCAAGAACTCTCAGTATGTCTTCCTTCCTTTCCTGTGGCTCCAGATCTTCACAGGCAATTTGAAGAGAAGATGGGAGCCAGTCCCTAAAGAGAAGTGGCAATAAGATTCTACAATCAATAAGAGGGGGGAAGAGTAAAATATCCTAAGGAGAAAATGGGGAAAGTGAGCTATGGAAAAAAAAAAGCTTTTTATGAGAATCAGTCGACTTCAGCTCTTGAATGTATTTTGCCTGAATTGTATACGAACTAAAAAAGTTCTAGTGCAATTTCGCTTAGCATTTATTAAAGCATTTAATTCCTGGGTACTGTGTTGTGTGTTGAGGACACAGATGAAAACAAAAATTGGCCCTGTCTTTAAGAAGCATATATTCCACTGGAAGGAACATATTTAAATACTCAGAAAGCATAGGAAAAGTGAATATAAATTATCATGTGATGGGGAGTGCAACTAGTTGGGGGAGTCTGGGATAGGCTCCCCAAAATAGATGGCCCTAGAGCTGAACTCTGTAGGAAGCTAGTCATTCTAAGATTGGGTGATGAATAGGAAGAGTGTGCCAGGCAAGGGTTGTGCACAGCAAGTTACACCAGCATAGGCTGTTTGGGGGAGATTCCAGATGTTAGCAGGAGCAAACAGTCTCATTTGGGTTCTTCTGATACCTAGCACCAAAGTGGGCAACCCCTTCATTTTACAAACAAGGAAACTAAGGATGATGGTGGGGCAGTGCTTTATTCATGGATACACAGATTAAAGTGTCAGTGACAGGATTTGAATTTAGGTATCTGACTTTAGTTTTGTTTTGTTTCCTTTTTTTTCCCATTCTGTCCCTCTATTCTTAGCCTTAGCATCTATTATTTCTTGTCAATCTCTCTCACCTAGATCATAGTCTGACTTTGATATATATGATTTTTTTGCTGAAGTTGCATTTGAACTCAGGTACTACTGAATCCAGGACCTGTGCTATATCTACTGCACCAATTTGCTACCTCAATACTTTATCTTTTAAAACTCCATTTAAATTCCCAAATTCCAGGAAACTCTATGGCAAGAAGTAAATCAATATCATTGTTGATTTGTTCTTTCTTTCATTGTTCTGGTGTAAATTCAGGCATATGTCATAAAAGTAAATAGGAAATAAAATGCTCCTTTTAAAAAAGAAAAAAGAAAACATGTTTCCGTTCAGGTCATTACCTTAGATAAGAGACTCTACTGTGTAGTAGGAAGATTCCTTTTTAATATTCCTCTTCCCAATAAAACTGCTCAGCCTTTCCTCCCAACAAAACTTGATTTTCAACTGGACTTCTAGCCTCCAGCCTCTCCCCCAACTATTCATTTTTCATCAGTTTACAAAGTGATTCTGAAAGTCCAGAACTGAGCACATTTGTACTTGGAAATCCTGCACTCAGATCCATTAAAATATCAACTACTTTGTTTAGCATTCAAGGCTCTTTACAATCTAGCCCAACCAGCCTTTCTGGTCTTAGCTGTCACTCTGTTCTAGGTACTCCATAATCCAGTCAAATTGGCCTTTTTATGATTCTTAATACAGTAATCCTCTTCCCACCTCAGCGCTTTTGCATAGGCTGTCCTGGATGCTTAGACTATTATCCTTCTTTGATTCTGCCTCTTGGAATTATCCCCTTGAAATCGCAGTTCAAGTGCCACATGCTGTTTGTTCTGAACACATTAATAGTGGTTGGCTCTTCCCTCCAACCCAAATCCTTTGCATTTATTAGACAACACAATATGTACACATATCCATATGGCCATATATTTATACAAATGTGCATATGTGTTCACATACTTATTTATATGTACCTGTTTCCCTCCCTTAAGTGAATATAAGCTCCTTGAGGGCATGGATTATTTCATTTTTGGCTTCTATCTCCAAGCCCTGGATCAGTGTCCAGTGTATGTTTGATAAATGTTTGCTGCTCAATGATTCAATTTTATTCAGCAAACATTTATCAGACGCCCATGTGGATGAATGAATGGAAGTGAACCTAATTAAGTGCCTACTATGGTCAAAGCATGGTGCCCCAAATGGTCATTGTTGGGGGTCTTACCATTCATTGATTTTGAAAGTATCCAAAGATAAAAAGCCTCATTAGATGAAGGCACCCTTCAAGGGATTTTATTGTTGGCTTTACAAAAACAATTCATATATTTAAGGTAGAAAAAAATTAAATGTGGGAGACATCTTCTGTAGAAGGCATGCTCATCCAATCTCCAGAAGGCATGCTTTTCTGTTTCGTATAATGAATCATTTATTGCAATGGATGATTTGAGCGGATATAGATTTGCAATCTATTCCAGTAACTTGGCAACTTTGCAGGGTCTGTGGCCCATATGATGGGAACCGCTGCCATAGACCATCACTTCTGAGAAAGGAGGTGCAGAGTATATTGAATAGTTTAGCACCTTAAAAATGAAATAATTAGCAATCCAAAGTCATTTTTTCTCTCCTTTTTCTTTGACTACCACATTAATTTCCAAATGGAAAAGATTTTAACCTCTAATAGCTTAAATTCTGTGATTTTAACCTAAGTGACCTTCTTGAATATAACCAGATTTTAGATAGAGGAAATTAAGATATTTTCCTCCATGTGCAATGTAGAAGAATTTTGGATGTGAACTGAAGAGAAAATGGAGTCGAATCAATTTTCTAGATAATTCCTATTTATAGATAGGATGATATATAGAAAAATGATAATAAAAACAATACTAAGTAGCTCTCATTTCTGAATACTTCCAGGTCCATAAAATCCTTCACAGACATTATTTCAGGCAGTCCTCAAGACAAACTTGTGAGATCAGCACTATATTATTTTTCTGAATTTACAAATATGTTCAGAGATGTTAGATGCCTGGTTTGTAATCACACAGCTAGTAACTTATTATATTTTCCTTTAAAAAAATCTGAACTTAATAAATTTCAGCTGAAATTGGCATCACATGTAAAATGTAAAGAAAAGCTTATACTTGAAACAACTTATTTTTCTCTGTAAATAATAATGTATTGAGAAGACAGGCTGCCATCTCAATGAAGAGAATTTGTCATCTTGCGTCAAATCAAAGCTAATTCAAGCATTTCCATACTTGAAATGAGTATTCTACAATTTGCTAAGATTAATACTCCTTTCATTGGCTTACCAAATTCTGTGGTTATTAGATTATTATGGCAGGTAATAATGCTAGTCTTTTATTCCTTGACATAAAGCATCCCAAAGCTGATGAATCATTGTAGTTATAAATAAAAAACATCATTTTTCAATAGAATAATATCAGTAGGATAAAAGAGTAGGAAGAAACTTGAGAAAAGTTGTAGTTTTTGTGAACTATAATTGCTAACCAAAAATATTAGAAGTGAATAAATTTGAAAAATCAAAGAAAGTTTGAGATTTAAATACAGAAATATATTGAGGGTTGGTCAAACACAAAGAAATGTAGATGTCATAATGAGTAGGAAAAAATAATATTTTTCACTGGCAAAAATATAGTACTACAATATTCCAGAGGTAAGGGCAAGAAGGGTAATAATGTGGACTTAATGGGTAGAAAATAAGTCCTCTTACTTTCTTTACTTTTTGTTCTAGTTCTAATTCATTGGGAGTAACAAGCTATTTGAATTCCTAATCTTAAATCAGATAGGTGTCTTAGTCAAGGTTAGATCCAAACAGTTTTTGAAAAAGACAATTCATCTCCTCTCCCCCCACCTGCTGGGTACATTGTGATCATTAACTGTGAAGTATTAATGTCTATCCTTTAACTACAACTGAAGAACCTGCCCTTAGCAGTCAGAGGCTTGTAACACACTAGCAGATAGGAGGTGATCGAATAGAGCTGAATTCTAAAAGCTAGGAACAAGGAATTTTGCCATGAAGATACTATGAGGTCAGTTTTTTTATTTGACCAGTATGTGTGGGGGGATTCTCTTGATTAAGAGAGAAGTCAACATGACTATGACTTAGTTGAGAAAACCTATTGACTTATTTGAAATATGCAGAGGTTAAATGGCTTGCCTAAGGTAACTCAGATTATTATTAATGGCAGATGGAGGATGTAAATTTAAATTTTAAATTTAAATTAAATTAATGTCAGATGGATATACTATGTCCACTATATTGGGCTGCTTTATACTTCTAAATAATTCTTTTAATAATAGAGTCCACTTAAAACTATGGTAGAAAATTTATGGAAGGACTTGGGCAAGGATCTCCAAGGATGAGAAGGTATGGATGAGTTATAATCTGCATGGAAGGGAGTTCTTCACTGACAAGATGATACATCAATGAATGTAAAGCTTATACCATAAACTAAGACCTTTTAAAAATAGCTTCATATAGAACAAAAGGTCAAGGATTTCAAGGGGATTAATGAAAAAAAAGGCAGATGAAGGTGGCCTTCCTGTACCAGATCTAAAACTATATCATAAAGCAGCGGTCATCAAAACCATTTGGTATTGGCTAAGAAATAGAGCAGTCGATCAGTGGCACAGGATAGGTTATCAGGACAATCTAGGCAATAACTTTAACAATTTAGTGTTTGATAAACCCAAAGACCCCAGCTTTTGGGATAAGTACTCATTATTCGGCAAAAACTGCTGGGAAAATTGGAAACTAGTGTGGAAGAAATTAGGGCTTGACCCACAACTAACACCACATACCAAGATAAGATCTAAATGGGTTCATGATCCAGATATAAAGAGTGATATTGTAAGCAAATTAGAGGAACATAGTATAGTTTACCTCTCAGACCTGTGGAGATGGAATAAATTTATGTCCAAAGAAGATCTGGAACTCCTAATTGAACACCAGATAGATAATTTTGATTGTATTAAGTTAAAAAGTTTCTGTACAAACAAAACTAATGCAGACAAGATTAGGAGGGAAGTATCAAATTGGGAAATCATCTTTACATTTAATGGTTCTGATAAAGGCCTCATTTCTAAAATATATAGAGAATTGTCTCATATATATAAGAATTCAAGCCACCCTTCAATAGATAAGTGGTCAAGGGATATGAACAGACAATTTTCAGATGATGAAATTAAAACTATTTATAGTCATATGAAAAGTTGCTCCAAATCACTATTGATCAGAGAAATGCAAATTAAGACAACTCTGAGATACCACTACACACCTGTCAGATTGGCTAAGATGACAGTAAAAGATAACGATGAATGTTGGAGGGGATGTGGGAAAACTGGGACACTGATACATTGTTGGTGGAACTGGGAACGGATCCAACCATTCTGGAGAGTAATTTGGAGCTATGCTCAAAAAGTTATCAAACTGTGCATCCCCTGTGACCCAGCAGTGTTTCTATTGGGCTTATATCCCAAAGAAATCTTAGAGGAGGGAAAGGGCCCCACATGTGCAAGAATGTTTGTGGCAGCCCTTTTTGTAGTGGCTAGAAACTGGAAACTGAAGGGATGCCCATCAATTAGAGAGTGGGTGAATAAATTATGGTATATGAATGTTATGGAATATTATTGTTCTGTAAGAAACGGCCAGCAGGACGATTTCAAAGAGGCCTGGAGAGACTTGCATGAACTGATGCTGAGTAAAATGAGAAGAACCAGGAGATCATTATACACGGCAACAACAATATTACACGATGATCAATTCTGATGGACATGGCTCTCTGCAACAACGAATTGTCTCAAACCAGTTCCAATTGTTCACTGAAGAAAACCATATACACCCAGAGAGAGGGATTTGAAATGTGGACCACAACATAACATTTTCATGCTCTCTATTGAGGTTTGCTTGCATTGGGTTTCCTTTCTCTGATTTTCTTCTTTTTTCCTTGTAGATAGGATTTTTCTTGCACAATTTGTCAAGTATTTCAACATTATTAACATGTAGTGGACTTCCTGCCATCTAGGGGAGGGGATGGGACTGGGGGTAAAATTTGTAATGGAAAGGTTTGTAAAGATCAATGCTGGGGAACTACCCATACATAGGTTATACAAATAAAAAGCTTTAATAAAAAACAAAAAATAAATAAAAACAAATAAAAATAAATAAAAATAAAAAAATAAAAAATAAAAAAAGCTTTATATTCTGCTTATCTCACCAAATTACTGTTGTCTTTTGATGAAGAAACAATTAGATATTATTTATAAAATATAGGAATCTAACTAAATATATTCATGGAGTAAGAAAAATTCAAAACAATTCCAAAACTACCCAAGTGCAAGGCATCCTAGATACTAAGAACAAATTTTTTTTTTTCTAATGATCCCTGGCCTTAAGGAAAATATTGTCTTTAAATAAAAACAACAATGGGACAATATAATGAAATTTGGGGGATGCATCATGTCAGGATTTGGGAGAAATCTTATAACTCTAAAAACTTGCACTGAATAAAATAGAGCTAGAACAGATCACTGATTTGGACATATAACAATGTAAAAACAATAATCCTAGGACACCAACAAATTAAAACTCAAAAATGAACAACAAAATGAAAATTTTTAAAAATAGATACATTAAAAGATTGAAAACAAAAATGAAATAATAAATAAAATTAGAAGCTATATTTTAAAATAACCAAAAGTTAAATTTATCTTAGAAGAGAAAATCAAATTATCAATAGCAAAAAAATGAAAAAAAGAAATTCACAATGAAAAAGAAATAAAAGAAATTGTTAGACTCTATTTCACTTAATAGTAAAGTTAAAGATCTAAAGGAAATTGATGAATATTCACAAAATATCAAATATCCAGATTAATAGAACAAGAAAAAAAGAATCATATAACTCAATTTTAGAAAAAGAAATTGAACAATCCACAAGTGAACTGGATTGGAATTCAATGAATTTCTAAGTGAAATCTATCAATTGAAAAGGAAACAAAAAAGATAGCCTACTAAATTCCTTTTATGATATAAAAAAGTGGTCTTGATACATAAAATCAGGGAAATTTGAGACATAGAAAACTAGAGGCCAAGATCGTTAATGAATAGTAATGCACTAGCTATGTGACCCTGGGCAAGTCAGTTAACCTCAATTGCCTCAGCAAAAAAGCAAAAAAAAAAAAAAAAAAAAAAAAAAAAAAAAGAATAGTAATGCAAAAGGTCTAAATAACCTATAAACTGTTAGGAAAGAAAGAACAGGATTATACCACAATGTTTTATTTGTAGCTTGATTTATACCAACTTAAATTTATATTAGCAATCTAAAACTCATTATGGGTAAACTATAATCACAATTGACCACATTGATAACAACAACAACAAAAATAATATGATTATATAAATAGATGTCAATAAAGCCATGGCAATATAATAATAACCATTCTTGTTAAACAACATTAGAATGTTTAGGAATAAAAAGATTTTCCCAATATGATAAATATTATTTATTTAAAACCAAGTACCAACATTATCAGAAAGAAAAATAGAGATCTTTCTAATAAGATGAAAGGTAAAGCAAGAATATCCATTATCAACATTACTATTTAATATAATGCTTGAAAATGCTACTATAGCAATAAAACTAGAAAAACAAATTAAGGGAATAATCACAGGCAGAGAGGAAATAAAATCACCTCTTACTGATAGTATGATGGTTTATTTAATGAAAACTAGAGAGTAAATCAACCAGATAATTGAAACAATTAACTTTAACAAAGTTGTAAAATAAATCTTCATAAATAATTTACTTCAGTAAGATAAAATAAGTTTATGTGAACCTATGGCATTTATGTATATGTATGTGTATGTATGTATGTATGTATATGCTACCAAAAACATCCAGCGGGAAGAATTTCAGAAATTAAAGTCAAAATAACCACAGAGACTATAAAAATGGGAATCTACATGCCAAGACCCATGTAGTAAATATAAGAACATAATATAAAAAATCTCGACTTGTGCAAACTAAAACACATTTAAAACTTGGTGGAATGTTCATTATTTTCAGGTAGTCTGAGCCAATATAATAAAGATTCTAATATTACCTAAATTACTTTTTAAAATCAATTTTATACCTATCAAAGAATTATTTTCTGAAGTTAGAAAAATAATAACAAAATACATATGGAGGAAAAGAAAGGTTAAGGATCTCAAGGGAAATTTTTTAAAGTAGGAATGAATGGGTTCTAGCAGTGCCAAATCTCAAACGATAAAATGAAGCAGTCATCATCAAAATATTTTGGTACTGGTTAAGAAATAGCGTTCGAGCAGCTAAACAAAGTAAATACACAATATACAGAAGTAAATGAATGCAATAGCCTAGTCTTTAAACTCTTAAGATCTCACCTCTTGGTTAAAGAACTCACTATTCAATAAAAAAATTATTGGAACAATTAGAAAATAATCTGGCAGAAATTAGGTACAGAACAACACCCTATGTGATCTAAGTTCCAAATGGATACCTGTCTTATACATAAGGGTAATATAAAAAAAAAAAATGAGAGGAGTAAGAAAATAATTATCTGAGCAATGGACAGGGAAAGAGCTTATGACCAAATAAAAGAAAGGAGCACAGAAGGTAAGACAGGTAATTTTGATTACATAGAACCAAAAACGTTTTACAGAAAAAAATTAATTTGTTAAAAATTAGAAGGAAAGCAGGCAAATGGGAAAAATCATTGTAACAAGTTTTCTTTAATAAATGTCTTATTTGTATAACATATAAGAAACTGATTCAAATTTATGGTAAGTCATTCTTCAACTTATAAATGTTCTTGGGAAATGAATAAGTATTTTTCATAGGAAAAAATCTATACTATCAAAAGCCACATAAAATACAAGTCACTAATAATTTGTATTTTTTAAATTGTTATATATTTCCCAGTTATGCACATTTTTTTCTTTTCTTTCTTTTTTTTTAAATTTCTTCAAATTGGATTCTCTTATACAATTAACTTTGTAGAAAGGTAGTGAAGACTTAAGAAACTGAATAATGAAAGTGTTTTGAATGCTAATTAGGAAAAGTATGGCAATTATAATCACTTGGAGAATCCAGTTAATTTAGTTGGGGAATAGTTTCATCCCAGTTAACTTATCACAAAGGAAAATTCAGGTTCTCTTTCAGACCACACCCTTAATATCAATGAGTTGTTTTACAAAGCAAGTTATTTATTACAAGGAGACAAAAGATAGATGGCTCTAGTCAACACTTCTAGAAAATCAAGTCAAACTACTCCAACCAAAGATAGTCAGCACAACTGTACTTTACATTAGGAAATCTCTTTAGCACTGGTTAATATTAATCCTAATACTTTATGCACATTTTTTAAACAATCACTTTTTTTAAAAAAAATGTTGATTTCCCAAATCCTGCTCCTCTTTCCCTCCTTGAGTAGACAAGTAATTTGATTTCAATTATATACTTGAGGTCATGCAAACCATTTCCATATTAGCCATGTTGCAAAAGAAAATTGGAAAAAAAAAAGTAAAAAAGGAAAGCATGTTTAAGTCTGCATTCAGAGTTCTGTCTCTGAAGATGGATAACATTTTTTTTCAACGTGGATCCTTTGAAATTTTCTGGGACCATTGTTTTAATCAGAGTGGTGAACTCTCACATTTGATCAGCCTAAAAATATTGCTGTTACTGGGGACACTGGTTTTGCTCACTTCACTTTGCATGAGTTCATATAAGTAGGTTTTTCTGAAACCATTCTGCTTATCATTTCTTATGGCACAATAGTATTCCTTCATAATCACATAACAAATTGGTTAGTTGTTCTCCAATTAATGGATGTCACTTCAATTTCAGATTCTTTACCCTCACAAAAAGATCTGCTATAAATATTTTTTTCCATTAAAAAAAGTCTTTCCCTCTCTTTTTTGATCTCTTTGGGATACAGATAAGTAGTGGTAATTGGGTCATACTTTTATACTCCTTTGGTTATAGTTCTGAATAGTTCTCCAGAATGGTTCAACTAGTTCCCAACTTCATCAAAAATGCATTACTATCCCAATTTTTCCACATGCAATTTGGCATTTGTCACTTAGGTATGTATCAGTGACTTAGAGTTGCTTAATTTTTATTTTTCTAATCAATATTAATTTAGAGCATTTTGTCACGTGATTATTGATAGTTTTTGGGGACATCTAGGTCACACAATGGATAGAGCCTGGTTTCAGAATCAAGAAAACTTATCTTAATGAATTGAAATCTTGTCTTAGACTCTATGTGGGTAAACCTGTGCAAGTCACTTGACACTGTTTGCCTCAGTTGAGTTGGAGAAAAAAATGACAAAACACTCCAATATCTTTGTCAAGAAACACCCCAAATGAGGTCACAGACAGTTGGACATGATTGGAATGACCAAACAACAAATTATCTTTGATTTCCTCTTCTGAAAAGTCCCTGTTCATATCCTTTGACCATTTATCAAGTGTAAAATTGCTCTTATTTTTACAAAATTGTCTCTATTCCTTATGTATGGGAAAAATGAGATCTTTATCAAAGAAACTTGTTGGTTAATTTTTCCTGTTTCCTGTTTTCTTATAATTTTGAATATATTTGTTTTGTTTGTGCAATTTTTTTAAAATTTCATATAATCAAAATTATTTATTTCACTTCCCACAATTCTATCTTGTTTGTTCATTAATTTTTCCCATATGCATAGATCTGGCAGATGCATTTTTCCCTGCTCACCTAATTTACTTATGATACCATCCTTTATGTCTAAAGCATTTGTTTGTTTTGACTTTATCTTGGTAATCAGTGTGAGATGTGGGTCTATGTGTAGTTTCTGCTAAACTGCTTTTTGGTTTCTCAGAAACCAAATGTATATTTTCTCCCCAAACTTATTCGGATTTTTCAAACATTATTTTCAAACACTATAGTCATTTACTATTGTATATTTTGCACCCAGTCTTTCCCACTGATCCAGCATTCTATTTCGTAGCCAGTATCAGAGTTTGTGATTAATCCTATTTTGTAATATGGAAAATATGGAACTGCTAGGTTACCTTTGTTCACATTTTTACATTAATTTCCTTGATATTCTTGACCTTTGCTCTTGCAGAAGAAGTTTATGATATTTTTAGCTCTGTAAAATAATTCTTTGTTAGTTTGATTGGAATGGCACTGAATAAGTAAATTAACTTTGGTACAATTGTCATTTTTTATTATATTGGCTTGGATTACTAATAAGCAATTAATATTTCTCCAATTGTTTAAATCTGTCTTTATTTGCATGAAAAAATATTTTATAATTGTCCTCATATATTCACAGGGTTTGTCTGGCAGGTAGACTCTCAAATATTTTCTACATGTACAGTTATGTTGAATGAAATTTCTGTTTCTATATCTTTCTGCTGGGTTTTGTTGATATTATAGAATTGCTGATGATTTATGTGAGTTTATTTTATATCCTATTGAAGTTAATTTTTTCAATTTTTTTTAGTTGATTACCGAGGGTTCTCTAAGTATAACATTATATAATCTACAAAGGTTGATAGTTTTGTTTCAATATTGCTTATTTTTATTTGAATAATTTCTTTTTTTCCTTATTGTCTTATTGCTTTAGCTAGTATTTCTAGTGCAATATTGAATAACAGTAGGTATATAGGACATTATCTCTGCTTCACTAACTGATTGTATTAGGAAGGCAGAAAGGTTATCCCTGTTATGAATAATGCTTGATCTTGATTTGAGATAGATGGTACTAATCATACTAGAAAAAGTTTTCATTGATTCCTATGCTTTGTAGTGCTTTTAATAGAAACAAGTATTGCATTTTGTCAAAGGTTTTGCCTCTATTTATTGAGATACTCATATAATTTTTGTTGTTATTGCTATTTATATTGTCAATGGTGCTGATAGTTTTTAAAAATATTGAACCAGTCCTAGTATGAATCCCACCTGGCTATAGTATATGATCTCTATGCTTTATTGCTAGAATTTCTTTGCCAGTCTTTTATTTATTTATTTATTTATTTATTTATTTATTTATTTATTTATTTATTTATTTGTTTGTTTATTTATTTATTTATTTTTAATTTTTTTTGTAATAATATTCATTAAGAAAATTGGTCTTTCTCTGTTTCTGTTGTTCTTGGTCTAGGTATTAGCACCATATTTATGTTCTAAAAGGAATTTAGTTTGATTCTTTAACTATATATGTTTTTCTCTCCTCTTCCCCCCCAAAAAAAATGTTTCTATAGTATTGGGATTAATTGTTCGTCAAATGTTTGGCAGAATTCACTTGTGAATCAATCTGATCCTGGAGATTTTTTCTTAGGGAGCTAGCTCATTGATGACTTCTTCAATTTCTTTTTTTTTTCTTTTTTTTTATAATATGGGGTTATTTAAAAATTCTGTTTTTCTTCTGTTAATCTGGTCAACTTACAGTTTTATACATTTTCCTTATATTCTAATTTTTACTGGCATACAAACTGGGAAAACTCACTCTTCATAATTTCTTTAATTTTATCTTCATTGATGGTGCTTTCATCCTTTTCAATGATGATAATAATCTAATTTGCTTTTTAAAAATCAAATTAACAATGATTAATCTTTTAATTTCTCATTTGATTTTCATGTTTTCCATTTTAAATGGGGATTTTTATTTTTTTTTCTTTTTCTAGGTTTTCCCCCTAGTTTTTGTTGTTGTTGTTGTTACATGCCCAATTCATTGATCTACTCTTTCTCTATTTTATTGATGTAAGTGCTTAAAAAACAAAATTTCCCAATTAGTATTTTGGCTCCAATTCCATAAATTTTTATATGTTGTCTCCTTGTCATCATTCTTTTCAATGAAATTATTGTTTCTATGATTAGTTCTTTGAGCTACTTTTTGGGGGGATTAAATTACTGAATTTTCAATTAATTTCACTCTAGGTTCTCCCACCTTTTATTAAAATAATTTTATTGCATTTTGGCCTGTAAAAGGATGCATTTAATATTTCTGCTTTTCTCTATTTTATTGTGAAGTTTTTGTGCCCTAATATATAATTAACTTTTATGAAGATGTCATAAACCATTGAGAAAAAAGTATTCTTCTTTCTATTCCCATTCAATTTTCTCTAGAGATTTATCATATCTTTTCTAAGATTCTATTTATGTCACTGATTTATTTCTTATTTATTTTACACTTATATTTGCCTAGTTTTGAGAGAAAAAAGTTGAAATTTCCCATTTTACTGCTTCCTCTTGAAATTCATTTAACCTTGCCTTTAAGAATTTGGGGCAGTTAGATGGCATCGTGGATAGAGCACCAGCCCTAGGATCAGAAGAACCTGAGTTCAAATACAGCCTCAGACACTTAACACTTAACAGTTGTGTGACTCTGGGTCAATCACTTAACCCCAATTACCTCACCAAGGGAAAAACAAAGAATCTGAATACTATGACACAGAGTGTATAGATGCTTGGTATTGATATTACTTCATTATCTATGGTTCCTTTTAGCAACATGTAGTGTCCCTACATATCCCTTTTAATTAAATCAATTTTTGCTTTTCCTTTGTCTGAGATCATGATTGGTACCACTTCCTTTTTTTCTTTTTCAGCTGAAGCATAATAGATTCTACTATAGTCCAGCCTCCATTCTAGTCTCTCTTTTTGCAGAGTGTTTGAAGTTATTTGAATAAATAACAATGTTAGATTCTGGTTTCTAATCCACTTCCTTTTTATGAGTGAGTTCATCCCATTCACATTCATGGTTATTATTACTGTGCATTTTCTACCATTCTATCTCCTTCTATTTATATAGCTTCCTCTTTTTATCTTATTCCTCTAAAGTCTGTGTTTTTCTTCTGACCACTGTCTTCTTTTATTTGTTTTCTTTTTCATCTTTTCTTTCAACCCATTCTCCTCTGACTTCTCTATTTAGTAAGGAAAATTTCTATTACCAATTAAATATGTGAATATATTTTCCCCTCTAAGAACCAATTTAAAAGTGAATTCAATTCAAGTACTACCTACCCCAGTCTCATTTTCCCCTTAAATGTAAGAGCTCTTTCTTGTACTCTTCTTTTTCACTTATACAATTTTTGGATATCATCTCAACATAATCAACTCACGGCTACACCCTAATTGTATGAAAAAGTCTTCTACAGTCGTTATAATTATAAAACTCTCAGGAGATCCATATGCCATTTTCCCTTACAAGAATGTAAACTTCAACCTTATTGAATCCTTTCTGATTTCTTTCATGTTTACCTTTTTTATAATTCTCTTGAATCATGTATTTTAAAGTCAAATTTTCTGGTTTTTGAATTTTTTTCTTTTTAAATCAGGTATGTTTGAAATCTTCAATTTTATTAAGCATCCTTGTTTTTTTGTTTGAAGAACTATTCTCAGTTTTGTTGGATAGATCATTCTTGATTGTTATCTCAGTCCATTGCCTTCTGTAATATATATATATATATATATATATATATATATATATATATATATATAATTTGTAGTGTGGGTAGCTGCTAAATCTTGTGTGGTCCTAAATGTGGCTCTAGAGTATTTCAATGGTTTCTTTCTTGGTGCTTGAAGTATTTTCTCATTTCTCTGGGATCTCTGGAATTTGGATATAATATTCCTGGGAGGTTTTATTTTGGGATTTCTTTAGATGGTGATTGTGAATTCTTTTAATTTCTATTTCACACTCTAATTCTAGAATATCTACACCTAGGATATTAAGGCTCTTAATCATATTATCAAATTATGTCTATTTCATCTACTTCTCAGATCAGTTTTTTTCAAATAAATATTTTATATTTTCTTCTATTTTTCCATTCACTTAGCTTCATTTTTTCTATGTTTTTTTAAGGTGTTCTTTTCTTCAGTATTTTATGTGCTTCTTTTACCAATTATACAGTTAAAAGTTTAATCATGTATGTTCATTTTTCTACCATATTTCTTGAACTTTTTTGCTAATGTTTCTCTCTTTTACCAGCATGGAAGGTTAGGAAGGGATTTTATTTCAAGCTTCAAGCTTTTTTTACACGGATGTTTTTGGAGCTAATTCTGGAGGTTTGGAAATTTTTATTTCTTCCAAGGTTGTCTGATCTGGGGAGAGATGTGGTCACTACTCATGCATAACATATCCCTAAAGGATATTTTTTTTTCTTTTTTTTATTGTTATGGCAAAGAATCACAAACTGGGGGTAGGTTTTCATCAATTGTGGAATAGTCAAACAAATATGAATGTAATGTCAATGGGGAAGGAAGTAATAAACATCTTTACAGCACCTACCATGTGCTAGGAACTGTGTTAAGTGCTTCATAAATATGAATTCATTTGATCTTTGCAACAATTGTGTGAGGTAGGTGCTGTAATTATCCTCTCAGGCAAATACACAGCAACTAAGTGTTTGCAGCTAGGTTTGAACATAAGTCTTCTCCACTCCAGAGCTACTTTATCCACTGTACCACCTAATGACTGATGATGTACTATTGTGCTTCAAATAATGATAAAGGAAATAGTTTTAGAGAAACATGGAAAGACTTGTATGAACTGAAGCATAGTGAAGTGAGTGGAACAAGGTGAACAATGAAAATATATTAAAGAAAAACAATTTTGAAACACTTGGGAACTCTGATTAACACAATGACTAACCACCATAGTTTCAGAGAACTTATAAGGAAAGATACATTCTGATAGATAGGTGATGGATTCAGAATACAGAATGGAAAACACACACACACACACACACACACACATGTATATGACATTGACAATGTGGGAACTTTTTTTTTTCTTGAATACACATATTGTTAATACTGGTTTGGTTTTTCTTGCTTTCTCAAAGGGAAATAGGACATAAGTAATGCACATCTTCATGAAAGTAAAATTGAATGACAAATTTTTGTTGCTCTTCAGTCATTTTTCAGTTATGTCTAATTCTTCATGTCTTCATTTGGGTTTTTCTTGGCCAAGTTATTAGAGAAGTTTGTCATTTTCTTCTCCAGCTCATTTTACTGGTGAGGGAACGGAAGGCAAACTTGGTTAAGTGACTTTCCCAGGGTCATATAGTTAGTAAGTATCTGAAACTAGAGTTGAACCCAGCAAGCAGGCCCTCCTGACTCCAGGCCCGGCACTCTATCCACTGTACCACTGTACCACTGTATCACTGGACACCACTTATCTGTGACATAGTTAATGTGGGAATATGTTATGCAGAATTTCCTTTGCATAATTGATACCATATTGCTTGCCTTCTTAAAGGCATAGGGATGAGCTAGAAGAAAAGAATTTAAAACTCAATTTTTTTAAAAATGTCAAAAACAAATAAATCATATTGTAAAGAAAAGAAAGCAAATTGTCTATATTCTTTGACCATTTGCCAGCTTTGAAAGGCAACTTATTCTTATAAATTTGAATCAGTTCCCCAGGGAACAACTTAAGAGAGCCACCTTTGGTGCCAGGTTAATTACTTGCCCATGGAGATGCAACTAGGGTTCATAAGAATAGGACAGGCTGGACTATAGGTCTCTGACCTGAAGACTGGCCCTACCTGCACTAGTCCAGGTATTCTCTATATAAATATTTTGTAGATGGGGTGATTGAGAATAAGAGAGTTTCATTCAATTAAACCTAATGCACATTGGTGAATCATTCTGATCATCTAACCTCCCATTGCCATTGGCAATCCATGATTAACAAAGATAGGGTGAATTTCTTCACTGAGAATTCTTTATAATACAAAATCTAAATCTAAGGACAAGTCAGACCTATTTAGGAGATGGGGACAGAAAGAGAGAATGGAAAAATCTTTTTGCTCTCATGAGGTTTCAGTTGTCTATGGCATCTCTGTTCCTCTAAGGTAAATGATTTATCCGTACTAAGTATTGAAGCAGGTTTTTGGCCTCCCAGGCCAGGGCTCTTTCACACCCTAGGAGTGATAAAGTTTCTAAAAGACATGAAGTCTTGGCCAGGGAATTTCACATTTTGAAATAAAATTAGTCTTAAGGAAATCTGAGAAAACATCTGACATCCCTCAAGATTTTTCCATTTGTTTCTAATGAGCCTCTTTGGATATTGCCCATTGGACTTTCTGCTCTTATCAATTGTTTTCTGTTGTCTGTGGCCTCATCTATTAGGGATAATATGCTATTAGAGTGGGGCCACACACACACACACACACACACACACACATACACACATAGTCACACCCCAAAACCCCAAAACATTCTCTTTTCATTAGCATAGAAGCCCTGTTCCAAGCAAACCCATAGGGACTCTTGTTACTCACTTGTTTCAGTCAGGTTTTAAGCCCTGAAAGGTCTTTCCTGCCAAAGTCTCATTTTTCTCTTTCTGGTTACAAGTGGCCTTCTGAAGGTTGGCTTCATTTTTCCTCTGATGAATATCCCCAGGATGACTCTCCTGAGGACAAATTAGAGGGTTTTTGTCTAATCCCATTTTTTCCCCTAAATAGTCCCAGCAGTGAGAGGAAACTCTTGCTAATATTTGATTTAACCATTCAGACAGTAAATTAAAAACCCCTAAATAGTGAAGGGAAAACAACATCCAGACTCCTCTCTGACTAAACAAGTTATTTCTTTTTTTCTGTTAGCCATGCTGAGACTGGTCAGGGCAGAGCAAACTTGGCTAGCGAATCAATCAATTAATAAGAATTCATTGAGTTGTATTTTTTTTCCTTTCAGTATGTCAGGTTCTGTACTATGTATGATGAGAATATAAAGTTGACAAAAAAAGAAGCCTTCATCCTTATGATATTTTCATCCTATCCGGAGAGGTGACATATATTGTACAGAGGAACAACATAAAGATGGCAATGAAGTTGCAGCAAGTGACCAAGAAGAAAGTCTTTTAAAAAAAGAGGCAAATGATATCATCAAAGCATTACATAAAAAGAAGCAGGATTGATCATGGGGGAAGAGTGAAGGATGACAAGTGGTTGGTCAGAGAGTTTTGTTGGTACCTTTATGATGTTGGAAGAAAATGAAGAAAGTCATTAATAGGTTGGGTTCTTTGGTGAACTTTTGGGGGACATGACTGAGAATCCCATAGGATGACACCACATAATTATCTACATCAATGGTGGGAACTTCCCCCAAGGATCACAGATTCATTTATATGATATGATGAAGTATCTGTAACATACACAAAATTAATTCAAGAGAGTTTGGGAATGATTTAATCTAGAAGACTCATGACCTACGTCTTATAGGAAATAAAGAAATCCCAGAGAGAAAAGTAATGAAGACATGCATTTTGGGCATGGGAATATAGAGCAATGCAAAGGCAAAGAGATAGCAGATGGAGTCTCACAAGAGAGGAAGTGAGAGAAATCCAATTTGGCTGGACTGTATAGTTTAATAAGGGACATAATGAATTCAGAGGCTAAAAAGGTAAGTTGGGATCAGATTGTATGTAGGGCTTTAAAATCTAAATAGAATAGATCACATTTTGTCCTAAAAGTAATAGGGAAGGGCCTCTAGAGTTAACTGAGGGTCAGACCTACATTTTAGGAATATCACTGGCATTTATGTGTAGGATGGATTAATGTGGGGAGTGACTTAAGGCAAGGAGATGAGGGTTTGAACTAAACTGGTATCTCTATTAGTGAGAATGTGACAGATGGCAGATATTGTGGATGTAAGGGTGATAGCATTTGACAAATAAGAGTGCTAGCGAAGACAACACAGAGGTGTAAAGCTGGGCAAGAGGGAACAATGTAGGAAGGTAAGGTGATCTTGACAGACAGAAGGAAGTTCAAATAAGAAATGGGTTTGGTGGGAAACATAAGCAATTCTAATTTTGGATCTGCTGAGTATGAGATGTCAACAGGACCTTCAGCTGCAAAGGTCCAAAAGGTTGTTGATGATGTGGGGCTGAAACCTAGGAAAGAGACTAAATATAGAGTTCTGTGAATCATCTTCATAGAGATGATAACTGGAGCTATGGGGGCTGATAAAATATAAGAGGGGAAGACATATAAAGACAGAGAGAAGGTGAGAAAGGAGAAATACACAGAGAGGTACAAAGAAGAGATAAGGGGCAGAGACAGAGAGAAGCATCCACAAGAGGTAGACAAGGACAGCAGGCTAGTCACAGGATCCCTAGTTATTAACAGGCTACCATCAGTATGGATTAGTGCTATAAAAGTAAGGGAAGACGAGTCTATATTTGCCCCATTTCATCACTTTTCATTTATAACTCCTTCCTTGCCATTTCATATGTCCATGGGTGGAAGAGGAGAAGTGACAGAGATAAAAAATTGAAGCAATAATATAGATAAAGACAGGTAAGGTTTGGGATTAAGAAGAATATATCATACATACACATGGACAGCCCAGATTCACAATGTTCAGCAAATAATTCACATGCTAAAAACAGCAGAAAAGTGAAAGATACTATGTTTTTTAAAATTAGTCAAAGTGTGCAGACATTAGTGAAGACACCAAGATAACTTGCAAATTGCTTAAGCAAATACTGAAGCCAGGGATCAGGACATGGACTCTTGGAGTAGATCTTTGAATCATTGTGTAATAAATTATACTAGCCGGGGGCCCTGTATTTTCAAACTGGAAGGGATCTTGAAGGACATCTAGTCCTCCTTTGTACCATTGAAGAAAGTGGGGTTCTGTAAGAGGAAGCAACTCACTTTAGGTCATGAGGAACTGATTGTGTCTAGAGCCCACATCCTTTGATACAGGAATAGTACTCTTTTTTTTTTTATAAAATATATTTCTTCAGTGTTTTTAAGTTTTTAAAAATGTTTTCCTGAAGTCTTTTGGTTTTTATGACAATGATTTCCAGATACAGATAACCCTAATGCCCCCCATGTTCAGTCAATAAAACTCACAAAGTCATTGAATTTGCTCATCTAGATACCTACTTTTCCATGCCCAAAACACCTCTCCCCCACCTCTCTAGTTCTTCTAGGTCAAGGCAGCTCACTATGATTACTCGGCAATTGGCTTTGGGTTAGTGTACTTTTCTTCCCATTATTATAATCCCTGTCTAGTTTATGGTCCTTGCTCTGTGTGTTTCTTTCTGTTTGCCTTCCCATATTTCTACAAATTCCTCATTCTTGACCCACCTCTACATGCTTTCCTATACCACATACCAATTGGTCCCACCTTTCTCCCATCAATGCACATTCAATCTGTTTCTATATTTTGGATTTTCATGACTATTTCCACTGTATCAATCTTGAGACCAAAAAAAGTCACTTAATGGGACAGAGGAGAAAAGGGATTTTAAGAGAAGGGGATTTTAATTCCGACACAACAGGCCATCTAAGAATCATGGAAAGAAGTGAAAGAACCTTAAGAAATATCACTACATTATTTCCTTCAAAAGAGACTGTATCTGACTCTGGCCACATCACTTCCTTAGGAATAAAGCTTCTTTGGAAATATTCTCTGTAGTATTTTATTAGAATATGATTGATGGTGTATAACTTCAGCGTTCTTTGAAAAAAAGTTGAAACGGGCCACAAGAATGCATTTGATTTTGCCAATAAGAATTATCTCCTGGCATGTTGTTCCAAACTCCCCAAACAGTTTAGAGCAAAAACTCAGTTTGCTGGAGTCGGGGGCAGGACCTGTCAGGGTGTTTGATTTATGTAAAAGGGGAGTGTTGGCCGTGAGGGTCCGTCTCATTAGGCTAAGCAGAGAGCACGTCGTCGTCCTGAAAAGCCCAGATCATTCCATCACTCACCTTCCCCTTAGATCAGAACCTGAAGCTGGTGTCTCTGGGCTACTTCAATAAACAGCCCCTTTTTGCTTTTATGGGGGAGCTGTTCTTATCCCTACTTCCGGCCTTAAGGGATTAGGAGATGTCAGCTGGAGCCTGTGCAGCCTTTGTTAGTCGGGCCTGCCAAAGGGCTCCATGGATTCTTGTCCTGGAGAGTTCTTCCAGTAAAATGTCTCTTTCTCTCCTCGTACTGTCTTCTCCCACTGTCCTCTTGGCCATGGACTTCAAATACTCTTGGCAGCAGGTCTAGTCAGGCAATATAAAAGAGCCAGAACCCAAGGGGACAGACAGGGCATCTCCAGCCTTGGCTGTTGTGTGTGTTTAGCCCCATGGGGCAATTAAGGACCATGTGTTCCCAGAGCCTGCTAACTAATCTTTTTTTTTTCACACTGTCCCAGCATTGAGTGCACTTCATGCTCCATTGCTGCCCCAGTAGGGAGTCCTCCTGGCTCCAGGGAGATATTCCCAACTTGTTTACTTTTGGTCCTTTAAAATTATGAGCAGTCTTAGGACACTAACATCTAAAAAGTAAACCAGAGTAAAATGAGAGGAGTAAGCCACGTTCATAAAATGAATTCTTTGAGCATAACAGCGGTACTATTTCCACCAAATGGTGCCATTCCCAGGGTTTTCTCAGTGACAACTTGGGAGAATATTGAGCACACTTCTGTCTGTCCTAGTATTCCCTTCTATTATTGTCCCAATGTTTGGATATTGTATATGTGTTTCTAAGTCATCTCATCCAAATTCAAATCCAATAAACATTTATTAAATGCCTTCTATATGTAAAACACTGTGCTAAAGACTAGGGATATATCTGTGCATATGTTTATATATATATATATAATGTGTGTGTGTAGTATGTGTATATATATAGACTCTCATATATTTTATATATATACACATACACATATATATATGTAATATATGTACATATACATATATTACACATGGACCTTTTGAACTCAATTCAATAAATATTTTATAGTGACCTATTACATGCCAATCATTGTGCTAAGTTATAAGACACCAAGATAACTTGCAATTTGTTTGAACAAACACCAGGTAAGTGAAAGAGCCAGGGAACAGAACATGGATCTTTGGATTAGTTCTTCAACTTTTTTCCTAGTAAACCATACCAGCCAGGGGGGGTTAGATTTTGAATTAAAAGGGACCTTGGAGGACATTTAGTCCAATCCACTCTTTGTACAATTGAATAAACAAAAAAGTAAATAAATAATAGAAACTGGTCTTAATGAGCTTGCATTGGTGGGACAGCAATAACATAAGTCAGAAAACAGAAATATGAGGAGTAGGAAGAGATGGGGACAAAGCAAAGATGTAGATAAAACAAACAAACAAACAAACAAACAAACAAAGAAAAAACTAGAAAACTTTGAGTGTGGAAAGAACCCTCAACTGGGGAAGGAGCAAGGAAGGCATCATAGAGATTACATATAAGTCAGATGCTTTCTAAAGCATAAGCATTAACCAAATGATGAGAACACCAAGGTCTCCATTAAGGGTTTTTATCTCGCCTTGGTAATGGAATACAAAGATATATTTCTGTCAGAATGAAACAAATACACATTTTGAAAATAGTCAGCTTTGATCATAAGTTTTATTTTACTTAATGTTATAGCAAAAGGACAAAAAGATCTGACCTCAGAAAATGACCCTACCCAGATCACTTAAGGAGTTCTGGGCAGCTTTAAAAGCAGGAGTGAAATACAACCTTAGTCCCAATGTCTACACTCCCTTTGAACTTGGGGCATCCCCTGGACAGAAAACTCCTGACTCCTCTGATTAGTTATGTGGTGCCAGACCTTCAGTGGCAGTTAATGAAGATAAGTTTATACCTTGGGATTTTAAAGAGGATGGGGAACCTAATCTGTCGGGCCAAATGGAGTGCTTTATCAAAAGCCTGGTAAAATTTGTGGGGAAATTATCGAGCTTTCCCTGGGGCTTGGTAAGGGGATATTTGTCATCATTCATAAACTAACTAAACTGAATTTACTGTTTTCTGTTTCATTCATTTATTTAAGAAATTATTCAACAACTTTTGTTTCTATGCCTGAAAATCAGACTAATAGATATTAGGCTTAAACCAATACTTTACATCATATTCCACAATAAATTGGAAAATACCTTGGAATTATAAAAATAAAATAATTATACAAATAAAACATCCATTTGACTTAGTGAGTCCACTGCTGATCTTAAATCTGAATGAAACCATTGACAAGAAGAAAGTTCACATACATAGCAATATATTTATACCAGTCGTTTTTGTGGCAGTGAAGAACCGAAAACAAAATAGATGTCTATTGATAGAGAATGGCTACACAAATTGTGTTACATGGATGTAACTGAATATTACTAGGATGTGAACAAATTGTGATGTGATGAATACAGAGAAGCATGGGAAAGACTGATATGAACCGAGATAGAGTGAAGTTTTAATAAAACAATATATAGTTCAGTAAGGGATGGTCAGATATACACAAAAATAACTCTCAATCAACAAGCCCTTATTAAATGATTTTATTTTTGTTCTCTCATTTCAGTGTCTCTTTATTCTCCATATAGAGTTTTCCTGGCAAAGATGCTGGAATGCTTTATCATTTCCTTCTCCAGCTAATTTTACACTTGAGAAAACTGAGGCAAACAGAGTTGAATGATTTATCTGGGGTCACATAGCTAGCAACTATTTCAGGCCAGATTGAACTCATGAAGATAAGTGTTCTTGACTCCAACTCAGTGCTCCATCCATTGCACTACCTTGCTGTATACAACACCCACCTAGCTGCTATTTAAGGGCTTGCAATGTTCTAATTATTGTTTTTATATTAATTATTTATTTCTTTGTTTATTTATTCATAATATTTTTGTAAAATTCTTGAGGAAAAGCAATTAAACCTGTGACTTTATTCGTTTAGTGAACTCCTAGAAAAGAAAACTCCCTCTACCAATGTTCATCAGGACCTTCTCTGAAATCTATATAGTCTTTGAAAGTTGTCTAGAATAGTGAGAAGAAAAGTGACTTCCCAGAGTCACAAAACCATTATGTATCAGAGTACAGATTAGAGCACAGATATTTATGACTTTAAGGACAGCTCTTTCTATGGGATGCTATCAGTGGAATATTCCTTATTTTATATTAATAATATGGTGTATCATACACACCAATTTAGATGATATAAATTAGACTTGAACAAATATAAGATGACAGAGCCCTCTGCTTAGCCTATATCTCAGCTGTCCATACAATGTCCTTCCCCCTCAACTAACCCCATCACTAAACTCTTAGAGTTGGTCTCCTGATTCAGCCAATGCATGAACAAGAATCTCTTCCATACAATACTCCACCAACAGCTGGCCATTTAGCCATGAAGGGGGACCCACACTATAAGGAAGTCTATTCTACTTACTGATGGTTCTAATTCTTGGGAAGCTTTTTTCTTAATATCAAGTCTCAATTGACTTATTTGTAATTTCCACTTATCACTCTTTGCTCTATCTAGCGAGTCCAAACAGAAAACATCTAGTCCCTTTCCCACATGATAATGCTTTTAATTTAAGACACTGTCAGGTCCCTTCTGAGTTTTCTCTTTTCCATTTTAAACAAGTCTTTTCAAATGATCTTCTTGTGCCATTAACTTATAGCCCTTCACTAATCTTGGTTTCTTTCTCCTGGATACTTTCCAGTTGATCAGTCCTTCCTATACTAGGGTACCCACATCTGAACAAACCTCAGATCTATTTTAAAAGTCTTTTGTTTGCATTCATTTTTTTCTTTTAGGTCTTATAATACAGAAGGCTTTTATGACTCCAATGCTCCATTTGACAAACACACACAATGACTAAGTTGGATTGTAGCATTTACTATCACTATATCTACATATTAGAAGAGGTTTTTTTCACCTCTCCTGTTTCTTCATTAAAGAAAGATTTAAAAGATAGCAACAGAGTGGAACTACCCAGGAGGTAGAGAAGGGCAGCTTTCTGGATTTTAGACCTCACAGTATGGTGCCTCAAAAGCAATTTCCTTTTTGAGTCCCAGAATTAAAGACCTGGTTGGAAGATCCTTGGTGTAAGTTGAGAAATACTTGTTTTGAATATCAAGAGAATTATAGCAGGATGAGACATGATCAACAATCAGAAAGCTTTCTTGATGATTAAAAAAAGGACTTCCCATATGCAAATCTCATCCCAACAAAGAAAAGGAAGTCTCAATACAGGCAACCTCAGAAATAGTGATGGGAGAAGCTTTAGTAGTACTTTATTCTGGCTTTTATACAAAATTCTAATTTGTCATCTTTAAGGAGCAGCCAGCATCTTATATTAGAGTAAGTGTTGAGTGTGACAAACTGCCATTTTGCTGATAGTTCAGAATCACTAAATTGTTCTTTTTTCCCCCCTGAGGCAACTGGGGTTAAGTGACTTGCCCAGGGTCACACAGCTAGGAAGTGTTAAGTGTCTGAGGCCAGATTTGAACTCAGATCCTCCTGACTTCAGGGCTGGTGCTCTACCCACTGCTCCATCTAGCTGCCCCACACTAAATTGTTCTTACACATAACTCTTCTAATTCTTTGATAGTGTTTAAGTCCTCTTCCGGTCTCCTTATTCTGAATATTGGCCCATGGAAACATTCATTTATTGTGAAATCCTTTGGCCTTATGATTCTGCTATTCTTCAATTTTTCCAATTTGACCTTAGAATTTTAATTTTTTCTTAAACTGTTCTCTGAGTTCTGATGGCAGAACTCCTATCTTATTCTGAAAATAGCTATTGTAAGCTGCTCAACTGTTTGCCTTTGTCTTATGTGATTTCTCCTCTTTGATACTCTTTCCTCTCTAGGTTTTCGTTAAGCACCTTTGTTTGGATTTTCTTCTTATCTGCCCAAGTTTTCTTCCTCAATTTCCTTCACTGATACTTAATCTGTGTCATGACTGCCAGCAAAGTGTGTCCACCAATATTCCATCTTGGGCCCTGTTTCTTTTCACTCTATACTTTCTCATTTATTGATCTTATCAGCTCCCAGAAGATTGTCAAATCTCATCTAACCCAGGCCTTTTTGTAGAGCTAGTCATGCATCATCATCCACTGCCTCAATAATCCTTGAACTGGATCTTCTATAGGGATTATAAACCTAATGTATACAAAACATAATGCATTATCCTTACCCCCAGAAACTGTTTTTTTAATAAAAATGTCTATTACTATTGAGGGTACAGTTTCATGACCTTAATATCATACTTATTTTCCCTCTCTCATTCTCCTCACATAACCAATATGTAGTCAAATTTTTCATATATCAGCTCTCCCATGACCCCTTTTTTCAATTCATGGAGCAACAGCCTTATTGCAGGTAAGCCCATATTTTTTCACACTCTATTATAATAGTCTACATTTTATATCCAGCTGCTAATGGCAATTTTCTTTTAAAATTAAAAAAATAATTAATATACTCACATTTATCCTTCCCATCATTGGCCAAAAAGAAGAAAATTCTTGTCATATATATGCATTATCAAGCAAATAAGTTCCTATATTGGCCATGTACAAATTTTTACAACTACGTCTATGTAGATAGAGACATAACTTGTCATTGTTGTTCATTCGTTTCATTTGGGTCTGATATTTTGTGACCCCATTGGTCTCCTTGACAAAGATACTACAGTGGTTTGCTATTTCCTTCTTCAGCTTATTTTACATATAAAGAAACTAAGATAAACAAAGTTAAGTGACTTTACCAAGATCACAAAACTAGTAAGTTTCTGAGGTTGGATTTGAACTCAGGTCTTCCTGACATTTATATCTGCTATTCCAATCTTCTACTTGGTATATACGTCTTCTACTGGCATTGTTTAAGGTATCAGGTTATCAGGTACTTGCAAGAATGTCTGTGCCAATTTATAGTTCTACCAAATCAATGTTAATATATCTGTTTTGCTGCCGTTCCTTTAACATTTGACATTTTTCCTTTTGTGTCAATTTTGGCAATCTGATAGACATGAAGTACAACTTTAGAGATGCTTGAATTTGCATTTTCTGATTATTAGCAATATAGAGTCTTTTTTTTTTCATCTAGCACTGGCTAGCCAGAGTTTCAAGGTAAGTTTTCAAAAATATCAACCTGATCGTGTGTTTCTTTTTCCATTGAAAGTAACTCATTCATCTCACTCCTCCTTTCTGTTCTTTTCCCAAATTACCAAGAAAGTAGAAAGTAAGAGTCAAATAAGAATATTCCTAACTCAGAGAAGTGGCTTTGGGTAACACATCATAATCAACAGAGATTCTCTCTTCACAACTCTGTTTTACCTACATAACAGACAACAAATAGATCTGACTGAAAGAAACTCTATCCTAGTGGAAGTGTATAAAAAGCATTTCTCCTCTAAAATTTCTTGTTAAAATAATCCTAGGATCATAGATTTCGAGCTGAAAGAAACTTTAAGCCTTAACTACTCCAACCACCTCATTTTATACATAAGGAAACCAAGGCCAGATTTGCTACAGTTTACCTAGGAAGAGACAGAGCCAGGATTCATACTGATTTCCTACAACTTTTCAATCCATCGGTCTTTCTCCTTCACTGCATTTCTTCTCTTTTCCAAGTGTCCACCTCTTCCAGCTGCCTTTGGGAAATGTCATCTGTGTGGAATATGGTTCATTGTCAAGTAAGCTAATTTATGATACACCAGAACAATCTATTCCAGTTGGGTCATGAAGTCAATTCCAATTTATCTTTCTTCAGATTGGACATCTTGAAACCACCCTTGGAGCCACCCAGGCAACCAGACAAAATGATATAGCTATATTTAAAAACCAGACTCTTGAACAACCATGAGCTATGGAGTTGGCCCTGCATTTATAATAGCTATTAGTGGGTCACTGGATGATTTACTCTTTAAATGGGCTGGGTTCATGTCTTTCCTTAATTGCTCCTCTCTCTTTGCACCCTAGTGCCAAATAGTCCCCATGGGATTTCTGAGTAAAACAACAGGAGAGCTTCCAATAACCATCATGGCTCCTTAATAAAAGGCAGCTCTTAAAATGGACTGCATTCCTGGAAGCCCCCCAAGCAGCCTGAGACTCCTTTTCTGCCTTTGTGCACTTAGAGAGTCTGAAATGAAATGATCAACTTGGAGTAATTGATTGCCTATGATGGCTGTTTGGATAATAAAGTGATTCTAGGGAATGTGATGGGAACATTTTCCAAACAGCTACCCTGAAAAAGAGAGGAAGGGTTGGTCAGAAGGTCAGTTATGCAAAGAGAAAGCTAACAAGAAATAACCGCATCTGCAAAATCTGATTAAATTGGATCCAAAAACAGAATTGCAAATAAATGAAAAGCTCTGGCAAATCTTTTTACATTTGTAGATAAATGAGTTGTTGTAAGACAATGGGACTGGGCACAGAAGTGAGAGGTTCAATTCAAAATGGGACACACCAACTAAACTAATAGTTCCTTTGAAATTGCAAATGATTTCATATCAGCCAACTATAGAGTAATCCTAACAACTTAACTCTTGGTTCTTGTTCTTGGTTCATGCTCTCCATTTTTTATCCTATGCTGAAGCATTACTGGGAGAAAGTCTACGTGGAATATTTGGTGTGTAATAGGACATTTATTGCTCTTAGGTTTTAAAATCATAGAATCTCAAGCTAGAAGGAACTAGGGAGCCCATGTAGTCCCACCTTCTCATTTAAATGGAGGACTTCCTCTTTTATATATTAGATCAATTTTAATATCTCTGCAGTGACTTCTTAGATGAAGCTTTCTATTCTTTTCCAGTTTGGTAAATCTGCGCTATCATCTTTCCTTACCTAGGAAGACAGACTCCTGGCTATGTCCACGGAAGGAGGCTAAGTACTGGAAGGTGGGGAAAGGCTCTTCACGTAGAAGATTGACAACATTTGCAAATATTTGTTTGGTCCCAATTGATGGTGGAACTCCATTCTCTCAGGACTAAAATGATCCTGCACGTGATCCTCTCCCTTGGGATAGTTGCTCCACCAATGTAGAACCCAAGCGATCCATGCCTGCCTTGACTAAGCTGCAAGATTTTCATCCATAGTCATAGGATCATAAATTAAGAGCTGGAAAGGGGGTTGAAGATCCATGAGTCCAACCACTTCATTTTACAAAAGAGACAACTGAAAGCCATAGAGGCAAAACACCTTGACCAAGGTCACACAGCTAATAAATGTTTAAAGAGAAGGAAGGGAAAGGCATTTATTAAGTACTTACTACGTGCAGGCACTTTGCTAAGCACTTTACAAATATATCATTTCATCCTTATAACAAACCTGGAATATAAATGCTATGATCATCCCCATTTTTTGGATGAGGAAACTGAGGCAAAGAGAAGTTAAGTGACTTGCTCAGGATTACACAGCTAGTAAGCATATGAAGTCATGTTTGAACTCAGATCTTCCTGCCTCCAGACCCAGTACTTTATCCACTATAATATCAGCTACCTCTAAAAGTAGAAGCAGATATGGAGAGCCAAACCCATGGGAGACAGGAGCACAATGCAGTCAGATTCAGGCTCCAGCTCCGGCAAGGTCATTTATTCCTCTGTTCAAAAGAGCTCAGTTATCAAAATGCCAAAGCAAATGTAAACATCTGTTCTAAGTTTAATATAGGAACATAAATGACAGGATGAAGGTCTAGGTACAAACGACTAGGAGACTGAACATAAACTCTCTTTGTCTCTGTCTCTATCTCTCTGATTTTATCTGTTTCTTTCTGTCTCTGCCTCTGTCTTTCTCTCTGTGTGTCTCTGTCTCTTTCTCTGACTCTGCCTCTTTCTGCCTCTGCCTCTGTCTTTCTCTCTGTCTGTCTCTGTCTCTCTCTGTCTCATATACATACCCACAGAGCACTTAGTTATAAGTAATAATTTAAAGATCTATAATTTCATCAATGAATCAATGCACATCAATGCACAATGATGCAAATCAAAGTCTTTCTTTGTGTTAAGTGATGGTTCTATGAGTTTCTGAGTCTGGAAAAATTCATTCCTTGCTGGTTTCTATTTGGGTGAGGCTGAGTCTTACAGACCAAGCAGGGTCCCATGGTAGGACCCATGCCAGCTGAGTAGGACCTTCCATGAATTATTCTCTATTGTCAAATCCTTCAAGAACCCACAGTCATCTCCACAACATGAAAAGGCCTCATGGGCATGGCCACTGACAGGAGGCCTGGTTCTCCCATATTGGGTTGGGGTATGCTTTCTCTTGCTGACTACCTCAGGGTAAAACTCAGAGTGCTCATGCAGCATGACTTGGAACTTTCTCAGAAGAGGCTGGAACAAAGTACACATGGGGGAGACAGGGGAAAGCTTGTATCTATAAACAGAAAAGAACTTTGTTTTCCACAAAACTGTCAACAACAAATACCTATATGTTTGCTTTCTGTTAAGAGTTCATAGTGTAATGGCAAAGATAAAACTCTTTATAGATATAGTCATTCATAACCCCAGTTCAGGCAGATTCCCTATGGACACTCAGCAAATAGTTTTTGAGCTGACTGACTCATGGATGAATATGAATCCTGAAATATAATGTACCTGATTCTTATCATTCATTTATCTTTTCTTCCATATGTAAATGAATACTATATATATGTAGATATACATATATATTTATAGCATAGAATTTCCTAGTAGTTCCATTCCACTGAACTCTCCTTTATCACCCAGAAGATCTATTTTAAAAAATACTTAAATAAAATGAACCAGTGTTCTACACATTGTCCCTTGTCTCTCCACCAAGTAGTTGTTGTGCTTGGTCATCTGACTTTTTGAATCAACATCCTTCAAAGCCTTTAATAGGAGCGTCCTCCATAAGCCCTTATGCATTTGTTATCTTAGTTGAGCTTCCCAACAATACATTTTTAAAAAATCTTATATTTTCCAAACATATGCAAAGGTAGGTTTCAACATTCACTCTTGCAAAAACCCTTTGTTCCCAATTTTTCTCCTTTCCCTCCCCCAAGACAGCAAGCAATCCAATATAGATGCAATTATTCTAAACATATCCCCATATACATCTTGTTGTACAAGAAAAATCAGATTAAAAGGAAAAATAACATGAGAAAGAAAGAAAAAAACAAGTGAACAATAACAACAAGATGAAAATACTGAGCTTGCATCCACATTCAGCCTTCACAGTTCTCTCTTTGGAGGTAGATAGCACTTTCCATCACAAATCCATTGGGATTGCCTTGAATCACCTCTAAAGAAGGCAGAGGAGATTATCACTACATTTCTTTGTAGATAAGACACATGAAGTCCAGAGGACTCTTAGTTAAACAGTATAAGAATGGGACAGAACACCAAACTGTTGACTTCTGCTATGTGTTCTTTGTACCAGGCCCTTGTTTCTGCTCCATGTGGAACTGAAAGCAGGTTTGTATAAAATGACACAAGGAATATGTTTTCTGAAGTCAAATAGTACATGGATAATTAACCTCAAAGTTTCCTCAATGCCTTTTCTAGCCATACTTTCTCCCTAGCAAGTGTCCCTTACATATAATGATGGGCTTTGTCTCTAGATCACTATTAAGCTGCACATATACATATAAATAAATCAAGTAGAACTTTTTGGATTGAATTACTTAAGGAATTCACTTTAATCTCCTTCACTCCAGAGAATGAACCAAGAAAAAATGGAGGAAAATAAGAAGCAAGTTTCTGCTTGAAAAGAGAAGGAAAAATACTACAAAATAATGTTTTCCAAAAGAGTGACAAGTTGCCTCAGGAAGGGGTGTATACTCCAAAACTGAATGTCTTTGAGGAAATAACCAGTTAGTTACACTGCAAAAGGAATGGCATGTCATGTAAGGGTTAAAGCAAATCATCTCTGAGATCAACCTTAATTTTTTGAAATTCTGAGACTGTGATTATCTTGCTATTTTATTTCACCTTTTAGTTTTATATTTGGGAAAATATTATAGAGGATGAGGAAAAATTGGCTAAGATTTAAAATGGCTATTGGCTAGGATTTTAAAATGCCAGAAATGTGAGTAGCAAAACTCTCCATACTAGACCATCCTACCCAAATTTCATAATACAATTATATATATTTTTAAAAAAGCATTCCACGTAATACCTCGAGGGCAAAGGTTGCCTATATCCTTTCTTTCCAAAGGAAATCCTGGTCTGGGCTTGGCTGGCCCCCATCAGGAACCAACTCAGGATTGAATGAGTTAAGTGATACCAGAAACCATGCACTACAGATGGAAAGTATTCTTCTGTAATTTTGTATCTGGGTCATCATCCAATATAAGGAAACAGGCAATCAAAAGAGAAAGAACAGAGGTGCAGTAAGAAGGAAATTTATAGCACCCATTGAAGTTAACTAAATGTTTTTCATCTCATTGTTAAAAATAATCCCCAACACCCAGATTTGCTGCTTTATCTATGCATTTTGGTGGGGTTCAAAAAGCGATTTCTACAGTTTTTCTGTTTTTGGGGGGTTAACTCTTAGATATACATGTAAATGTTATGAGGTGCAGATAAGATAAAGAGGAAAAATCTGCCTCCTTCATGACTTCTGGTAAGCTTTTTCTTTGTCTGCTAGTTCAACCAAGCAATCCATTGGAAGTGAAAGGGAGGGCCTTGACTAATTTGGGCCAATTTTAGGCTATGAACAATGGGGACACATTGATAGGCATCTGTTCTCCTGTCACTTTTTTATCTTCAGAATGTTATGTTCAAATCAGAAGTTCAATAATTGCTTAGAAATGAAGAGTTACCATTTCTATAAAGGGCTTATCTGAACATGAGGAAGAGCTGGAGAAGGCTGGACTTGGAAGCTGGAAGATCTGGCTGTAAGTCCAATGTCAGAAAATTATGAACAATATAGCCCTAGAAAGCTCACTTAAGTTCTCTGTGCCTTGGTGTCCTAGGGCCATGTATATGTGTGTATGCATAGTCAAGTTAGATTATCAAATAATTATTGTATTATATACATGTAGCTTATATATGTTTGTGTTTATGCATATATATGCACACATATAAAGATGCATCTAAAGGAGAAAGTGAGAGGGAGGAGGGGGAGGAGAAGGACAAGAACAAAAAGAAGCAGCAGAAGTAGAAGCAGAAGAAGAGGAGGAGGAGGAGGAGGAGGAGGAGGAGGAGGAGGAGGAGGAGGAGGAAGCAGCAGCAGTGGCAGCAGCAGCAGCAGAAGAAGAAGAAGAAGAAGAAGAAGAAGAAGAAGAAGAAGAAGAAGAAG
>JAJPUD010000116.1:285853-298353 GCA_023553655.1 Myrmecobius fasciatus | reverse complement strand
ATGAGCAAATTCTGGGTAAGGAGATCATAGCAGACCAGTCAATTTTTAAAAGGTATCTGACCTTCTGATCTAAGGATCCAGAGACCACCTTGTACTTTTAGCTCCGTGAGAAGTTGGGTTACTATTGTGAAATCTGCATCACTTAGTTCCCCAGATTTTTAGAAAACAATTTGTTTCTCAGAATGTCAACAAAGTCTATGCCAGGCAAGAAGGAGGAGTTCTCAGAGCTCCTGGGAGGCTGCCAGTTGTTCAAATGTCCTCATTTATGAAACTAAACCCCAGTGGCAGAAAAGGCAACATTTGGCCTTAAGATGAAAAAAAAAACATGAAAAGTGCAAAAAGTAGTACATGTCAATTAACAATGCCCATAATTCAAAATCAGACAGAATAATCTCTCCATCTGCTCTCCCATGTGAATTCTTAGCCCACCCAGAATGCATAATACCTGATGCCCGGTGACCAATTTATGAAAATATCTTTCTGGCTGGGATTACTTGGTTGTAAAGTGACTATGGGGAAATCTTTCTGAAGCTTTTCTATAACAATGAGTAAGATATGGCAATTTCTCCATCAGTTTAAACAAGATTTGCTATATAAATATAATGGAAGAGGTAGTTGAGTATAAGTGGCCTGAACTTGCAATTTAGAAGACCTGAGTTCAAATTTTGCCTTAGTCATTTACTAGCTGTGTGACTCCAGACACTTACTAGTCACTTAATCTCTCTTAGACTTGGTTTACTCATCTATAAAAAAATGATAGTTAGATTTTATATTTTCCAAGATCCCTTCCAATTCAAAAATCTATGATCCTCTGAATATTATTGTATTAAAAAAGAAACAATGCATATATAAAATATAGAGAGGCAGAGGAAGATTTCTGGGAACTTGCATATACTGAAATAAGCAGAACCAGGAAACAATATACAAAATAACTATAACAAAATAAATGGAAAAAAAATAACAAAACTGGTCAAGGAAACTTGAAATTATGATGAATGAGAAGGAAGGTGAGCCAAGAGAAGATTATTACAGCTTTAACCTTTGCTAAGTTGGAAGACTTCAGGTGTGGAAAGTGCCATTTACAAACAGAGCTGATAAATTGATGGGTTTGGCTGAACTATTCCATTGCTCTTTCTTTTATTGTTATTTGTCACAAAGGATGACTCAGTAGAAAACAAGAGATGATCAGAAATGAAGATTGCTTAAAAAACACACACAGAAATAGCTACAAACATAGAAAAATGATTTCATTGATGTGAAAATAGCGTTTACTTTCATGGGGCTATTGTTAATTTGATTACTAGTATTACCAAATAATTTTACCAGCTTCTTGCAATACTTATAATGAGGGAAAGACTAAATTAACAGCTCAAAAGGCCTTTGGGCATGAGGAATTCCATATAAGTAAAGTTACCAAATAAATAAACTTCATTTTACTTAGTGGATTTAATTTTTACGTTTTCCCCATTGAAATCTTGTCAAAAGCTATTGCCCATTTCCCTGCCTTCTTCAACGAAGGATACTGAATGTACTATATTAGTGAATTACTAGCTAATTTTATGAATATCAGATAGGATGCTGCCCTTTAAGACAATATTGCCCCTATAGGCAAGGGGATGTAAGCAAGTTAGGAGTTTCTTGAGGGAAGGAATTTTTCCTTTTCTTTTTCTGTCCTAGTATCTCTAGCATCTCACCCAGTGCCTGACCTATGGGAGTTCTTAAGAAGTGTTTGTTAAATAAATGAATTAAATTCTGGTACACTGGTACACTTTTCAGATTGCCTTTGTTTTTTAATCCTTTTTCTTTCTCTTTCTTCCTTATTAGTGTTCTGGCTTTCAAATTGTGCTATCATCAGTAGGTCTGACCATCAAGAAGAAGCAGTATAGTCTTTTCTTCTCCCACTTCTTGAAGGATCTCACCCTCTCCTCCCACTCCCATCATCATCTATACTGTTCACTTCTAATATTCTATGGCATCAAGAGTAATATCAGTATTTTTTTTTGAGGAGGGATGGGGGTGGTCCCTACAAATCTGTGATATTATTGCTCTAAGACTTCCCAGTTTCTCCAAATGCAGTCTGGAAACCATTCTGCAGCTTATAATTTTTAAGATTTGTCTGGAACAGTTAGATGATAAGTATATAAGAAGCAGGACTTGAAGCTAGGCCTCTTGTAACATCCATGTCAGTAGATACTATTCTATACCATCTCTCATAAGCAATATTACTGTCTAAAATAACATAAACTAGACTCTGAATGAGACCAGTTCTTTTCTGATAGAAAGCATGGAATTTTGTACAGTCTATTTTGGCTACTGAGAGAATTTTTATGGAATCTCAGAGATAAGAGGGAACTTTGAGGATATATGGCCCAAATTAAATAGAAAACATACAAGAAGTATTTATTCAAAGTCCCCTGGAAAACTTCCATCTTGTGGGAAGTGCTCACCTCACAGAGCAGCCCTTTCTCTTTTTGCACATCTTTAATTACATGAATGAGAAATAGAATGGCATGATCAATAGAATAGCACCCTTCCAGGAAGGAAAAACTGTGGCTCAATTTTTCTTGGATAGATAAATAATAAGAGTGTTACATGACTAAGACCCAGGTATTTAACCACTCAATTAGAACTCCAAACAAGTTCTTCATGATTCTTTCTCTACCAGTCCACACTGATCTACACCAAGAACACAGAGTAAGCACTCGATAAATATTCAGTAGATTAAATTAGATCCAATAATAGCCCCGTTCTTTCTACTTGACCAAGTCCCACCTTAACAACTTTTTGAGAGAGAACATGCGTAACATTTTGAGGACCATTCCATCTGTGTAAGATTTCAGAGTAGGCACTAAGATCTTATTGTCTGTCAGGTACAAACAATATCTCTGCCCCATGGCTCCCTCCTTCCATTGGTACCCCCCAGAACCTCCAATCTGAGAAAAGGCTCTGGCCGGCCATCCTTCATTCCTCTCCCAGATCCACTTCTGATGTCTGAACTTCACCATCATACCCTTTTCATCACCATATATCCCTGCTCTTTAGATCTCATTTATGTATCACCTTCTTCAATTAGAAAGTAGGCTCCTAAGGATAGATATTGCCTTTTCTTTTTGCTCCCATTGATTGTATCTTTTGCCCAGATTTCCATGTGGTAAATCAGTCATTAAATGGCATTTATTAACCACATACTATATGCCAGGCTAAGTGCCAGGGAAGGGAAAAAAGTTCTTGATCTGCTGTGTTGTTGAACAATTCATGCCAGTAACAAGTGAATGAAAAGTGCTAGTTGTCCATACTATCTCATGTAATTGGATGGATAGTTCCCTTAGCTGGTCGTTTGGTATATTCATCTTGGGCAGACATGGTAGAATGACAGTCATAGATCGACAATGAAAACGAAGGAAGACATCACACTGCATTGCATGTGAGAAAGTGTTTGCGGTGATTCTGAGATGCTGCCTAGAATAAAAATCTATTATTTTTTTCAGCACATGTATTGTACTGTAATGCTGAATAATGGAATACTGAGCTAGAGATCAAGCAAATCTGAGTTCAAATCCTGATTCAGACACTTGTTGGCTGTGTGACTCTGGAATAGTCACTGAAGTTTGTGAAACACATTTCTTTATCTGTTAAAAGAGAAGGGAAAGATATAGCACCTCCCTCATGGGGTTGTTGTGTGGATCAAATGAAAGAATATATGTAAAAGTGCTTTGGAATTATAAAGGAGCTAAATAAATTTTAGATATTATTACTGTTAAGGTTTTTATTATCTTGATGATGTCATGTGAATGTAAATTATAAAATTCTATAATCCCTAAAGAATAATGATTGTGAGTGTCCTGGAGCATATATATGGTAGATAACACTAGGCTGTAAGAGGAAAAAGTGCTGTATTTGGAGCCAGAGAAGGTGGATTCAAATTCTGATTGATCTTGGACAAATCCAAGCAGTCATATTTTCTAATTGCTTACATAAAATAATCAGTTATTAACAATGACCAAGCATGTTTGCCTTATCTCTTTTTACTGAATCCATGGCTGTAACTAAAAGAAAGCTTGTTCCATTCTTTTTCTGTGTTCCTTTTCTCCCTTTTCTTACAATAAAATGGCCAAAGCAAATAGTAGAAATGGGGAGGGGAGGTAGGTTGGTGAAGGATGCCATATGACATTTGAACGCAACTTAGCAGGCAGCTAATAAAAAATCCCAGCTCGTGCCTTCAAGCTACTTTTGAGAAATAAGGGTTTTTTTTGTTTTTTTTTTTTGTTTTTTTAAACAACTGCCTCCTTTGGCAAGGAAATAGAGTTGAAGATAGATGTCCACTCAGAGCCTGAGGGATGTTCTAAGAGATGAATGGGAAGCAGCATCTTTTCTCGATTTCCTTCTTGGCTCTCCATGTGTTTTGCACTGTTTGTGTTTATCTCAAGATGACACAAAATACTAATGGGGGGGTTTTCAACAATTCCCAGATCTTGACCCAAAGTCAAGGGCATTGGCCTGGAAAAGTGTGGCTTCCATCTAAATTGTGTTCCATGGGGGGTGGGGGAGAAGGTCACAAGGATCCTTGATTGGAAGAAATCATATTAATAATTGTTTTTTTTCCAGAGTGAGTAATTATTATGTCTGCCTTTTTTATATTACTGAGTTTATGTCCTTCAATGGGTCTCCTACAGACTAGGAGGAGCCAATAAGTAATATTTGATAGGATGTTAAAAAGAGATCCTGGAGAACTCAATGATCAGAAGCAATAGCTGTACTGAGAAACCATACCCATTATTGTGCAGCAGAGAACAAAGATTGGTAAGAATTGAGTTCTTGTTCTCCGTGATCTGAAGACAATATTTTCAAAATCATTCTGTTCCAGCCTCGACTTGTTATTTTGTTCATCTCTCAATGAAAACATTTAGTTTTATTAGTTACACACTTTATTTGTATGATCTCTCTCTGTCTTCACCTGTCTCTGTTTCTGTCTTTTCTCTGTTTCTTTGTCTGTGTCTTTGCCTTTGTCTGTCTGTCTGTCTCTGCCTCTGTCTTTGCCTCTCTTTGTCTTTGTGCATATCTCTATCTCTGTCTCTATCTCTGGGTCTCTTTCTGTCTCTGTCTATATTTCTGTGCCTCTCTATTTCTCTCTGTCTCTGTCTATATCTATGTTTCTTTGTCTCTCTGTCTCTGTTTCTCTTTCTGTTTCTGTCTTTTCTTTGACTGTCTCTGTCTCCCCCTTCCCCCTGTCTGTCTCTTTCTCTCTGTCTTTCTCTCTGTGTCTTTCTCCATCTGTCTCTATCTCTCTGTCTCTTTGTCTCTGTCTCTCTCTTCCTCTCCCCCTTTCTATGTCTATGTCTCTCTCCCTTTCTCTCTGTCTCTGTCTCTGTTTCTCTCTTTCTGTCTGTCTGTCTGTCTCTCTCATATACACAAAGCAATTGAGCGTGTGGTGTGTTTTGAGTATCAGTTGGCTAGCCATGGATTAACTTCCTTATTGTGGCTCCTTCTAGGGCACTAAAATTTTAAGATTCATCCATGTCTAGGAAGAAGAGTGGGTTTTGTGAAGCAATGAGCAGCCTCCTTGGGACTGCTTGCAAATGCTTCACACAATTTGCTTGACTCCAGTAAATATCAGTTCAAAACGGGTCTATCCGCAAAGATCCAGAAGTAACCAAATGGCAGATTTAGATACTTACATTTTGCTGTTACCTTGTACCCACCCAGTGGCGGGGTGTGGCCTTCCACAGCATCAAAGCCCGCGGAAACAAGAACTATATCTGGACCAAATTCTCTGGCAATCGGCATCACGATGGTTCTGCACGGGATAAGGACAACCAGTTACATGTGGGCACTTCTTGCACCTTAAACCAGCACAGGGAATCTGCTCCCCAAGATATGGCCTAGCCCAATTTTTTAAAAAAATAGTAAAATGACTTTTAGAAGGCGAAATGCACCCAAAACGCCACATTTCAGGAATATACTGTACCATTCTATGAGCATCCTCTCCATCTTTCCCACCCTCCTCCCCGCTTCTCTGAAATAAACAAAACAAAAACCCAAACCAGATACAATCTAAAGCCGCAAGTACGGTACCAACATCTGGCCCATTTTCTGCCGCTGCCTATGAAAGTTGCTTCTTCCAGTGGAGTGACTAATATTTTACAGAGAAATGGTCCAACTTTCAGTGGAAATCCGGCTTGCTCCGGTTAGTTAGTGAGACGTTGGTGTCAATTGGAACAGTAAATTTCTTAGGGGAAAATGTTTGCTTTCCAAACTTAAAAAAAAATTCAAATATTTGTCATGGTGGGGGGGTGACTATTGCAAAAGACACACACACACACATACACACACATACACACACAATTTTTTATAATCAAATCCAGATTCTACGGTCAGGGTTCCAACTTCGGGCAAAATTGAAAAGTGATAGCCGGGAGTTAAGACTACACCCCCTTCTGGTACTTCCTGGATACTTCGACCTTCACATAGTCCCAAGTTGTCAAGTTCCCTGAACCCCATTTCTCCAAAGAAAGATCTGTGGCAGAGGAGGTTGGTTTGTGCTTTGCTTTGTTTTGTTCTGTTCTGGTTTTAAAAAATGGAAAATTTCACCCTTACTTCTTAATATCTCTGGCTTCCTTTAAGCTCCTATCCTACCCACCTTCAGGAGGAGGCTTTGTTTTGGTCCTCCTGGCCTTCTACTTCTACTCTTTCTCTCTTCCTCCCTCTCTGTCTCTGTCTCTGTCTGTCCATCTGTGTATATGTGTGTGTGTGTCTTTCTGTCTCTCTCTGTGTATGTATATAGAGTACTCCCTCAGTATTCACTATTACTTTGCTCCAGAAGGGATGATGAGTACACATTTTTCCCATAAGAAGGACATCTCCAGTCCACAGCCTAACCATCCCACCCCACCCAATTACCCAGAGAGGAAAATGGGTCTTCCGGCTGCTAAGAAACAAGCCAGTCTAGTCCAGGCAGGCAGGATCCTTTCTTCTTGACCCATCTCACTCTCTGAGGAGAAGTGGAATCCTTATACCCTCCCTCCATCTCATGCTGTTCAAGCTTGGGTGGGGGGAAGATGAGTGGTGGCTGCATGTGGAGGCAGAAGCTGTGGTCTTAGTCCTCTACAATCCAGGCCTCAGGCAATTGCTCAGATCTCAGAGCTTCCAGGAGTCCTGGGTCCTCTGTCACTGCCTCCTCTTGGGCTTTTCCTGCTGCTACTTGCACCAGCCCCACTGCTATTGCTCCTGCTGCTTTTCTTGCTCTTCCTGCTTAGTACCACCTTCCAGTGCCACTGTTTTAGGAGCCAGGAGACTCTACGCTGCAGCCACATCATCCTACAAGACCTGTCTGCTGAAGCACAGCACCTTAGCACTGTGGGCGCCAACCTCCACAGTCATCTCCAGTCATTTGGATCTCTCTCTGGCCACCGAACCCAGATGGCTCTGGAGGGGAAAGTGAGGCAGGTGACCTTGCCCAGCCTTCCCTCACTGAAATCCAATTCACTTGCACGTCCTGGCCCCTCCTCTCCGGTGTCATGACCCTCTCTGAGAACAAAGTACAAACATCCACTCTAGGGGCTCCAACCCTACAGTCTTGCCCACCCCAACCTTATCTTGGGAGGAGCTGTCTACAACCCTGGGTAACAGCACAGCAATGGAGGCTGGGCAGTACGCCTGGCCAGCCTCATCCTGATATATGGAACGAGTGTCTGGATAGCATTGGGCCAAAGCACTTTTTCTCACCAAAATGAATTGAAAACTGAATTTGATGAGTTTTGAAGCAACAAGAGCTGAGGTACCACATGTATGTAAACATATACATGATGCCTCAGTACAGTGTGTATATGTATACATACATTTACATATATAGCCTGTGTCTACATGTGCATGTGTGTGTATGTCTATATGTGTATGGATACAGATAATCTGCGTGTGTTCCTATATATCTGGTTTTTTTACATGTTGTCTCCTCCATTCAAGTGAGAAAGGGGAATGTTTGTTATTGTTGTGTCTGTTGTTGCTTTTGTTTTTTGCCTTCTTTGTAGCTCAGAACTTAGCACTATGCTTGACGTGAAAAGTAATCAGTAAATGCTTGATGACTGACTAACAGTGAAGAGGATGAACTGCCTTTTATTTTCTTTCCTCTGCAATATTACACATCCTTAACAAAGGCTGTTTCAATACAATTCCCATTCCTTCTGTAATTCATTTTTCACACTCTCTCACTTCCTCTTTAAGCATATGCACATCTCTCTCAAAAAGAAAGAGAGAGAAAGAGAGAGAGAAAAAAATAGAGAGAGATAGAGAAAGAGAGGGAAAAAAGAGAGAAAGAAAGAGAAAGAGAGGTAGATAGAGAGACAGAGAGGGAGAGACAGAGACAGAGACAGAGACAGAGAAAGAGAGAGAGGGAGAGAGAGAAAGAGAGAGAGAAAGGAAGAGGGGGAGAGAGAGAGAGAGAGAGAGAGAGAGAGAGAGAGAGAGAGAGAAGTGCTCTTTCTTTGCTTCAAAAGACAGAGTAGGAGCTTGAGAAACTCCAATAGGAATTCCCCAAAGAAATAATCCATTCATCTTTACATCAGTAAAGAATCCATGTGACATTGGCCATTCAGTGCAAGATCTTGAAAAATACATGACCTTTCCTTTAAGAACAACTACTCCCATATCCCACTCCATAATCTATTATCAGGGGACATGATTCTCTTGATCTGTACTTTGTACTTTGTACATTTTGTACTTTGATGATTGAGTATGAGAAGGATGGTCCCATTGCTTATCCCATAATCATTATATGAGTGTAAGAAGAGAACCTTAGATATTCTCAAGGCAGACTTGTCAGGGGTAGCCACTCCTATTTGGCCTTCTTTTTTTTCAAGAGCATCCCATAATTCTGCTTTTTAAGCAAGAACACTTGAAAGAAAACACCAACATGGTCATTCCCATGAAGTTGAAAAGCAGACATGGGGGAGGGATGTTCAACATATTGGCAGAGAAAAGGAAGCCATTCTCCCCTTGGCTTAGGAGCATCAACCAAAGTTTGGGGAGGCAAGGTAGTGTGATTGAAATATCCTTAGCACCAGAGTCAGCTGACATGGATTCAAATCCTGCTTGACAGCCAATATCTATGTAACCATGGACAGACCATTTTGTCCCTCTAGCCACTAATCTCTTTATAAAATAAAGAAGTTGCTCGATTTCCGGGGGCGGAGCCAAGATGGCAGAGTGAAAAGGTGACTTTCTGCCTCTCCTCCAATCTTCTCTCAAATCAACAATAAAATAAGCCTCTGAACTGATCTTCAAGTCAACGAACTCAGAAATATTTGGGCACGGCTCTCTGGAGAACTTCATATCAGGTTAGTCAGACTCGGACAGAGAGATAAATAGACGACCCCTGTGCAGGCCGGAAGTGAGGGTGGGACTCAGCTCAGCTCATCGTGGCAGAAATTCCAAACTCCAAACTCCAAATTCCAAACACCTGGAGTTTATCTGAGGCACTCGGGACACTCTGCCCTGATTGGGGGCAGGTGTTCTGGCAAACTTCTCTTGTTTAAGGAGTAATTTGGACTTAGTCCTAGCCCCCAGCACCTTAAGTTAACTCGCCGAAGTGCCCCAGGGCAAAGCTTTTTGCAGCCGCTACTTTTTTTTCCCCTACCTTAAAGAGATATCCACACTGTCTAAAAAAAAAAAATATGATGAAGAAGCAAAAGAGAGCTCTCACCATAGACAGCTTCTATCAAGGCAAAGAAACGACCCCAGAGCCAGAGGTTCCTTTAGACAAAAATCCAGAGAACATCAGCCAGGACCATCACTGGTCCCCTTTTCAAAAGGCCTTTCTGGAAGACTGCATAAAGAACCTCAAAAGAGAGCTGGAGGATAAATGGGAAAATAAACTGAAATCAGTGCAAGAAGGATATGATGCCCTGCAAAAGAGATATGAAAAAGACACCAATTTATTAAAAAATAAAATTAGTGAAGTGGAAAAAGAGTGCAATGAACAAATTGGCCAGTTACAAAAGGAGCTTAAAAAGGTAACTGAAGAAAACAACACTTTAAAAATAAGAATTGAACAAATGCAAGTGAATGACTCACTAAGACTTGAAGAATCAGTCAAACAAAAACAAAAAAATGAAAAATTAGAAGAAAATATGAAATATCTCCTAGGAAAAACAACTGACTTGGAAAATAGATCTAGGAGAGACAATCTAAGGATTATTGGACTTCCTGAAAGGCATGATGAAAAAAAGAATCTAAACACTCTCTTCCTGGAAATCCTGAAAGAAAACTGCCCTGAGATTGTAGAATCAAAGGGCAAAATCACCATTGAAAGAATTCACCGATCACCTCCTGAAAGAGACCCCAAAATTAAGACCCCAAGGAATATCGTGGCTAAATTTCAGGACTATAGCACCAAGGAACAGATTCTGCTAGCAGCTAGAAAGAAACAATTCAAATACCGACGTTCAGTAATTAGAATCACACAGGATTTGTCAGCTTCCACACTGAAGGATCGAAGGGCATGGAACCAGATATTCCGAAGGGCAAAGGAACTTGGATTACAGCCAAGAATAACCTATCCAGCTAGAATGAGCATTATCCTCCAGGGAAGAAGATGATCATTCAATGATATAGGTAAATTTCACGTATTTCTAATGAAAAGACCGGATCTGAACAAAAAATTCGACACCCAAACACAGAACTCAAGAGATGCATAAAAAGGTAAAAAGGAAAGGTCTCTTGAGAACTTTATTTCTACTAGGGAGATACTCAAAGTTGGGGGGTATAATTAACTAGGTATTACTTTGATAATATGAAAACGAGAACTAGAGGGGAAAATGTTGTCATACTGGGAAAAAGAGGGAAAAAGTGGCAAAATAAGATCTAAAAAAAATAAGGAGGTAAAAACAAGGTAAAATCACTTGAAGAGGCAAAGAAAACCTAATATAATTGAGAGAAAGAGGGGAGGGAGATGAACACTGTGTAAATCTTACTCTCATCAGGTTGGGCTCTAAAAGTGTATATCAGACATTTGATTTCACATAGAAACTTGTCTGTTGCTAGAGGGAAGTGGGAGGAAAAGGAGGAAAAGTAAGGGACAAACTAATAGAAGGGAAAATAGAAGAATCAGGGGAAAGGAATAAAAACAGGGGGAGGGGATCTAAAGGGTGAAGTATTGTTTGGGGGAGGGGGTCATCAAAAGCAAAGTACTGAGGAGGGGGGAAGGGAGAAAGGGGAAAGGAAAGGGGAAAACTTGGGTAAATAAGATGGCAGGAAATAAAGAATTAGTGATTCTAACTGTGAATGTGAATGGGATGAACTCTCCCATAAAGCGGAAGCGGATAGCAGACTGGATTAAAAACCAGAATCCCACAATATGTTGTCTTCAAGAAACACATTTAAAACATAGTGACAAATATAGAATGAAGGTAAACAGCTGGAGCAGAAAATATTATGCTTCAGGTGAACAAAAAAAAGCAGGGGTAGCAATCCTTATCTCAGATCAAGTAAAAGCCAAGATAGATCTAATCAAAAGAGATAAGGAAGGAAACTATATTTTATTAAAGTGTACCATAGATAATGTAGCAATATCTATATTAAATATATATGCACCAAGTGCAATAGCACACAAATTCCTAGGGGAGAAATTAAGAGAGATGCAAGAAGAAATAGACAGCCAAACGATACTAGTGGGGGATCTCAACCTTGCTCTCTCAGAATTAGATAAATCAAACTACAAAATTAACAAGAAAGAAACTAGGGAGATAAACCAATTGTTAGAAAAGTTAGGTATGATAGATCTATGGAGAAAGTTGAATGGAGACAGTAGAGAGTTTACTTTTTTCTCAGCAGTCCATGGAACATATACAAAAATTGACCATATATTAGGGCATAAAAACCTTAAAATCAAATGCAGAAAGGCAGAAATAGTAAATGCATCCTTTTCAAATCATGATGCAATAAAAATCACATGCAATATAAGTCCAGGAGAAAATAAACCAAAAGGTAATTGGAAATTAAATAATCTAATCCTGAAGAATGAATGGGTGAAAGAGCAAATCATAGACACAATCAATAATTTCATCCAGGAGAATGACAATAAGGAGACAACATACCAAAATTTGTGGGATACGGCCAAAGCTGTTATAAGGGGCAATTTTATATCTCTAGATGCTTACTTGCATAAAATAGAGAAAGAAAAGATCAATGAATTGGGCTTATTATTAAAAAAAACTAGAAAAAGAACAAATTAAAAACCCTCAATTAAATACCAAATTGGAAATTCTAAAAGTAAAAGGAGAAATTAATAAAATCGAAAACAAGAAAACTATTGAGTTAATAAATAAAACTAAGAGTTGGTTCTATGAAAAAACCAACAAAATAGATAAGCCTGTAGTTAATTTGATAAGAAAAAGGAGAGAGGAAAATCAAATTGTTAGTCTCAAGAATGATAAGGGAGAACTTTCCTCCAATGAAGAGGAAATTAGAGCAATAATTAGGAGTTACTTTGCCCAACTTTATGCCAGTAA
>JAJPUD010000116.1:259687-280374 GCA_023553655.1 Myrmecobius fasciatus | reverse complement strand
AAAAAAAAGGAGGTAAAAACAAGGTAAAATCACTTGAAGAGGCAAAGAAAACCTAATATAATTGAGAGAAAGAGGGGAGGGAGATGAACACTGTGTAAATCTTACTCTCATCAGGTTGGGCTCTAAAAGTGTATATCAGACATTTGATTTCACATAGAAACTTGTCTGTTGCTAGAGGGAAGTGGGAGGAAAAGGAGGAAAAGTAAGGGACAAACTAATAGAAGGGAAAATAGAAGAATCAGGGGAAAGGAATAAAAACAGGGGGAGGGGATCTAAAGGGTGAAGTATTGTTTGGGGGAGGGGGTCATCAAAAGCAAAGTACTGAGGAGGGGGGAAGGGAGAAAGGGGAAAGGAAAGGGGAAAACATAACTTGGGTAAATAAGATGGCAGGAAATAAAGAATTAGTGATTCTAACTGTGAATGTGAATGGGATGAACTCTCCCATAAAGCGGAAGCGGATAGCAGACTGGATTAAAAACCAGAATCCCACAATATGTTGTCTTCAAGAAACACATTTAAAACATAGTGACAAATATAGAATGAAGGTAAACAGCTGGAGCAGAAAATATTATGCTTCAGGTGAACAAAAAAAAGCAGGGGTAGCAATCCTTATCTCAGATCAAGTAAAAGCCAAGATAGATCTAATCAAAAGAGATAAGGAAGGAAACTATATTTTATTAAAGTGTACCATAGATAATGTAGCAATATCTATATTAAATATATATGCACCAAGTGCAATAGCACACAAATTCCTAGGGGAGAAATTAAGAGAGATGCAAGAAGAAATAGACAGCCAAACGATACTAGTGGGGGATCTCAACCTTGCTCTCTCAGAATTAGATAAATCAAACTACAAAATTAACAAGAAAGAAACTAGGGAGATAAACCAATTGTTAGAAAAGTTAGGTATGATAGATCTATGGAGAAAGTTGAATGGAGACAGTAGAGAGTTTACTTTTTTCTCAGCAGTCCATGGAACATATACAAAAATTGACCATATATTAGGGCATAAAAACCTTAAAATCAAATGCAGAAAGGCAGAAATAGTAAATGCATCCTTTTCAAATCATGATGCAATAAAAATCACATGCAATATAAGTCCAGGAGAAAATAAACCAAAAGGTAATTGGAAATTAAATAATCTAATCCTGAAGAATGAATGGGTGAAAGAGCAAATCATAGACACAATCAATAATTTCATCCAGGAGAATGACAATAAGGAGACAACATACCAAAATTTGTGGGATACGGCCAAAGCTGTTATAAGGGGCAATTTTATATCTCTAGATGCTTACTTGCATAAAATAGAGAAAGAAAAGATCAATGAATTGGGCTTATTATTAAAAAAAACTAGAAAAAGAACAAATTAAAAACCCTCAATTAAATACCAAATTGGAAATTCTAAAAGTAAAAGGAGAAATTAATAAAATCGAAAACAAGAAAACTATTGAGTTAATAAATAAAACTAAGAGTTGGTTCTATGAAAAAACCAACAAAATAGATAAGCCTGTAGTTAATTTGATAAGAAAAAGGAGAGAGGAAAATCAAATTGTTAGTCTCAAGAATGATAAGGGAGAACTTTCCTCCAATGAAGAGGAAATTAGAGCAATAATTAGGAGTTACTTTGCCCAACTTTATGCCAGTAACTTTGATAATCTAAATGAAATGGAGGAATATCTACAAAAATATAGATTGCCCAGAAGAGGATATAAATTATTTAAATAGCCCCATATCAGAAAAAGAAATAGAACAAGCCATTAACCAACTCCCTAAGAAAAAATCTCCAGGGCCAGATGGATTTACATGTGAATTCTACCAAACATTCAAAGAACAATTGATTCCAATACTACACAAACTATTTGAGAAAATAGGGACAGAAGGTATACGGCCAGAATCCTTCTATGAGACTGATATGGTGCTGATAGCTAAACCAGGTAGGGTAAAAACTGAGAAAGAAAACTATAGACCAATTTCCCTAATGAATATTGATGCAAAAATTTTAAATAAGATATTAGCAATGAGATTACAGAAAGTCATCCCCAAGATAGTACACTATGACCAAGTAGGATTTATACCAGGGATGCAGGGCTGGTTCAATATTAGGAAAACTATCAGCATAATTAATTATATTAATAACCAAATTAACAAAAACCATATGATTATCTCAATAGATGCAGAAAAAGCCTTTGACAAAATCCAACACCCTTTCCTATTAAAAACACTAGAGAGTATAGGAATAAATGGGCTTTTCCTTAAAATGATCAGCAGCATCTATTTAAAACCATCAGCAAGCATCATATGTAATGGAGACAAACTAAAACCATTCCCAATAAGATCAGGAGTGAAACAAGGCTGCCCACTGTCACCATTACTATTTAATATTGTATTAGAAATATTAGCTTTAGCAATAAGAGAAGAAAAAGAGATAAAAGGAATCAGAGTAGGTAATGAAGAAACCAAATTATCATTCTTTGCAGATGACATGATGGTATACTTAGAGAACCCTAGAGACTCAACTAAAAAACTACTAAAAACAATTCACAACTTTAGCAAAGTTGCAGGATTCAAAATTAATCCACATAAATCATCAGCATTCTTATATATTACCAACAAAGTTCAGCAGCAGGAGATACGAAAAGAAATTCCATTCCAAATAGCAGATGATAGGATAAAATATTTGGGAATCTATCTGCCAAGGAAAAGTCAGAAACTATACGAACTAAATTACACAACACTTTCCACACAAATAAAATCAGACCTAATCAATTGGAAAAATATTAAGTGCTCATGGGTAGGCAGAGCAAACATAATAAAAATGACAATACTACCCAAACTAATCTACTTATTTAGTGCCATACCAATCAAACTCCCAAGAAATTATTTTACAGATCTAGAAAAAATAGTAGCAAAGTTCATTTGGAAGAACAAAAGGTCAAGGATTTCAAGGGGATTAATGAAAAAAAAGGCAGATGAAGGTGGCCTTGCTGTACCAGATCTAAAACTATATTATAAAGCAGCGGTCATCAAAACAGTTTGGTACTGGCTAAGAAATAGAGCAGTCGATCAGTGGCACAGGATAGGATATCAGGACAATCTAGGCAATAACCTTAACAATTTAGTATTCGATAAACCCAAAGACCCCAGCTTTTGGGATAAGTACTCACTATTCGGCAAAAACTGCTGGGAAAATTGGAAACTAGTGTGGAAGAAATTAGGGCTTGACCCATACCTAACACCACATACCAAGATAAGATCTAAATGGGTTCATGATCTAGATATAAAGAGGGACTTTGTAAGCAAGTTAGAGGAACGTAATATAATTTATCTCTCAGACCTGTGGAGATGGAATAAATTTATGTCCAAAGAAGACCTGGAACTCCTAATTGAACACCAGATGGATAATTTTGATTATTTTAAGTTAAAAAGTTTCTGTACAAACAAAACAAATGCAGACAAGATTAGGAGGGAAGCATCAAACTGGGAAATCATCTTTACATTTAATGGTTCTGATAAAGGCCTCATTTCTAAAATTTATAGAGAATTGTCTCATATATATAAGAATTCAAGCCACTCTTCAATAGATAAGTGGTCAAGGGATATGAACAATTTTCAGATGATGAAATTAAAACCATCTCTTGTCATATGAAAAGTTGCTCCAAATCACTATTGATCAGAGAAATGCAAATTAAGACAACTCTGAGATACCACTACACACCTGTCAGATTGGCTAAAATGACAGGAAAAGATAATGACGAATGTTGGAGGGGATGTGGGAAAACTGGGACACTGATACATTGTTGGTGGAACTGTGAACGGATCCAACCATTCTGGAGAGCAATTTGGAGCTATGCTCAAAAAGTTGTCAAACTGGGCATCCCCTTTGACCCAGCAGTGTTTCTACTGGGCCTATATCCCAAAGGGATCTTAGAGGAAAGGGCCCCACATGTGCAAGAATGTTTGTGGCAGCCCTTTTTGTAGTGGCCAGAAACTGGAAACTGAAGGGATGCCCATCAATTGGAGAGTGGCTGAATAAATTATGGTACATGAATGTTATGGAATATTATTGCTCTGTAAGAAATGACCAGCAGGACGATTTCAGAGAGGCCTGGAGGGACTTGCATGAACTGTTGCTGAGTGAAACGAGCAGAACCAGGAGATCATCATACACAGCAACAACAGTATTATATGATGATCAATTCTGATGGACATGGCTCTCTGCAACAAAGAATTGTCTCAAACCAGTTCCAATTGTTCACTGAAGAAAACCATATACACCCAGAGAGAGGGAAATGAAATTTGGACCACAACGTAACATTTTCATGATCTCTATTGACATTTACTTGCATTGGGTTGCCTTTCTCTGATTCTTTTTTTTCTTGTAGATAGGATTTTTCTTGCATAACTTCTCAAGCATTTCAACATTATTAACATGTAGTGGACTTCCTGCCATCTAGGGGAGGGGAGGGGACTGGGGGTAAAATTTGTAATGGAAAGCTTTGTAAAGATCAATGCTGGGGAACTACCCATACATATGTTATACAAATAAAAAGCTTTAATTAAAAAAATAATAAAATAAAATAAAGAAGTTGCTCTAGTTTAGATGATCTCTAAGGTTCTTTTTCAGTTTTAGAATAATAATACTAAGTAAAGTTATTCTGATACTGTTGCTGTTTTTGATAAATTGTGCTAAGCATACAATGGTAAGGGCAAGAGTTTTTATTTGTTGTTTTCTGTGGGTTTTTTTTTTTTTGTTTGTTTCTAAATAAGTATAATACATTATACCTGATTTCTGAGAACATAGGATCACGTGTGGAAAAATACTCAACCTGTACACAAGGAAATTTTTCTTTATATTTTATGGGTTGGGATATCTGATTGAATATATTTTGTTTTGAATTAACGTGTCCTCTGGCTGACAGATCCAAGTGCACACACTGGTGACTGTGACCATCTTCTATAGTTCTGTATGTGTGCTGACCCACTGAGAATCTGGAACTTGGGGCAGCTTTGATGGGGGCTCAATGTGAAGGGCATTGCAGGTGTGAGCAGCAAATCCTTTCATACTACAGTTGTAATATTCTCCTCACCCCATACTTGGAGCTTTTAATAAGAAATCATAATACCAAGAATCAGAGTCTTGAAGAAAGAGCATGAATCGATGTGAAATATGCTGGATTAAGATCAGAAAATCTGGTCCAAATCCTGACTTTGATCTTTACTGCTATGTGTCCATCAGCAAGTTACTTGACCTTATTGTACTCATCTATACAAGTGGAGGTTGGATTAAGTTGTCTTAGACGTCCCTTCTAGCTTCACATCTTGATCCCATGAATCATTTCATTGGCTGGCAGAGGTCTCTTGATTAGCAATGAAGTCTTTTCTGATTGCTACAATGACTCCCCATTATGTGAATCCTTTCACACAAGATCCTTCAGATTCTGCTGTAATACTTCATAGTGGTGCAGAGGGAATTCTCAGTTCCCAGAGACTTTCACAGTAGAGTATAAATCTTCCTCTGACACAAAGACATCAAATAGAGTCCCATCATGAACTACGTATGTGTGTGGGAGGAAGACCTGCAAACTTTCAAAGAAATTCACCACCACATTGTCCAGCAGATAAGAAAATTGCTAATCACAAAAATGTCTCAACACTAGCTACCAAGCTACTGAGAATCTCTAATCTGTGATGGGAAAGGAGGAAAGCGCAGTGACAAAATTACCAACCCATCAAATGTTGTATGAGAGTATTCTCTCATGATGAGCCCCTAAATTACTTCCATAACATAAGGTCCAAACAATTCTCATTCTGACCCAGATATTTATGAACAGGTGTTTGGAAACATCAGTCAAGCACCAAGGGGTGAGTTTCTATAATTTTATTAATCACAAACTAATATGAAGAGAAGAATCACTCCGTTGGCTTTTCAATGATTCGTGTGGACATGTGCTGATGAGTATTACCGTGGGCTACTCATTTGAAATGCTCATCCACAAAGAGAAACCACCCTGCAAAATATATCTTTGGCATATTAAGAGTCGGCTTTATTCTGATTTCTGAGATGAAAATGAAAATTGCTAGTTATAAAAAGAACTGAAGAGTTTTGCTCATTCCATTCCCTTTTGAAATAGACTAAATAGGTATCAAATATTAGTACATAGGATAAATATCTTGAAACAAAATTGGGTGGGATACTTAATACTGCTGGATAACAGACACAGTCTGGCAAGATCATGATTGGCTGCAAGATGAGGCTTAATTTAATAAAATAAAGTTTAATAGAGACAAATGTAAAGTATTCCAATTGATCTTTTACAAAAGTCAACTTGATGGATACAAGATGGGGAGGGAGAACTGTGCATCCCAAAAAGCTCTAGGTATTTTAATTGATTACAAACTCAACATGAGTTAAAAGTGTGATATGATAAAAGAAAAAAAAAACTAATTGTTTCAAAGTTGTTTCTTTTTGTTTCATTTTAGTTTAGACTGTTATACTGGTTCTAATTATTTATCTCTGAATCCGTTCATAGATGTCTTCCCAAGATTTCCTGATATTGACCTCTTTGTTATTTCTTATATTATACTAGCATTCTCTCATATTCATGTACTCTAGTAGTATTGCAATAATTGAGTAGGACTCCCAGAAATTAAACACCTCCTAAGTCCACTGTCCCCTATTCTTATAAGAATTGGGACTATTTCATTATTCTGGGAACCACATTTTAGGTTCTTGACACCTTCAACATTCACAGGAAGATGGTCAGGAGGGTAAAAAGCCTTCTGAGAAGCAACTAAAGAAATTACATTGTTTGTTCAAAAACGTAAAGACTTGGCAGCAGAAGGAAGGCAGGATGGGGTTAGGATCAAGAGAGGTTTTCCAATACCTGAAAAGTATCTAGTGGGAAAGGGATAATGACTATGCTTCAAATGGGTTGTAGAGACATTGGAAAAAACTTTGAAATTGGAGGCACCAGATTTAAATTCAAACCATTCTCTGATATTAACTACTGTGTGACTTTTGACAATGATTTGTCAGCCTCAGTTTCCCTACTATGGTTATCTGTTACCTTGTATAACTAGCATTTTATTTTAAAAGATATACTTATTTGAGGAAATACAGAAATACCTCTTTCCAAGATGACCACAACTCATTAATAAATTCTCTTAGGGTCAAGTCTACCAATTATTTCTAAACCTTCCAATTGTTCTATTACCTAGACTGACTTTTATATTGTCAACAAGGATATTATGACAAATTTTGCCAAACATTTTGATGAAATCCAAATATCTATGGCCAAGACTTCCTAAAGGCATGGTAGACTTAATGACCTGTTCAAAAATTGGATTATCTTTTTTTATCCTGACCTGTTCTTATTAAAGCAATTCAATTTTTAGAGATCACTGCTTTCTTTTCTAAATGTTCATTCAACATTCCTTTAATAACTCACAATAGAGCTTTTTCTAGAAATCAGAGATAAAATTACTGACCTGTTCATAAAAGGTCTACTTTTTTTCTCATTTTTGAAAATGAAAATATTTACTCATCTTCAATCCAGCAATACCTGCCCCATTCTACAAATTTTTAATAGAACACCCCAAAACTATATCTAACAATTCTTGCAGAACCCTAAATACATTTTAAAGATTTGAATCTTTGAACTAATTAACTGTTTTAAGATATTCTTTTCCTAACTTTTCATTGATTTATATTTCAACTCAAGTTTTGAAGGAAGGAAGAAAAGAAGAAGGAGGAGGAGGATGAAGAGAAAGGGGAGAGAAGGAAGGGGGAGAAAAGAAAGGAAGAGAGAAGAGAGAGGGAAAGAAGGAAAAAGGAAAGAAAAAGGAAGGGAAGGAGGAACAAAAAATAGGGGGAGAAAGAAAATCATATAGCAAGATTGGGGGGATGGGAAAACATTTGTTGTAGTAAAAGTTTCTATGTCTGAAATAGCCAAAAATTCTTTAGAAGATATGGAAAAAACTGATCATGACAATGGACTTAATTCAGGCAAAACATCTACCTAATTCAACAGTCAATTTCCCCTCCAGGAGGACTATCAGATGTTTTCTGACATATGAAGTTTGGAAACTTAATTTTGCATCCATTTCTTGTTATTACTTTTTTATCCCCCCAAATCCCCAAAGGGGTTTGACTACCATAAAATCAGTAATAAGGCTTTTTATGCTGTGGATGGGGGTGTAATGCACGGCTTAGAAGAGATATTGCTTTCCCTTCACCCAATGAATAAGACATAGTCTCCTTTTTGTAAAGTTTCAATAATCATCCCTTTGGTCTTTTGACAAATGATTGCTTTCCATAAAATCTTATTGCATAAAGTCAATGGACCCCTAGATAAAAATTAAACTCAGTACCCTAATAAAATTCAATATAGATTATAAAAAGGAAGAAAAGCATGACTGTTAAAAACAAAAGATTGCAAGTCCACGTATTACTTCTTACAGAAGAGGGAAGGTAATGAAGCTAATGAAGAAGTAATAGGAAAGGTCAAGTTTCTCTTTGAGAAAATGTGTTGTGGTTTAAAACATTCACAAAACAAATTACAGCATGACATCCTTCTCAAGGAACTGTTTGTGCCTTTGGAAAAAGTGTGTATGATTTTGGGCAAACTGTACCATTTGATGTGGCCTTCCCTAAGTGGGTAGCATCATCAAGATTTTTTGTCCCCTTAATTGTGAAATACTCTGAGAAGAACAGGATGCAAGAAAGGATTCATTTAGAAAACAAACCTCCTCACATGCTGGGAGCATCTGAACAATCAGAAAGAAGAAGCGTAGATGGTTAAGGAAATACTTTAGATTCATAATTGGGATTTAATTTATAGGAACGTTCTATATCTGCCAAGAAAGGTGATCCTACATCCATGATGCTAGGTCAATGGGAGAGAGTTGAGAAGGTGGGAAGATAGTTGCTCATTGAGTAAAGTGATAAAAATACCTATTAATGGATAGGAGTCTAGAGTAGTTTGACTATGAAAATATGCTCAAAAGGAATGATTATGAGCATTGAAATAATATTTACTCCTTTAAAAAGTATGACAGTGTTATTAGATAAAAGATTTCAGTTCAACAATGATTCAGGATGGAAGGCATAGTATGCCAGGCATAGAAGAATGAAAATGTCGGTCCTTGTCCCCAAGTTGCTTACAGTCTCATAGTTATATCAAATAAATAGATAATATGCATAAGCATGTAAGATCTATACATCTTTGTAGAGGGCACTACAGTATAGTTGATGGAAAGCTGACTTTGGACAGGAAAATGCCAAATCCCTTCTTGCCCTCATCAAATACTGGCTCTGTGACCATATATGCAAATCAAATGTTAGTTAAGTGTGCCAGTACAACTTGGGCTAGCACTCTCATTAGGAAAGATAAGGGCTAATGGGAAACCTCCCCCAGGCTGTGCCCACTGTGGTCCATGCTACATACCTTGTATGTAATTTCTTACTGGCCCAATTACTCTCAGAATTTGTAGCTCTAATATCTCTGAGATAAGTGGTAGCAGAAGTATTGTTATGATGGCTTTCATATACAAATAAAATCATGTGTGTTTAAAAAAGAAAAAAAGACTTCTAAACAAGGCAATACAAAAATATAAAAAGAATACAAGAAGATCCTTTGGGCAGGCATATGGAAAATGGATTGGAGAAGGGAATCCTGGAAGTCAGGGAGAACAATTATGGGCTACTATAGTAGTCCAGACAATAGGTAATTCCAGACAATAGAAAATGAGGCCATGCACCAGACTGGTGGACATGTGAGTGCAGAAGAAAAGAGAAGTTCTGAGAACCCCCCCCATCATCTAATCCCTCTACTCCATGAATGCTTTATATGATAACACTATCATGCCCCAAAAGGTCTGCTCTTATCTAGAGCTCAGTATCATATGGCATAGAATCAAGGCAGAATTAAGAAATCAAAAGAATGCTGGGTTTGGAGGTAGAGTGATTGAATTCAAATTCCTTTATGATTCGATGGAATATTTCTTGGCCTGTTTCTTTTTTCTTTTCTTTTCTTTTTCTTTCTTTCTTTTTTTTGTAGAAGGAGGGAATTAGACTTGATGGTCTCTAATATTCCTCCCAGCTCATATCTTTGGCTTTATGAACATCCTGCTTCTTTTGGATCCCTTCCAGATCATCAAAATCTTTCCTAAAATGTGATTTCCCAAACTATAGGTTAAATGTGATTTTCCAAACTGTAGGTGCAGTTCAACAAGTAAGGGTATAAGAGAACTAACACCTCTATATCCCTGGAAACTACAGAGCTTTTTATGCTGTTCAAGGCCAAGTGAGCTTTGTAGATTGCCACACTAGCCTGAGCTCCTAATTTATTCAATGCTCCAGAAATTTTTTAGATAAATAGGAGTCGCACCAAACCTCCCTAATATGTAAGTAGAAGGTTAAATTTTGAACCCCAGTACAAGATTCAGTATTAATTCTACTAAAATTCATATTTCTAGGTTCAATCAAATATTTAATCTGTCAAAAAAGTTTTTTGGATCTTGTCATCCAGTATGTAACTAGCCCTCTCAGCTTTGTGCTTTCTGTGAATTTGGAGAATCTAACAAAAGCACCCAAGATAAAGCCCAGATTCTCTGGTTACTCCTCCATGGACTTCCTGCCAATTTAGCTTGAACTATAAACAACAATTCTTTGAGTCTAATGTTCAACCCCTTAAAATTCCAAATATCTATATTATTGTATAAATATTATCAAGTAAGATTTGTAAAGCTCATAGTATAAAATCTATTTACTAAGCACTATATAAATGTTGACTATAATGGTAAGTTATTATTGTTGTTACTCTCCATATTTTTTAACTTTTTCTAACTTTTTTAGTTGTATGCCCAATTCATTGATCTTCTCTTTCTCTATTTTATCGAAGTAAGCATCTAGAGATATAAAATTTCCCCTAAGAACTGCTTTGGCTGCATCCCATAAATTTTGGTATGTTGTATCCTTATTGGCATTCTCGAATAAAACTATCAGTAGTTTCTATGATTTGTTGTTTCACCCACTCATTCTTTTGGATTAAATTACTTAGTTTCCAGTTAATTTTTGGCCTATTTTCCCTGTGCCTTTAGTACATGTAATTTTTATTGCATCATGATCTGGAAAAGATGCACTTGATTTTGAAATTTTTATGCCCTAATACATTGTCAATTTTTGTGAAGTGTCCATGTACTGCTGAGAAAAAAAAGTATATTCCTTTCTGCCCCCATTCAATTTTCTCCAAAGGTTTTTAATACCTAACTTTTCTAAAATTTTATTTACTTCCTTAACTTCTTTCTTGCTTATTTTTTAATTCAATTTATCAAGTTCTGATAGAATGAAGTTGATATCCCCCAGTAGTAGAGCTTTGTGGTCTATTTCTTCTTGCAGATCTCTCAATGTCTCCTCTAGGAATCTGCATGCTATACCACTTGGTGCATATATGTTTAGTATTGATATTACTAATCCAAAGAGATTTAGGTTCACATAATACTCATCCCACTTCTTTCTTTCCGTCAATTGTAATAGGTTTTTTTTGCCCCTTCATGTGATGTAATTTACCCCATTTTACCTCCCCTTTCCTCTTCTTTCACTACAATCCCTTTCTTGTTTATATCATCACAATAACCTATAACCTCTAAGTATATTCCTAAGAAAATTACAGTTCTCAAGAGTTACACATATCATGTTCCCATGTAGGGAGTTAAACATTTTAACATTTAAAAACAGTTTTTTTCCCTTCTCTTTTTTCCTTCTTATTAAGCTTCTCAAGTTCAGTATTTAAAGATCAAATTTTCTGTTCAGCTCTGGTCTTTTCATCAAAAATAATTGAAAATCCCTTATTTCATTGAATGTACACCTTTTTCCTGAATGATAATGCTTAGTGTTGCTGGGTAGTTGATTCTTAACTGCAATCCAAGGTCCTTTGCCCTCCAGAATACCCTATTGCAGGCTCTTCTATCCTTTAAAGTGAAAACTGCTAGGAGTCAGGTAATCTTGATTGTGGCTCTTTGATATTTTAATTGTTTCTTTTTGGCTGCTTGCAGTATTTTCTCCTTGATTTGATAATTAGATATAATATTCCTTGGAGTTTTTATTTTGGGGTCTCTTTCAGGAGGTGGATTCTGTCAATGGTTATGTTATCCTCTGGTTCTTGAACATCAGGGCAGTTTTCCTTGATTTCTTGAAAGATGTTTTTCCGTCTTTTTTCATTGTGGTTTTCAGGTAGTCCAATAATTCTTAGATTGTCTCCTCTGGATCTATTTTCTGGGTCAGTTGCTTTTGCAATAAGGTAACTTACATTTTCTTTTATTTTTTAATTTTGGGGGGATTTTCTTTTCTTAAATTTTTCTGCAAAATTTTCATATCCTTTCTCCTGTGCTGTGCCTGCACTGAGCCACATTTCCCCCTGTCTGATTAAGATAGACCTTTCCTGAAGTCCTTCCAAGAAATCTTGTCCTGGAAATTTGTTACACTCCAGATTTTGGTGAGTTCTGTCACTCCAAAATCTGTTCAGAGACTTGACTTGATCTGTTGTTGATTCTGAGGTAAGCCAGGAAGAAATTAGGCAAAGTCTCATCTACTATCTGCGATCTTGACTCCACCTCCCTCCATATTTTATAAAGAAGAATATAAGCTGTTTTGTCAAATACTTTGCAGAAATATTTGATAAAACATACTGAATGAAATATAATTTATAAATGCTTTGAGGAAGCATTTTCACAAAACCTGTCACAAAAGGAAATGAGTTTGGAATGATTTGATCTTTGTAAAGTCATGCTGGCTCTTCATGATCCATCATTGTTCAATTTTTTTTTATTGGGGGGGGTGAGTTCACCAGTCTTTTTGATAAGAATTCCTCATATTTCCAGGAATGTTCATTGGGTTCTTTGGTCTGTGGTTTGCCAACTTAGTATGCATCCATATTTGAAAATCAGGACAACATTCATCCTTCTTCCAGGATCTCTCCTGGAATCTCACATTTATTTTAAATATCACTGCCAGTGACTTGTCAATCATAGGATTTCATAGATGAAATACTGAAAGATCCTTGGGAGAGACTTTTCAGATAAAGAAACTGAGGCTGAGAGCAATTCAGTGATTTGTCCAGGTTCCTACAATGAATAAGTATCTGAGGAACTTGACCGATTCCAAGTCCACCTATCTACTTTGCCACCTAATAACTTTCATTAATCATATCAATTGGCTCTTTAAAGGCCCAAAGACACAACTGTTTGACTCTGAGCAAGTCATTTAACTTCTGTTTGCCTCAGTTTTCTCATGTGTAAAAGGGAGATAATAGCACCTACCTCCCAGTATTGTTGTGAGCATAAAATGAGAAAATTATTGTAAAATATTAGCACAGGGCTTGTTATGTAGTAAGTGCTATATAAATGTTAACTATTCTTATTATTAACTATTAGTTGAGTCAGTGAACTTGATTTCCTTACAAGAAACTAGATTCGTTCCATGTCTTTATTTACTGCATTTTGGCTCCTTAATAGCCCTTTATTTTATCCTTTCCCTTCCAAAGGTCATTCTCCTGGGCAGAAAAAAAGAAAACAAATGAATTGAGAAGCCCTGCTTTTATTCTGTCATCAGTTATCCCCCAGCACCTAGACCAGTATTTGACATATGACAGGAGAGTCATAAATGCTTGGTGAGTGATTGCTTGTCCTATCTGTCCCCAACAGTAGTCCTATTTCTTTTTTGATCCTCCTCTTTCCCTGAGAGAGTAAAAACAAACAAAACAGCAAAAATCCCTTTCTTTTGTGGTCCTTCAATTTCTTTCACTTTATGACATCAGCTCATGTTGAGTTCAATCCTTTACAAAAACACCAAACATTATTATGGCAAAGTCCTAAATTGTAGATAGATTACTGTATTTTCAATGAAATTCATCTTAATGGCTGAAATAATTGCATGAGATTTAATTATTTCAGTCATTAGATTGAATGGATCAGTCATTTGTTAGTCTATCCATCATTCCAAGCTTCCCAGGGCCACAAACCTCTAGCTGAAGTGATGATGCAATATCTCTCAGGACCAAAACATTACAGAAGCACATTCGTTTCCAAACATGCATTTAAAGAAAGCAGCAGGATTCAGGTCCCCTAACCCAAAGCCCAGCACTAAAGAGACAACAGATGTGGGGTAGTATGCTGAACAAACATTGGCTCTGTTAATGTGATCTGGGCTGAATGCTTCATAATTAGACATGTAGACTGGTGCTGAGGCAAGGTCATTCCAGTGCAACTTGGGAAGGATCGAGCTCCTCATATTGCTCTGCATGAAGTCGGGGAGAACAATGCTATGCACAAACAAGAGTGATGTTTCTGTGATCACTGATGTCCCTTGGTACCATAAGTGTGGTAAATGGCCAAGTAGTTTGTAGTCATTTTAGCTACTGCTAGGGGGGACAGTCTGCCCTGAATTTGGTCACTGACGCAACCCCCACCCACCCTTAACACAAACACATGTACACACACACACATATCCCTTGTCCTCCTTCTATTCCTTTTCTCATTAGTGTGTGGGAAACATTACTGACCTAATGGTCAGAAAAAGCAAGTAGCTGCAAACCACAAGCAAATTGGCGGCAACATATGAAGAAAGGGAGATGTTCCAGACATAGGGAAAGAGAAACATTGGGGTACATGGAGTCCGTCCAGATATAGTGAATAAAATCATCTGGAAAGTCAAGTGATTGGGACATAAAAGGAAGCAGTCTTGGGGGAAATGATGGTGAGGTTTGGGGGATATTAATGATAATGGATTGAAAGCTTAAAAATCATAGTTTAATCATCAAGATCATCACACGACTGGTTCCTAAAAAAGAGCAGACAATTCATGCCTCTAATAGATTCAAAAGTAGAATTCCCAAGGATGCCTAAAAGTCAAGTTTAATGTATTTTAATTATTTAAAAGGGGGAAACATAAGAAATATGAATTTTAGCAAGAACAATTATTAGTGAAAACTGTAAAATGTTTTAGAGCCCTTTTTTTTTAGCATCTTCTTTTCTTTCTGATGGCTTTCCATCAACCCTGTCTCAATCCTTATTGAGTTACTCTTTTACCTGCTCTCTTTGTAGCTATAACAACTTTCATTTATCTCTATGATTTTTGGTCAAAGCCTTCCATCTTTATAGCTTTTATCACACACTCACTTCTCTTTTTGATTCTTCATTCCATTTCTTTTCCAATTGTTCGGTTGTCACCAGCTGGTGACCAAAGTGTATAATGGAATGTCTCTAAATCTTGGATAGATAGATAGATACAGACATACATATGTATATACATACATACATACATACATACATAGATGTATGTATAAAGAAAGGGAGAGAAGGAGAAAAAGAGAAAAGGGGGAAAGAGAGAGAAAAAGAGAGACAGAGACAGAGACAGAGACAGATAGAGACAGACAGAGAGATGAAAAATGCCAACAATCTATTGATAGAAATGGATGGATGGACAGAGAAAAGGGAAATGTAAAAGGGAAGGAAGAAGAGAAAGACAAACATGCAGTCAGATAGATAGAGGGCATGTGAGTAGATAGAGTGAGGGACAGAATGATGGATAGAGAAAGGGAAAGGGAAGGAATGAAAGATAAATAGGTGGACAGAGATGAATGGGTAGTTGGATGATGGATATATTGATAGAAAAAATAGGTATAATGACAGATGAATGGATAGAGAAAAGGGAAGAGAGGAGGAAGGAAACAATAGAAAGACATAGACAAATGAATGCTTGGATAATGGTAGATATAGTGATATATAAATAAATCTGTAGAGAAACAGGGAAGGAAAGATATAGAGAGACAGGTAGATAACTGATAGATAGTTGGATAATCAATCAATCAATAGAAGAATGAATGGATGGATGGATGGAGAGAGAGAGGAGGGAGGAAGAGAAAGATTGAGTATTAAGTGATTTGCATACAAATCTGAACAAAAGCATCTCAGTCTTCAAGGAGCTCATAGTCTAATGGGAAAAGACAGCACATAAAAGAGAACTAATAAACTGGGGAAGGGGGATGGGATATCCATTGGTTTGATGGCTGGTGAGATGGAGAAGGAGAAATCTAGACAGTTAAGCTGTGATTAAAGTGAAAAATGTCTGTGGCCTGTCCTGAATGAATAGTCTAGGTAAACCATTCAGTAGAAAAGCAAGTCTTAGGATGCAGATATCTCCAGAGTAGAAAAATGGATCTAAACAGACAAATCTATTTATCTATCTGACTGCATGTTTGTCTTTCTTTCCTTCCCTTTTTTCACTTCTCTTTTCTCTGTCCATCCATCTATTTCTATCAATGCATTGCTAGCATCCTTTCATCTCTCTGTCTCTGTTTCCTTCTCTATCTTCATATGATTTCAAATTGGAAGGGATTTCAGGGACCATTCAGCCATCCAGCACTTCACTAAGAATCTCCCCTATAAGTGATAATCCAACCTTTGCTTGAACCCCTTTCACAGAAGGAGCAAGGGAACACAGGTTGAGGGAAGACTGTGATCTGAAGCTGCCAAGTTCACTTTGGTTAAGCTCTGTTAGAATATTTTTCCCTTAAGTTAGATGAAGTTTGCCTCTGACTTGTATTAACCATTCTTATTTCTGCCCTCTGGGACCAATCAGGATAATCTAATCCTTCTTCCACAAGGTGAAATCAGTTCTCATGTCCCTCACTTTTTCTTCCTCTAGGCTATCTGTGTCCTATTCTAAACTAGTATCATATGTCATATTCACCATATCGGTCATCCTCCTTTGGAAACATACCAGCTTGTCAATGAGTTCCTTGATTTCACAGATTTTCAAGCTAGATGACAATTTAAAAGTCATATAGCCTATTTTTTCACTTTGCAGATAAAGAAATTGAGGGCAAAGAGAGTAAGTAGCCTTCTAAGATTCGGCAGAGTCAGGATAGTTAGCCTTTAGCTTCAAACCCAGTGCAATTCCCCCACTTTAACATGACACTTTTAAACATGATTTCCAAAAATTCAATGAATCACTCAGAAAACTAGTAAAAGAGGAACAGGACCAGGGCCGTGAACAATGGTAAGATTGCCTCCCTTGAGCTGAACACCTGTCTCACTACAGATTACGATTCATAATTGTCAACAATGACTCATAACAGTCTCATCAACTGTGAGCTCCTGGATAGCAAGGATTAGGACTTTTTCTTTCTTTCTTTCTTCTTTCTTTCTTTCTTTCTTTCTTTCTTTCTTTCTTTCTTTCTTTCTTTCTTTCTTTCTTCCTTCCTTCCTTCCTTCCTTCCTTCCTTCCTTCCTTTCTTTCTTTCTTTCACTCTCTCCTTCCTTCCTTCCTTCCTTCTTTCCTTCCTATCTTCCTTCCTTCTTTCCTTTCTTCCTTCCTTCTTTCTTTCATTCTTACTTTCCTTCTTTCTGTCTGTCTTTCTTTCTGGCCTTCCTTCTTTTTTCCCTTCTTTTCTTTCCTTCCTTTCTTCTTTGTTGCCTTGCTTCTTTCTTTCCCCATTTCTTCCTTCATTTCTTCCCTCTTCTCCCTCCCTCCTTCCCTCCCTTCTTCCCTTCCATCCTTTCTTGCTTTCTTTTTTGCCTTTTTACATCACTAGCACTTTCTTCTTGTCAATAGTATTTTTATTTTTCCAACTACATGTAAAGATAGTTTTGAACATTCATTTTGGTTAGATTTTGTGTTCCACATTTTGTTCTCCCCCCCCCTTACCTCATCTTTCCCCTCATCAAGAAATTAACCAATCTAATATATGTTATACATGTACAATACTTTTTAAACATTTCCACATTTGCCATGTCATTAAAAAATCAGACCAATACCTCTCAGACCTATGGAGATAGAATAAATTTATGTACAAAGAAGACCTGGAACTCTTAATTGAAGACCAGATAGATAGCTCTGACTATATTAAGTTAAAAAGTTTTTGTACAAACAAAACCAATGCAGCCAAGATTAGGAGGGAAGCAATAAATTGGGAAATCATCTTTACATTTAAGGGTTCTGATAAAGGCCTCATTGCTAAAATATATAGAGAATTGTCTCATATTTATAAGAATTCAAGACATTCTCCAATTGATAAATGGTCAAAGGATATGAACAGACAATTTTCAGAGGATGAAATTAAAACTATTTGTAGTCATATGAAAAGGTGCTCCAAATCACTATTGATCAGAGAAATGCAAATTAAGACAACTCTGAGGTACCACTACACACCTGTCAGATTGACTAAAATGACAAGAAAGGATAACGACAGGTGTTGGAGGGGATGTGGGAAGGCTGGGACACTGATGCATTGTTGGTGGAACTGTGAACGGATCAAGCTATTCTGGAGAGCAATTTGGAACTATGCTCAAAAAGTTATCACACTGTGCATACCCTTTGACCCAGCAGCATTTCTATTGGGCTTATATCCCAAAGAGATCTTAGAGGAAGGAAAGGGCCCCACATGTGCAAGAATGTTTGTGGCAGCCCTTTTTGTAGTGGCTAGAAACTGGAAACTGAATGGATGCCCATCAGTTGGAGAATGGCTGAATAAATTATGGTATATGAATGTTATGGAATATTATTGTTCTGTAAGAAATGACCAGCAGGACAATTTCAGAGAGGCCTGGAGAGATTTGCATGAACTGATGCTGAGTGAAATGAGCAGAACCAGGAGATCATTATACACGGCAACAACAATACTATATGAAGATCAATTCTGATGAACATGGCTCTCTTCAATAATGAAATGTTTCAAACCACTTCCAATTGTTCACTGAAGAAAGCCATATACATCCAGAGAGAGGGATGTGAAATGTGGACCACAACATAACATTTTCATGTTCTCGATTAATGTTTGCTTGCATTGTGTTTCCTTTATTTGATTTTTCTTTCTTGTAGATATGATTTTCTTGCACAACAATAATAAGTGTGGAAATATGTATACATATATTCTATTTGTCAAATATTTTAACATAATTAACATGTAGTGGATATCCTGCCATCTAGGGGAGGGATGGGGAGTAGGGGGGAATAATTTGTAACAGAAAGCTTTGTAAGGGTTAATGTTGAAGAATTACCCATACATATGTTTTTCAAATAAAAAAAATAAATAAAATTTAAAAATTTTTTTAAAAATCAGACCAAAAAATAAGCACAAAAAGAATAAAAAAACAAACAAAAAAGATGAAAATACAATGCCTTGATCCACATTAATCTCCATAATTTTCTCTGTGTAGGTGGATGGCATTTTCCATTCCAAGTCTATTAGAATTGTCTTGGATCACTGAAGTGCTGAGAATAGTTAAGTCTATCACCACTGATCATCACATAATTTTCCTGTTGCACAATGTTTCTCTTGTTCTGCTCACTTCACTCAGCATTAGTTCATGTAAGACTAAAATCAGCCTGCTCATCACTTTTTATAGAACAAGAATATTCCATTATATTCATATAACATAACATACTCATTCATTCCCCAATTGATGGGCATCCATTCAATTTCCATTTCCTTGCCACTACAAAAAGAGCTGTTACAAACATTTTTGTACATATGGGTTCTTTCCCTTTTTTATGATTTGGGATATAGACCCAATAGTGGAATTGCTGAATCAAAGGGGATGCAGAGTTGTAGGCAGAGTTCCAAATTGCTCTTCAGAATAGTTGAATCATTACACAACTCCACCAACAATGTATTAGTGTCCCAGTTATTCCATATCCCCACCAACATTTTTTATTATCTTTCCCCATCATCTTAGCCAATTAGATAAGTGTGAAAAAGTACTTTGGATCTGTCTTAATTTACATTTCTTTAATCAGTAGTGATTTGGAGCATTTTTTCATATAATTATAAATGACTTTAATTTCTTCATCTGAAAATTGTCTGTTCATATCCTTTGACCATTTATCAAGTGGAGAATTACTTGTATATTTTTTTTTTATAAATTTGACTCAATTCTCTATTTTAGAAATAAGGCCCTTATGAAAACCACTGTCTATAAAAATTGTTTCCCAGATTTCTGCTTCACTTCTAATCTTGGCTGCATTGAGGGTTTTTTTTTTGGTGCAAAATCTTTTTATTTTAATGTAATCACAATTATCCATTTTGCCTTTCATAATATTCAAAAAAATTATTTTTTTCTTTGTTTTTCTTTGGCCATAAATTTCTTCCAACTCCAGAGAACTGAAAGGAAGTCTTTGCGACCCCAGTTTTTGGGATAAAAACTCACTATTTGACAAAAACTGCTGGGATAATTGGAAACTAGTCTGGAAGAAATTAGGCATTGACCCACACCTAACACCATATACCAAGATAAGGTCAAAATGGATTCATGATCTAGGCATAAAGAATGATATTATAAACAAATTAGAACAATGTAGGATGGTTTACCTCTCAGACCTGTGGAGGGGGAAGGAATTTGTGACCAAAGAAGAACTAGAGATCATCATTAATCATAAAATAGATAAGTTTGACTATATCAAGTTGAAAAGTTTTTGTACAAACAAAATGAATGCAGACAAGATTAGAAGGGTAGCAGTAAACTGGGAAAATATTTTTACATCCAAAGGTTCTGATAAAGGCCTCATTTCTAAAATATATAGAGAATTGACTCAAATATATAAGAATTCAAGCCATTCTCCAATTGACAAATGGTCAAAAGATATGAACAGACAATTTTCAGACGAAGAAATTGAAACTATTTCCGGTCAC
>JAJPUD010000116.1:210918-254687 GCA_023553655.1 Myrmecobius fasciatus | reverse complement strand
TTTTTTGCAAAGGTCAATGTTGAAAGGTCACTCATATGTTTTGCAAATAAAAAGCTTTATTAAAAAAAAAGAAAGGAAGTCTTTGCTTTGCTCTCCTAATTTGCATATAGTAATATTCTTCACTTTTAAATTGTGAATCCATTTTGGTACAAGATGAGAGATGTTGGTCTATACTTAGTTTATACCATTCCATTATTCATTTTCCCAGAATTTTTTTCTCAGATACTGAGTTCTTACCCCAGAAGCTGGAGTTTTTGGGTTTATCCAGCACTAAATTTTTTATAGTCATTCACCATTGAGTCTTGTGTACTTACCCTATTTTACTGATCCACAACTCTATTTCTTAGTCAGTACCAAGTGGTTTTGATGACTGTTGCTTTATAATTTTAAATCTGCTACAGCTAGATCATCTTCCTTTGCATTTTAAAAAAATTATGTCCCTTAAAATTCTCTTACTTTGTTTTTCCAGATGAAATTTGTTATTGTTTCTAGTTTTGTAAGGCAATTGTTTGGCAATTTGATTTATATGATACTGAACAAGTAGATTAATTTAGGTAGAATTATCTTTTTTATTATCTTAGCTTGACCTTCCCATGGGCAACTAATATTTTTCCATTAGTGTATTTGTGTAAAAAGTATATTGTAATTATATTTTATATTGTCTCTAGTTGTTTTAAATGAAATTTATCTATCTCTTAATTCTGGGTTTTGTAAGTAATATATAAAAATGCCAATGATTTATTTGGGTGTATGTTATATCCTACAACTTTGTTAAAGTTGTTCATTGTTTCAAGTGTTTTTTAGTTGACGTTCTAAGGATTTTCTAAATATATCAGCATATCATTTACAAAAAATGAGTTTTGTCTCCTCATTGCCTACTCTAATTCCTTCAGTTTTCCCCCCTCTTTTACTGCTGAAGCTAACATTTCTAGTACAATATTGAATAATAGTGATGATTATGAACATCCTTGTTTCACCCTGATCTTATTGGCAATGCTTCTAGTTTGTCATTGTTATATATAATACTGGTTGATGGTTTCAGACAGACATTATTTATCATTTTAAGGAAAACTCCATTTACTTCTATGCTCTCTGGTGTATTTATTAGGGTTGTATTTTGTCAAATGCTTTTTCTGCATTTATTGAGATAATCATGTGATTTCTATTAGTTTCATTATTGATATGATCAATTATACTGATAGTTTTTCTGATATTGAACCAGCCCTCCATTCCAGGCATAAATCCCACTTGGTCAAAGTATATTATCCCGGTGATAAGTTGCAATCTCTTTGCTAATGTATTTAAAATTTTGGCATCGAAATTCATTAGGGAAATTGGTCTATAATTTTTTTTGTCTGTTTTGGCTCTTCCTGGTTTAGGTATCAGCACCATATTTGTGTTATAAAAGGAATTAGGTAGGAATTGTTTTTCACTTATTTTCCCAAATAGTTTATGTAGTATTGGAATTAAATGTTCTTTAAATACTTGATAGAATTCACTTGTAAATTGATCTGGCTCTGAAGATTTTTTCGCTAGGGAGTTCATTGATGGGTTTGTTTAATTTTTTTCCCCTAAAATGGGGCTATTTAATTATTTTATTTCCTCTTCTGTTAATCTGGGAAATTTATATTTTTGTAAATATTCATTTCAATTTAGATTTTCAGATTTATTGCCATACAATTGGGCAAAATAGTTCTTAATTATTGTTTTAATTTCCTCTTCATTGGTTGTTAATGTCACCCTCTTCATTTTTGAAATTTTGTTTTGTAATTTTTTCTTTCCTTTTTCTATCCAAATTAGCCAAAAGTTTATCTATTTTATTGTTTTCTTTTTCATAAAAACAACTTTTAATTTTATATATTAGTTCAATAATTTTTCTACTTTTAATTTTATTAAATTTATTATTAAAAATAAAAATTTTAATTTGTTCACTTTTGAGCTTTTTTATGTTGCATGCCCAATTCATTAATCTCCTCTTTCTCTATTTTATTCATGTAAGTATTTAGAGATGTAAGATTTGGTTGCAACCCATAAGTTTTGGTCTGTTGTCTCGTTACTGTTATTCTCTTGGATGAAATTATTGTTTCTTTGATTTGTTCTTTGACTCATCCATTCTTTAGGATTGGATTAATTAGGTTCAAATTAATTTTTGGTGAATTTTTTGATGGCCCTTTATTACATGCAATTTTTTTATTGCATCATGATTTGAAAAAGATGCATTTAATATCTCTGCCTTTTTGTATTTGATTGTGAAATTTTTATGCCCCAATGTATGCTCAATTTTTTGTGTAGCTGTCAAGTACCACTGAGAAAAAGCTATATTCCTTTCTATCCTTTCAGTTTTCTTCAGAGGTCTATCACACCTACATTTTCTAAAATTTTATTCATCTCCTTAATTTCTTTTTTGTTTGTTTTGTTATGTTATGAGAAAGGAAGGTTGCTATCCTTCACTAGAAGAGTTTTGCTGTCTATTTTTTCCTGCAACTCTTCTACCTTCTCTAAGAATCTGGATGTTACGCCACTTTGGTGCACAAAAGCTTACTATTGATATTACATCATTATTTAAGATGTAGTTTTCTTTCTTATCCATTTAAATAAATCTATTTTTGCTTTTGCTTGGTCTGAGGACACAATTGCTACCTTTAATAATTTTTTTTGTAACTTTGGCTGAAACACAATACATTCTGCTTAAGATTTTTACCTTTATTTTGTGTATTTCATTGCTTCAAATGTGTTTCTTGTCAACAGCATACTTTCTGATTTTGAATCTACTCTGTTAACCACTTCTGTTTTATGAGAGAGTTCATCGCATTCACATTTACAATTACCCTAAATCCTATTTTTCCTTATTTATACTTTTTTCTCTCCTTTCATCCTCTCCCTCCTCACCAGTGTTTTGCTTCTGATTCCCACTTCTATCAATTTGCCCTCTCTTTTATCAGCCCTTCCCCTCTTTCTTTTTCTTTTCCTACTTCCCTATGGGGCACAACAAATTTATATATCAAACTAATATGTGTGTCATCCCCTCTTTAAGCTGAATCCAATGAGATTAAGGTTCAAACAATGCTTATCCCCCTTCCTTCTTTCCCTCTACTGTAATAGGTGTTTTGTCTCTTCATTTATCTCTCCTTTCCTCTTAAGCCAGTACAATCCTTTTTCCACCCCTAAATTTCTTTTTTTTACCATCACTTTAAAATCAACTTATGCCCACACTCTCTGTCTTTGTATACGCCATTCTTACTGCCCTGACAAAAGTACAGTTCTCAAGAGTTACAAGTATCATCTTCTTGTGTAGTGATGTAAACAGTTTAATCTTTAAATAACTTTTTTTTCTTTCCTGTTTTAAGCTTCTCTTGAGTCATGTATTTGAAGATAAAATTTTCTGTTCAGCTCTGGTCTTTTCATTAGAAATTATTGAAAACCTCTCATATCACTGAAAAAAATGTCTATCTTTTCCTCTAAAATATAATGTTTGAAGTGGCAGAGAGTATACATGTCTTTATATGAGCTCTTCCTATTGTCCCTCAGATTAACACCAGATCAAGCTTCTGAACTGGTTTTGGAGTGACAGAACCTACAAATATATGGATTGTAACAAGTTTCCAGCAGAAGATACTTTGGAAGAACTTCAGAAAAGATCTGTTTCAATTAGGGAGGGGGGGTGGCCAAATGCAGACACAGAGCAGAGAGCCAGGTGTTGCAGCTTTTGAACAATGGGGCATCCATTAGGGAGACTCTTAGACTACTCTATCCTTAGTTACAAGTCAGTGGATCAGCAGATTAGCTGTTAGACATCCAAAGTAAATACAAAAGGCAAATAGTGAGCCTCTGAACCCCAGAAAAACATGGGGCCTAGCCATGGCTACCCAGCACCAGAAGTCAGTCAGCAACACCAGCCCCAGGGCAACCTAAAGCATCTGTCACCCATTTACCCTAAGAGCAGATCTCAACCTTTAAAAAATGAGCAAAAAAGCAATAAAAAACCCTCTGACCATAAATAGCTTTATGGAGAAAAAGAAGAACAAACTTCAAACTCTGAGGATCCTAACAGAAAATTATCTCCAGATGAAGCCCCAAAGGGTGATATGAATTGGTTTCTGTTTCACAAAACTCTCTTGGAAGAATTAAAAAAGGATCTTAAAAGAGGGTTAGAAAAAAAATGGGGAAAAGAAATGAGAACTTTGCAAGAGGGTTTGGAAAAGGAAAATCAGAATTTATCTGAAGAAAACTCCTTAAAAATAGATTTGACAAAATGGAAAAGGCATATAACATCTTACAAAATAAATATGAAAAAGAAACCAATTCATTGAAAAACAGAATTTGTAAAATGGAAAACATACAATGAACAAAACACCTCATTTAAAAGTTCAATTGGCAAAATGCAAAAAGAGATAAAAAAGCTAACTGAAGAAAACAATTCACTAAAAATTAGAATTGAACAAATGGAAGTGAATGACTCAATGAGACCTCAAGAATCAGTCAAACAAAACTAAAAAATGAAAAAAAAAACAAAAGAAATTAGAAAATACCTCATTGGAAAAACATTTGACTTGGAAAACAGATCTGGGCAAAACAATTTAAGATTTATTGGACCTCCTGAAAACCATGATTAGACAAAAGAACCTAGACATCATCTTTTAGGAAATCAACAAAGAAAACTGCTTGGATGTCCTAGTACCAGAGAGTAAAATAGCCACTTCCCAAAAGAGGTGCCAAAATGAAAACTTCAAGGAATATTGTAATTTCAGAATTATCAAATCAAGGAGGATATATTATAAGCAGCCAGAAAGAAACAATTAAAATATCAATGATACACATTCAGGATTACTCAGGACCTAGCAGCTTCCACTTTAAAGGATGGAAGGACATGGAATCTGATATTGTGAAAGGCAAAGGAACTTGGATTGCAGCCAAGAATCAACTATCCAGCAAAACTGAGCATTATCTTTCAAGGGAAATGATAGATATTAAAGCAGGTGAATTTCATTTATTTCTGATGAAAATAACAGAGCTGAATAGTAAATTTGATCTTCAAATGCAGAACTCAAGAGAAGCATAAAAAGGAAAAAAAGGAAAGAAAAAAAACTGTTTTTAAAATTAAAAAGTTTATATCCCTATATGGGAAGATTTAACTCTTAAGATTGTTTAACTCTTAAGATCTGTATCTATGTTATGGATATACTTAGAGGGTGCAGTTATAATTTGCTTTTATTGTGATGATATAAAAAAGAAACTAGAGAAGGAAAGGTGATTCTAGTGGAAGAAGAGGGAAATGGAGTTAAAGTGGGATAAATTATATCTCATGAAGACGCAAAAAAAAGACATTGCAATTGATAGAAGGGAGGAGGTATGAGTACTTTGTGAACCTTACTATTGTCAGATTTGACTCAAAGAGAGAATATCAGACACATTTAACTTCATAGAGAAGCTTGTCTCACCCTACAAAGGAAAGGGGAAAGGAAAGGAGGCTATAGAATGGAAGAGAAGTAGAAGGGAAAAGATCTGAGAGGAGGAAGGGCTGAAAAAGAGGAAGGCTGTTTGAAGGAGGGGGTGGTCAGCAGCAAAATGCTGGGGAGGAGGGAAAGGGGGAAAGGAATGAGAAAAGTATATTGGGGAAAACAAGATGAAAGAAAATACAGACTTAGTAATTTTATCTGTGATTTAAGTAGATAGCAGATTGGATTAGAAGAAAGAATCCTGCAATTTTTTCTTTACAAGAAGCATGTTTAAAGCAAAGAGATACATTCAGAGTAAAAGCTGGAGCAGAATCTATTATACTTCAGCTGAAGTACAAAAAGCAAGGGTAGCAATCCTGATCTCAGATCAAGCAAAAGCAAAAATAGAGCTAATTAAAAGAGATACGGAAGGCAACTGTATTTTGCTAAAGGGTACCATAGATAATGAAGTAATATCAATGCTAAACATATATGCACCAAGTGGTATAGCATCCAAATTCCTAGAGGAGAAGTTAAGAAAACTGCAAGAAGAATTACACAGCAAAACTATGCTGGGGGGGGGCGGGGCGGAGTCAATCTTGCTGTCTCAGAATTAGATAAATTGAACAACAAAATAAATAAGAAAGAAATTAAGGAGGTAAATAGAATCCCAGAAAAGTTAAGCATGATAGACCTTTGGAGAAAATGTAATATAGACAGAAAGGAATATACTTTTTTTTGGTAGTACATAGAACCTATACAAAAATTGACCATGGGCATAAAAACCTCAAAATCAAATGCAGAAGGTAGAAATAGTAAGGGTTTTTTTTTTTTCAGATCATGATGCAATAAAAATTACATTCAATAAAAGGCCAGAGTAAAATAGAGAAAAAATTAATTGGAAACCAAATAATCTAATCCTAAAGAATGAGTGGATGAAACAACAAATCATAGACATAATTAATAATTTCATCCAAGAGAATGACAATAATGAGAGAAGATACCAAAATTTATGGAATGCAGCCAAAGCAGTTATTAGGAGAAATTTTTATCTCTAAATACTTACTTACATAAAATAGACAAAGAGTAGATCAATGAATTGGGTCTGAAACTGAAATAGCTAGAAAAAGAACAGATTTAAAAAACCCAATTAAAGACTAAATTTGAAATTTTACAAATAAAAGGGGACATTAATAAAATTGAAAGTAAGAAAACTATCAAATTACTAAACAAAACTAAGAGTTGATTTTATGAAAAAAAAAACAAAATAGATAAACCTTTAGTTAATTTGATTAGAAAAAGGAAAAGAGGAAGTCAAACTGTTAGTCCCAAAAATAAAAAGGGAGAACATTCCACCAATGAAGAGGAAATTAGAGCAATAATTAGGAGTTATTTTGCCCAACTATATGTCAATAAATCTGATAATCTAAGTGAAATGGAAGAATATTTACAAAACTATAGATTGCCCAGATAAACAGAAGAGGAAAAAGTTTAATTAAATAGTGTCATTTTAGAAAAAGAAATTGAATAAGCTATTAATCAACTCTCTAAGAAAAAAATCTCCAGGGTCAGATGTATTTACATGTGAGTTCTACCAAGCATTTAAAGAAAGATTAATTCCAATACTATGCAAACTATTTGAAAAAATAAGGAAAGAAGAAGTCCTATGAAATTCCTTTTATGACACAGACATGGTATTGAGACCTAAACCAGGTAGGGTTAAAACAGAAAAAGAAAATTGTAAATCAATTTTCCTAATGAATATTGGGGCAAAAATCTTAAATAAAATATTAGCTAAGAGATTATAGCCAATCATCCCCAGGATAATATAATATGGCCAAGTAGGATTTATACTAGGAATGCAGGGCTGGTTCAACATTATGAAAACTATTAGCATAATTGACTATATCAATAACCAAAGTAACAAAAATCCTATGATTATCTCAATAGATGCAGAAAAAGCATTTGACAAAATGCAACACTCATTTCTATTAAAAACACTATAGAGTATAGAAATAAATGGATTTTTCCTTAAAATGATGAGTAAAATCTATTTAAAATAATCAGCAAACATCATATGTAATGGTGACAAACTAATACCTTTCCCAACAAGATCAGGGGTGAAAAAAGGTTGCCCACTATCACCATTACTATTCAAAATTGTGTTAGAAATGTTAGATTTGGCACTAAGAGAAGGAAAAGAGATTAGAGGAATTAGAGTAGATAATGAGGAAACCAAATTACCATTCTTTACAGATGATATGATGGTATTCTTAGAGAATCCTAAAGAATCAACTAAAAAACTGTGAGAAACAATTCACAACTTCCACAAAGTTTCAGGATATAAAATAAACCCACATAAATCATCAGCATTTTTATATATTACCAACAAAGTCCAGTAGCAAGAGGTACAAAGAGAAATTTCATTTAAAATAACTGTAGATAATATAAAATATTTTGGAGTCTACCTGACAAGGCAAAATCAGGAACTATATTAATAGTTACAAAACTCTTTCCACACAAGTAAACTGGAAAAATAGCAAGTGCTCATTTGCAAGTTGAACAAATATAATCAAAATGACAATACTACCTAAATTAATCTACTTATTCAGTGTTATACCAATCCAACTCTCAAGAAATTATTTTACGTATCTAGAAAAAATAATAACAAAGTTCATCTAGAAGAATAAAAGGTCAAGATTTTCAAGGGAATTAATGAAAAACAAATGCAAATGAAGATAGCTTAGCTGTATCAGACCTATATTATAAAGCAGCGGTCATCAAAACCATTTGGTATTGGCTAAGAAATAATCAATCAGTGGAAAAGTTCAGGTTCACAGGACAAAATAGTCAATGACTATAATAATCTAGTGTTTGACAAACCCAAAGACTCGACTTCTGGGATAAGAACTCACTATTTGATAAAAACCATGGGGAAAACTAGTGTGGCAGAAACTAGGAATTGATCCACACCTAATACCGTATAGCAAGATAAGGTCAAAATGAGTTCATGATTTAGACAGAGAGTGATATTTTAAGCATTACAAGCAAATAAGAACAACAAAAGATAGTTTTTACATCTCGAATCTTTGGGAAAAAAAGGAATTTGTGGCCAAAGAAGAACTTGAGTACATTATTGAATGCAAAATGGATAATGTTGATTATATTAAGTTAAAAAGGTTTGCAGACAAGATTAGAAAGGAAGCAATAACCTGAAAAAATTGCATTAAAGGGTTTTGATAAATGCCTCATTTCTAAAATATATAGAGAACTGATTCAAATTTGTAAGAATTCAAACCATTTTCCAATTGATAAACGATCAAAGGATACAAACAATTTTCAGATGAAGAAATTAAAATCATTTCTAGTCATATGAAAAGGTGCTCAAAATCACTATTGATCAGAGAAATGCAAATTAAGAACACACTGGGATACTACTACATACTTCTCAGATTGGCCAAGATGACAGGAAAAGATAATGACGAATGTTGGAAGGCATGTGGGAAAACTGGGATACTGATACATTTTTGGCATAATTGTGAATGGATCCAACATTCTTGAGAACAATTTGGAACTATGCCCAAAGGACTATCAAACTGTGCATACTCTTTGATCCAGCAGTGTCTCTACTGGGCTTGTATCCCAAAGAGATCTTAAAGGAGGGAAAGGGACTCACATATGCTAAAATGTTTGTGGCAGCCCTTTTTGTAGTGGCAAAGAACTGGAAACTGAATGGATACCCAACAATTGGAGAATGGCTGAATAAATTGTGGTATATGAATGCTATGGAATATTATTGTTCTATAAGAAATGATCAGGATGATTTTAGAAACATCTAGAGAGACTTGCATGAACTGATACTAAGTGAAGTGACTACAACCAAAAGAACATTGTACACAGCAATAAAAAGATTATACAACGATCAATTCTGATGGATGCGACTCTTCTCAATAATGAGATGATTCAGAATAGTTCCAATGATCTTGTGATGAAGAGAGTCATCTACACCCAGAGAGAAGATTGTGGAAACTGAGTGAGGATCACAACGTAGCATTTTCACTCTTGTTGTTGTTTGCTTGCATTTTGTTTTCTTTCTCTCTCTCTCTTTTTTTTTTTTTTTTGATCTGATTTTTCTTGTGCAGCAAGATAATTATATAAATATGTATGCCTATATCATATTTACATATATTTTTTATCTTGTTTAACATATATTGGATTACTTGTCATATAGGGGAAGGGGTGTGGGGAAGGGGGGCATTGGAACACAAGGTTTTGCAAGGGTTAATGTTGAAAAAAAAGCTTTAATAAAAAAATAAAATATAATGCTTAATTTTGTTACTTAGTTAATTCTTGGTTGTAGTTCCACTTCCTTTGGATTTCAGAATATCATATTCCAGGCTGTCTTATCCTTTCATGTTAAAGCTGTTAGATCCTGGGCAATCTTGACAATGACTCCTTGATATTTGAATTCTTTCTTTCTGACTGCTTGCAGTATTTTCTTCTTGATCTAATATTTCTGGAATTTAGCTGCAATATTCTTTGGAGTTTTCATTTTGGGGTCTCTTAGGAAGTGATTGGTGGATTCTTTTAAATGATTGTTTTACCCTATGGTTCTAGGATATAAGAACAGTTTTGCTTGATTTCTTGTTGTCCAGGTTGTTCTTTTGATCATTTCATTCAGCTAGCCCAATAATTCTTTTTTTTTTTAAGTAAAGCTTTTTATTTGCAAAACATGTATGGGTAATTTTTCAACATTGACTCTTGCAAAGCTTTCCTTTACAAATTTTCCCCCCCCTAGTCCCCACCCCTCCCCTAGATGGCAGGAAGTCTACTACATGTTAATTATGTTAAAATACTTGACAAATTGAATATGTGTATACATATTTTTACAATTATTTTGCAAGAAAAGTCAGATCTACAAGAAAAAACAATCTGAGAATGGAAACAATGCAAGCAAATATCAATAGAGACCATGAATATGTTATGTTGTGGTTCACATTTCACGTCCCTCTCTCTGGGTGTATATGGCTTTCTTCACTGAAGAATTAGAACTGGTTTGAAACATCTCATTGTTTCAGAGAGCCATGTCCATTAGAATTGACCATCATATAGTCTTGCTGTTCCCATGTACAACGATCTCCTGGTTCTGCTCATTTCACTCAGCATCAATTCATGCAAATCTCTCCAGGCCTCTCTGAAATTATCCTGCTGGTCGTTTCTTACAGAACAATAATATTCCATAACATTCATATACCCTAATTTATTGTCATTCTCCAATTGATGGGCATCCATTCAGTTTCCAGTTAGCCCAATAATTCTTAAATTAATTCTCCTAGATCTGTTTTCTAGACAGTTGTTTTTCCAGTGAGGTATTTTACATTTTCTTCTTTTTTTTTGTTTTTTTCCTGTTTGATTGATTCACAATGCCTCATTGATTCATTTGCTTCCATTTGTCCAATTCTAATTTTTAGTGAATCATTTTTTTTGTTCTTTTTACCTCCTTTTCCTTTTGACCAATTGTATTTTTAATACAGTTTTGTTAAGTGATTTTATTTTTATTTCAGTTCTATTTTTAAGGAGTTGTTTTCTTCAGTATATATATATATATGTACATACATATATATATATATTTTTTTTTTCCACTTACCCAAATCCTTTTTAAGGACTTGTTCTCTTTAATCAATTTCTGTACTTCTTTTTTCCAAATTGTTGGCTTTTTTAAAAAGCTGTTGACTTCCCTCCCATAATTCTCCTGCATATCTCTAATTTCTTTCCCCAATCTTTCTTCTATCTCTCTTGCATGATTTTAAAAATCCTTTTTGAGTTCTTCCAAAAATACCTTTGGAGCTTGACATCAGTTGATATTCCCTTTTGATGCTTTTTTGCTGCAAACATAGGTATGTTGCCAATGCTGTTCTCTTTTCTGTTCTGATCTTCCCAGAAACCATGGTAGCTTTCTATGATCAGTGCTCTTTTTGATTTTTTGCTCCATGGTAGCTTTCTATGGTCAGTGCTCTTTTTGATTTTTTGCTCCATGGTAGCTTTCTATGATCAGTGCTCTTTTTGATTTTTTGCTCCATGGTAGCTTTCTATGGTCAGTGCTCTATTTATTTTTTTGCTCCTTTTAAAAAATTGAGCTCTGCTCCTAGGGCACAGAGGAGATTGTCCCAAGCTTCTTCTGCAGGGGCTTCTCACTGACTTTGAACACTCAAACCCTTAATGCCACCAGCTTTCCCACTGCCCTGGGTTGGTCTGGCCTTGTCTGGCCTATTATCTGAGGGCTCACAATTTGCCTTCTGTACTTGGGTTGGAGCTCACTGATGGCCTGTTGGGACACTGGCCTTCCGAACCAGGATGGAGGGGCCAGCACTGCTGTTTTGTAATTGGCTAAGAGCTGCTTGTTATATTCCCTGTACTGTGCCTGTGCTGGGCCACATTCCCTCTCCCCAAGTGACCCCTAGTTTTCCTGACGTCCTTACAAGAAATCTCAAGGTAGGAAATCGTTTCACTCTGAATGTTTGTGGTTTCTGTCCCTCTAGAATCCATTTGGAGGTTTGATCTAGTGTTGATTCTGAGGAAAACGGGAGAACTCGGGCAATGTCCTGGTCTTTCTGCCATTTTTGCTCTGCCCCATCCCTAGCACTTTTAGCACAATGCTTAAATAAAACAAGTGTTTCATAAATACTTTTTGACTTGTACATTACCTCCACATTTAAAGTAAATTTGGTGATTGATAGCTTCTGAGGTATCATAGAAGATTACAAAGTCATTGTTTATACCAATATTTATTCTCTTGTTCTGCCCCTCAGTCCATCTGCTGAAGTGCATTGAAGTCACTGAACTGAGATACACTTCATATATCAATCAGCTTTGTGTGCTGTCGTTACAAGAGCAGGCAAATTCAGTCTCCAGGACTAAGACGTGCAGCATCACTTCCTTTGGAGAATTTTACAAAACTTTGTGCTCTCCTGGAATCATCTTTAAAGCTGTACAGTCATCTCTGCAGCCCAAGGAGACATCAAAGTAGCACTTCATGGAGATCTTAGCACACACTACATTTTTAACATCACAGAGGGTTGTGTGTACTTGTCAGGAGGACTGAAAACCACAAGTCCTGTGGGTCCATGTAACCCGCAGCAGGTGACTGTATGCAGGGCAGATTTATGTTGGCTAGAAACATTTGCTGTGGATTCAGTGGGAGGCTACAAGCAAACTCCCCTGAGTGGGGATTTGGCAGGATTCGAAAAGGGGCATTGGAAAGGAGATAAGAACAGAAAAATGGAAATGGAGCCAGGAAGCTCTTTTGCAGCTGCAATGATTTCCTCCTCCTCCAGTTAGGAGGTTTTCTTTGTCATGGAAAACAAGACATTCAGATTCCTTCCAACCATGGTTTCCATCCTCCTCTTATGTTTGAAAGACATTAATGCTTCCTCTATCTGATGCTGAGATGCAACCTTTGTCCAACCCTGAGGCTCATGGGCTTACTGAGCAATTTGCTATCATGCCTTTCCCCTCCCCTCGTTTTCTTTGGCATTGGGATGTAGTAATTAAGGAGCTATAGAGAAAGGGACTAGGAGAAAAACATTCTCTGTTCTAGTAACTCTCAGGATCAGGCTGATAAGCCACCCCAGGAAGCTAAGCCACAGGATCGTGCCCTCCATTTCCTAGAAGTTTGGGAGATGGACAGTGGGAGGATTTGCTTCCTGATCTTTATCTCTTGCTGTACATCATGGATTCTATTTGAAATAACTCTCTTGTTGCATGGCTATGGTGTCAAACGCTTACTTCTGTCAATCAAGGGGAGACTCAGAGGAAAAATAAACATTTGTGAATAGTGGTTGATTGGGTGGAGATCAAAAACATTTTTAGGAAACTGAATGTGGTTATATATCCATACATATTTGTGTGTGTATATATACATATATATATATGTATTTGTATGTATATGTATATGTATATGTATATGTATATACACATACATGCATCTTTCTCATCTCCAGAAAATACTCTATCCAAAGTCGGAAAACTACAAGTATCCTTTCCCAGAAGCTGTTCATGAAAAATTTCACAGGGGCATCTGTTAAGAGATAGTGCTAAATATTTTTTAGGAGATTGGGTTGTAGCTCATAACATTGAGGCCCTTATTTCCTGTTGTATTTACCATTAATTACTGGTGACTTTCAGACCATTTCACGTCCATTCCCAATTCACATAGCATTTTACAGTTCTAAAACCTGGTTTCAGATATGATTTATGTTAGTCTCCCCATTTGGCAGCTGAGAAATTCCATGATGAAATCCTTATAATTAATAAGAATAATTTATTTCCATAGCACATTAAGTGGGAAAACACAGTAGTCTATTCATTTGCTCCTCACAGCAGTCACATGTAAGAGTTATATTATCAGCTCCATCTTGCAAATGAGGAAATAGAAGCATGAAGTGCTAGCCTCTGGACACATGTTATCTAAGTACTTGGGGTCACATTTGAACCCCAGTCTCTTCTAAGCCCAGAGCTTTTTCCACTATATAATACTGCTTTGCATTGATAAGTGTTTAACACACTATTATCCCCTCAAATGAGAATCGCTTTTGAAACATATCTACCCTTTCCTATAGTGTTATGTGCCAGTCACCATGCTAACCAATTTAAGGTTTGAACCTCTCAAGAAACCTTGGATGTAGGTGCTATTGTTATACATAGTTTATGGATGAGGAAAATAAAGATTAAAGGACTTATCCAGGGAGTAAGTGTCTGAAAGTAAATTAGAACTCATTTTCTCTTGACTTCAGGCCCAGGATTCTAGTTACTGTGCCACTTGACCTGCAAAAATAATAACCAACATTTCTATGGCACTTAATAGCCAACCACTTCTAAACACTTGACAGTCTTCTCAAGTAATCCTTACAAGAACCCCAGGAGGCAGGTGTATTCATTAACCCCATTTTATAGAAGTCCAAGCCATACACAGGTTGAATGATAAAGCTAGTAAGTATCTGAGAGTGGTTTTGAATTCATGTCTTCCTGAGTTCTGCCCCCTAAGTATTGCATAATCTTGAACACACCTTCCCAAGTTTATTATCATTTAGACAGTTCAGTATATGTTTGTTTTGTTTGGGTCCTGACCTATGATTTTTTCTAGCATAGGGAATTTTTGGTTTAGAAATGATCTCAATGATATTAGTCAATAACTCAAAAGTAAAGTCTTAGGTGTTTGAGACCCAAATTGAATGATTTTCCCTGTGTTACACAGCCAACACATGGTTTTTAGTTTAAATTTAAATAAAATTTAAAATTTAAAATAAATTTAAATCCTAGTGTCCTGGATTCTAAAGCCAGCCCTTTATTAAATATGGTGTGTTGGCTTTTGAGACATTTATAGGGAGATACAAAAACCACCAAACTTTTTTAGTGAAAACTGGGATCTGTTGAGTTCAGTTTTATCTGCCCACCTGTCAAGGAACAAGCATTTGGGTGAATCTGCTTGCAAGTGAAACCTGCAATGGGGGGAACCCAAAACATGTCTGCCCATCTTTGAGTATGGTCTTTCAGACATAAATAATATGGAAAAAAAAAAACTTCAATCAACTTGTTGGTTTATCTAAATGGCCTGGCAACCAGTTTGATTTCTTTCCAGATGTCACAAATGAATTGACCAGACACATTTAGCCCAGCAATGTGATAGGATTTATGGGAGTAAGTGACAGCTGTTTCAAAGACAAACTGCAGACTACACCCTGAAGCCAAGATTCCATCCCTCCACCATAACACAGACAAGAGAGTCATCCAGACCCCTAGACTGTTCTTGGAGAGGCCCTAAGACAATGTTGAGGTTATTTGTCCAGGATCACCCAGGGGAGTGTCCAAAACAAGATTCAAAGTCGTGTTTTCTGACGCCAGCCCAGCTCCCCTCCACAGCACCATATTGGATGGAGACAATGTTAGCGATATCCCAGAATCTCAGGCTGGAAGGGACCTGGGCATGTCTAGCCCAACATATCACATAGTCAGACAACCTTGGCTTGGAAACCCTTAGAAATCAAGGCACCTGATGGAGTGCCACTCTAAGTCACGGTTTTGAGAGTTGCTTTTGTTTGTTCATTTGATTTGATTTGCTTTGGGGGATTTTAGAAGCTAGATTTAAGAATACACAAAATTTTGAACCAAAGTATATTAACATTGATTTATTGAGGGAGAATGTCCTACTCTTGATATGAAAGTTCAGAATTCTGGGAGTCTTAAGAAACCTCAAAATCCATTTCCCCCCAAAATGGAATCATTCCTTCCTCACCACTCATCTAGAACTTCATTTTGCTCTGGACTAATGTCTTCCATTCAATTGAATAAATATGATACATAAAGGTTCTCAACATGCTTACTTAATATCTTTAAATGGAGGCAACGCTATCCAGCACATTTGCCCAGTTCCATTCCATTCATGTAAATCACGCTGGTTAAGATGAAACATGCTACATGTGAATTGCATTAAAGTCAATCGGCCCCTATCCCAATTCTGACTTTTTAAACAAGCAGGTGCAGATCCTTCCCCCCAAAATCCTCACAACAGAGACGAGGGTGATTGCTGTCCTGACTCTGCTCACTCCCCCCACTCCCACCCCCACCAAATTGGTTACTGTCCACTTTCTGTGATGGCTCCTTTTCCTTTATCTTTTTTTTTATGATTTTTTTTCATACAGAACATAGGCAGGAAAGGGGGGCGGGATCCGTGTCTTTGATCTTCTCCAGCGCACCAAAGCCCTCAGCATGTGCCCTGAGATGAAAAATGTGTCCCAGTTGAATTCCGATGTCAAAACCATTACCTATCAGGGAGTTTCTTTGAGCAAGTTCCCCTGCCCACCCCGCCCCCAACCTCCAGAATTACTGCTTGCTATTATTGCCTCGTTCAGCTAAGAAATTTGTCTGCGCCACATTCAAGGCTTTATGGTGGATGCTCAGGGACATCCCAGACAAAGAGCACTCGGGACATTCGTGAACAAAAAGAATTCTTCCCTTACTTGGTGATGTATTTTGTTTGATGGCAGAATAGGATTCTCTTTCCCAGGCACCCTCTGAATATGGGGATGGGGGGGAATGATTATAGGGAAGATGCTGATGGTGAAAACATTGTCTTTTAGGCTCAGATCTCATCTCTTGTGCTTACAAACAGAACCACCACATGGCTTACCTTTCAGATGGTCACTGCTTTGGCTAGAATACTTACTCCACCCCGACCTTTTTCCCAGCTAGATTATGGACTCAATGGCAAGGAACAGGCTACCTGTTTCCCCTTAGAGCATCCTGCAGCTCAGTAATGAGAACACTGGAGGTGGTCAATAAATGCTTGAAATAAGGGGACTACTGATTGATTATAGCTGCCATTTTCTCTGTACTAAACCCCAAACAGCCAGAGAGATCAGCAATAACTGCTAAATGGGCAAAGGGGGAAAAGATTGCCTGTTGGAAGAAGGGGCCTTCTTAGTAGAATGTCAGCAGGAAGCACAAGGATGATGGGCCACATTTCATCGGAGTGCTTTGCCCCTAGCAGCCACTTGAGAAATCACTGTTACATTCGTATAAAAGTGATCTTAGCGACCATCTCCTCCAACTACCCCATTTGACAGATATTGTAATGGGAGCTAGAGAAGAAAGGTGAGTGATCTGAGTTTATGTAAGTGCAAGGGGCAGAATTTGAAATCAGGTCCTTTGAGCATAGATCCAGCAGCTTCCCAGGGGCTAGAGGGGAAGAGTCTTGGCTTTGCAGTCAGATCCATAAGCCAACTCTTTTCCTTGCTGTCCAAGGATTTGGGGGACTTACATAATGGCCCTACCCCTTCTGTACAAAATGAAAGGATTGGCTTGGGTGACCTAAAAAGCCAGCATCATTTTCATCTGCTTTCAGGTCTTACTGTGAGCCACTTCTCAAAGGTGAAACCTTGGAGGCAACCGGCCAAGGAAGAATCCCAGAATTGGCTTCAGATTCAGCCCTTGCAGCTGTTTACACTGCCCTGTCCAGTGGAAAGACTACAAGAAGAAAGGTTGGCTAAGGGCTTCTTACAAAGGGAGAATGAGAAGTCTTCAGGAAACCAATGTGGAAGTTTCATTTCCACAGAAGAAAGCAGTGAGCATTGCTTTCCCTTTGCACAGTCTTTATAAAAGCCAGATTTAATTATTGACATTTGACGTTAATGAAATTTTTAGAAAGTTGATGAGGTAATCTAATTTACATCAATATAGCTACCAGCACTTTAGAGAAATGAAACTGGATGGATCTAAGAAGCAGTGCCTTCCATGGGGGAAAGAAGGGGGCGGAGGGAAGGACACAGAGAGAAAAGAGGCAGAGAGATAGAGAGACAAAGTAGAGGAAAGCATCGATTCTTTCCAAGTATTTGGTTATAATGTTTGTTTCATAGGAAAACAATCTAGGAAAGTAAATGAAAGGGAGGTAAGAGCTAAAAACTAAAAAAAAATTAATAATAAAACAAAGCATTTTGATGATTAGGTTTTAAATATTAATAAGTAGATGAATGTTCATAGGTTCATATTATGGTGATTTTTGGAGGATTTTATGAGGACTATATTTGGGGAATAGTTTATTCAAACCAATCCAGTTCTACAACTTATTTAAAGGTCTTGGACATCATATTAGGGATATAAAAGAAAAAGAAAAACAATGTGTGCCTCAGGGAGCTTCCATTCCACTGGGAGGATCCTAGTTATAATTTCTGAGTATTTTCCCATGTGATCAGAGAGGGAAAGAGAGGGGGTATTGAGAGAAAAGTAAGAAATTCTGTTTTATTAAATGCTTGAGTAATGACCTGGTGGTAATACAACTGGATCTTGCATTGGGAATTCTTTTTCCTGTATGTGCAATAATAGGTGGCCCCTAAGAACACTTCTGTCTTGGTGCTCCTTCAATTCCATATTGCTGAAGGTAGTATCTACACATAATGGGAAATTCACTTGCCCATTGTGTGGCATGGGAATAGATCAGAAGGAAAGGACATGGCTAAGGCAAGTCTTCTATCTCTAGGTTTCTTTTTCTTTTTCTTTTTTTTTTTTGCTGAGGCAATTGGGGTTAAGTGACTTGCCCAGGGTCACACAGCTAGGAAGTGTCTGATCAGATTTGAACTCAGGTCCTCCTGACTTCAGGAATGGTGCTCTATCCACTGTACCACCTAGATGCCCCAATGTCTAGGTTTCTATCACTATACATGAGAATAGCCACACCTCTACCCATTTTAATTATCTGGCAATTAGTTAAAAATGCAGGGTTTTTGAGTACTTAGTATAACAAGAGCCAGCATTTCCATAGGACTTTAAAACTGAAAAAGGGCTTTACATGTTATCTCATTTGATCCTCAAAATTACCCAGTGAGGAAGGTAATAATACCATTGTACCCATTTTCAGATGATGAAAGTTGGAAAGGTTAAGAGGCTTGCCCAAGGTCATATCATATCAGCACTGGGATTTGGACCTGAAGTTCAGCACTGGCCCACGCTACCTTTGAAAGAAAGAAGCATGATCTTTGCCTGTATGGACGGAAATCATTGCCAGTGCAGGAAAGAAAGTCTCCTCCTGCAGGCTGACAAAAGGGAAGACATTTCCCCTTAGTACTTGCATGTGTTTGAAGAAACTCTTGAACACAAGAGTTCCTTTCACGTCTCCGGGACATCAAGTTCCCTTCCAGGATGTGGCCCCCAGCATCCAAGGCCTCCCTGTTGCTATGGCTAGTTTACCATTCCTGTCTCCAGAAAGAAAACTTGTCATTCCCTGGTTTTCCCTGTGATGGAGGGAGAGGGAAGCTTTTATCAGTCATTTCCTAGCCAGAGGCCATAGGTCTTTTTCCCATTATCCAAGAAAAGCATTCCTTTCTTTTCTTCAGTAAGGAAACACAAATCTACCTCTCCTGATAGAAACCTATCATAATGGTATCAGGTCTTTTTCCCATTATCCAAGAAAAGCATTCCTTTCTTTTCTTCAGTAAGGAAACACAAATCTACCTCTCCTGATAGAAACCTATCATAATGGTATCAGGTGTCCCGTCAAATAATCACAAGGCTCTTATAACTGATGGTGATTTCATCTCCCTTACATTTTCCCCCACACAATCAAAATGATGTGAACATCTCACTTAAAGTCCTTGGGTGCGGTTCCTTCCCAGTACAAAGAAGCTATGGTTTAGCCAAATGACTAAGGGCATGTACTGGATTATTGCTATGATAGCCTGCATTATCTATTGTGCTAAATATGCATTCACCACCAGAAAATCAGGGCCCATTCAATCTGCCCTTTAATAAAGTTTCAAACATCTGCACATCTGGAATGATTACTCCTGGAAATAAACAGAGAGCTCCTCAGCATGACACCTATAGGGCATTCTCACAAAGCCAACTATTGTGTTGGAAGGAGAAAGCAGGGGGCTCTGCCTCTTTTACTGCTTCCCTGACAATCCAGCAAGGACTTTTTCATCATAAAAAAGATACACTAATATGAAAACCTCACCTTTTTGAACACAGAAGACCAATTTGATTTGAGCAAAAGCAAATGATGATCAAGCAACAAAGAATAGTTTACAACTTCGGGAAGGAAAACTGCCATCTAACTGTAATGCAAATTAAACTTCCCAGCTTCAATTAGTTGCCAGTCAGGGAACATGCTGAAATGAATTAATTTTCCAATGTGGATCATTACTGAGCTGAAATAAAAATGGTAGATGGGCCCAGATTTCTGCTGTAATAAACAATCTCAAGCTCTAAAATATCAAATTTTGACAGATTTTGAATAATGTTAACTTAGTCCTAGGAACTCTGACATCCTAGGAAGGGAGGGGGGGGACTTCTTGACATACTTTTAAGAATTGGATTTCAGCTTCAGAAAAGGAATAAACAAATTGACAATGTCTCTGGGTCACTCCCAAACAAGCAGATAAAATCAGGAAATTGCATTACTATATCAAAGAAGAGGAAGCATGATGAAGAGAATAGGGAGCCAATTTCACAAAGACATAATGTTCAAGTCTCATCACTGATACACACTCACTAAATGATCCTTTGGAAGTAGCTCAAGGAACTTTTCTAAGATACAAAGTCCAAAGAAATGCATTGGAAGAGCAAATTGCAATCCTTGAGCCGATTTTTCATCCCCTGTCTCTTTAATCCTCCTAGTTTCATTTTCTTCCTTTACTTCTCACACCATTTACTAGGTTGTAATAGCCGTACGTGGAACAGGATTGGCAAGAACAAGGGTGTCATGAACTCAGACTGATTGGAGGTTTGGTCTGCTCAGGGGATATTAGATTGGTGCTGAGGATTTGGAGCTTTTTTCCAGAAAGAGGATGAATTAGATCGTTACATTGTCATTGGTCACTTATTAGAATAAAAACCAAGACAACGAAATATCCCAGCACAAATTTTCACTCTTTCTAATCTATTCCAACTTGGAGTTATGATATCAACTCAGTACATAATAAAGTAGTGAGTTCTGATCTTCCAAAATCAAACTAAGGGGTGTTTACTGATTTTTATTATTGGAGAGGGAGGGGAGGAGGGAAAGAGAGTGAGAGAGAGAGAGAAAGAGAGAGAGAGAGAGAGAGAGAGAGAGAGAGAGAGAGAGAGAACAGGAAATGAGAAAGTGAAGAAAGGGGAAAGGGAAAGAAGAGGGGGAGGGGAAAGAAAAGTAGAGAAGGAAGAATGAAGGAAGAAAGGAAGGACAGGAGGGAGTGAGGAAGGAAAGAATGAAGGAAAGAGGGAAGGAAGAATGGAAGGGAGGAAGGAAGGAGAAAAGAAAGGGAAGGAAGGGAGAGGGGAGGGAAGGAAGGAACTAGAGAACTCTAATTGGTCAGGTTTTTTTGTCCTCCTTCTGCTCTCTGAATTAAGATATTGCATTGCTTTCTGAGAATGGTCTAGCCCAGGACCAATGCTTTTTTCTTGGCTCTCACAACTTTGGAAATTCAGATGAGGTAGTTCCATTTTGGCCATCCTTTCTCTCCCTGACTTGCCAGCGCAGGTATAGATACTCACTATCCAACAGCAGTCAGGCCTGTGACTGTGTCTATTGGCTCTTTTTCTGCTTTCTAGGTCATCCCGACTCTTCTCAATCATGCAGTGGTTGCTCCTTAATCTTATTGAATCCAGGAATTTATTAAGGAACAAGATCTTAAGTAGGATGAGAACATGCTTTGGACTGACGTTCACGAGCATCCATGAATGGGGGATCGCTTTTCACCCAGAATGCTCCAAGCATACCAGCAAGCAGCAGTTATAAAGATGAGAAAGGAACCTCTGGGGCTTGTCTGTTGGTTCTCTTGAGGTAAACGATCCCTTCCTGTCCCAGAATTATAGCTTGAGGAATGAATCTGCCCCAGCTTCACTTTACTGCTGAGTGGGCTACCTGAGGATGGGTGAGGGCTCCTCTGAGGATTCACTCTAATGAAATTGCCTCAGTTTCTCCTTGGTAGATCTGAGAGAGCTTCACCCTTTCAGCTAATTCAAGGCTCTCTCTCCCTTAGCCTGGGAATCTGGAGCACTCAGCACGACTTCTCGTTCGGCAGCCCTCTAGCTACGGGAGGTTTCCTAGCTTTGTCTTACTTTTAAGGCAATGTTACTAATAATTCCCCTCATTATAGACTCCGAACAGACTATTTTGGTGGAGTAATTAATTGTTCTATTTCTCCCCTGTTGTTAGAGATGATTTTTTTTTCATCCGTTCCTTTGGAAATTGTCTCCACACCTGAGGAGGGGTACCCCTCCACCCAAACAGGCACAAACAAAATGTTTTGAAAAGTAATCATTTGTTTAAAAGCTAGAAATTGAGGCTTCTGTGTTGGGAGGAATGTGCCGGCCACATCCATAACCCGATGAAATTTAAGCCTGGTAAATGATCTGACTGCCTCAAAGTGAAGTCTTTGCCTTTCTATGGTGGCCTTTCGCCCTGGCCTTTCCTCCAATCTGAGAAGAGCTGATGTTGATGGAACATATAATGGCCCCTTTCCTGGGCAGTAAAGTCGGCAACAAAGCTCCATAATTAAGGTGACCGGGGAGGCCCGGCCCAGCAGGCTAGTGGTGTGGAGAACACTTTTAGGACTTCAAACACTATCAAAGTCACTGAGACCTGGGCCCAGCTCAGGCCTGGTTTGAATTAAGCCTCACTTCCACACGCACTTTTCAAATCCAAGCTCAAACAAGAAAGCCAAGGCCTTCTGGATTTCATTAGACCCAATTATCTTATCTGTTTCATCTCAGGCCTGACCCTAAGGCTGGCAAACAGCTATAGGGTGGGAGGGGGAGTGATTTGGGGGTGCCGGTGAAAAAGACAGCCAACCCCCACCCCCACCCCCGGTCCAGCCAGCCAATGGCTGGAGGACCCGATAATTAAAACACCATCACCCCCACTGCCTGCCTCTGGTGATTAAATATTTTCAAGCTTTTGTAAATAATTTTTCCATTCTTCGCCCAGAGCCTCAAAGGCCCAATCCATGTAGTAATTTATTTAGTTTGTTGGAGAGCACCATTTGTTCGAGGGCAGGCTGGCCCATGAAGGAACTTTGGGAAACAGTTTTTAGCCTCTCTAGACTTTGGAAAGTTGGAAAGATGTTCTTATGTGACGGGATTCTAACGACCTTGCTCTTTAAGCAGTGACGTTGCATATAACCGGGCTTACATTGAGGCAAGAATCAGATTTGCTCAAAAATTAACAACCTTCGGGGCATCTCATCCATGGAAACATTAGCAACATTTGCCATTTTCTTCCTGTTCTAATTGGGAGCATGGGCAGCGGTCACTTTCAAAAAGTAGCTGGACAAGAACAACATCCACATGTCCAATTCATCCATGTCTAAGACTGGCTTAAATATCCCGAGACATCCTCGGGCAGATTTTTGTAACCGGCATAAAAAGAGTTCACGTTCATAGAGATAGGAGAAGGAAAGAGAGAAAGAGACAGAGAGAGAAAAAGAGATCCAGTGGTAGAGAGAAAGAGAAAAAGACAAGAGAGACAGGGAGGGGAAAGAGAGGGTTTATTGCAGATGAACTAGATTAATAATGTTGCCCAGATAATTTGTGGCCAGATCGATCGGGGGTGTGATGGCTCCTACACTGGGGGAAGTGGGACCCAGGAAAATAAAGCATTTCATTCACTGCTTTCAAACACGTAAAATATCTCTAGGACTCGAAAATCCCACAGGTCTCCAGGATGTCCCAGCAGGGCTCATGTGTCCGTCCCCACTCCTGAGAACCCCCAATGGCCGGCCGCTCGGCTGCCCCTTTCACTCACCCATCCAAGCCCTTTCTAAAGCTCCCCTCTCCCCTCCAGAGCCAACAAGCAAATGTATCCTCCCATGCCAAGATGCCCGCGGTGCGCGCACACACACACACAAACACACACACACACTCACACACACACTCACACACACACCCCTTAGCCAACTGAGCTCATGTTTAATGGAGGAAAATAAAAACGGACTTTTTTTTTTCTTTTTGAAGAATTATAAGGGGAACAAAGCGGTGTCCTCATTAGCTAAGCTCAGCAGAGCAGGTATGAAAGCAAGCAAGCGGCCTTCGCCTCCAGCCTCTGTAGTTCTTGACATGACACTTTGGTTTTACCCTAAATAATAGGCTTTTAATAAAACCATCCACCAAAGGTCAACAATTAAACAATACATAAAGCACCAGGGAGCAGCCTTGAGGTTCTCGTCCAGGCTGGAGCCCTTCCAGATGGGCCCATGTGGATGTTTTACGGGCTGCAGAGCGTTGTTATGTTCCAAAGTTATTAAGAGACAGCAAACTGCTCACTGCAGTCCGACGAGGCACTTGGGTTTGGTCCAGGGCCTTCGCTTCAGTTCAAAGACTTCCCTGGGGGCTAAAGGGTTACTATTTTAAACTTTCTCCCCATCTTAACTCCTTCCAAGGCATTCTTGGAAAATTCCACCAGTTTTCTTCTCTTTTTTTCTTTTGTTAAAGCTCAGGTGACAGTAGGGGAAACACTATGGCGTGTAATCATGGATTGGTGAGCGCTCAATGACTTTTTTCCCCCACATTTTGACATTAGGAAATAATACTCACATTAAACTAGTAGCTATGTTAGCCCACTTCCACACATATTCCTAATTGGCCCATTTTAGCCCCACTTTATCCTTTCACTGGATTCCATGACTTTATTATAAGTTGTCCCAACTTTGAAGAATATAAAGCTAATCTTTGGGTCCTCCCCAAATCCTCACAGTCGGATGGAAGCTGGCTAATGCCCTTTTTATCTTGGGAGAATCTGCCCTCCTTCTGGTGAAAACCCAAGCAGGGACCAGCCAGCCAGTCCACGTGAAGTCCTAACTCCCTCAAAAGTCAATGTTGCTTCTTCTCCAACAAGAGAAAGCAGAACAGAAGACAAAGTGAAGACTTTGGGAGAAGATCAAGGCAATCATACTCAAATCTAAATGCAGAGTGCCAAGAAATCACCACTCACGGATGAGGAAAAAGAAACAGAGGGTACACTGTGGCAGCCACATCTTTGAGACAAGCTGGTTCTGAACATAGAGGTGCTGAGCTGTAAGATGAGCCTCAGAGCAAGTCTCTGTTCTAGGAAACATTTTCCTTAGAAACTGGAAGATGTTATATGACTGTCTCTTTGTTGTTGTTGCTGCTGCTGCTGCTGCTGATTTTTAAATATCATGATCATGAGTTTTTAAATATTTTTAAAAATATTTAACAATATCATAAATAATATATATTTACATAAATGTATTTATCATAAATAGTTGTAAAATATTTTAATGTTATTGAAATATCATAATCACAATGCTTATTTGAATTAGAAATCAAATTTCACCATATATTGTCTACATTTAAGTCATTATGATATGGAAAAAAAACCTTAAGTAAATCATTTTTAATTTTAGGAAGATAACAGAAGGCACTTAGACTCAGTTTAGCCCTCTGTTCTGCTCCAGGGGACAATTACATCTAAGTATTCTGAAATCACAATTAGATTTAGAATTTGGGTGGATTTTGAAATGACAACATTTATTGTTGTCATTTATCTTTTCCCAGTTTTTTAATCACAAAATAACACTTGGAGCTCTAAGATGGCTATATCCAAAGGGCCTTTCAATGCTGTGGGTTCTACAAATATTTCCCAAGGTCTCAGCCACCCATTGGATTTTATAGCAGCCTGTGGATGACTGTAGAGGGGAAGGGACTTTGAATCGCCAAGACTACATTTTGAACAAAACGGGGAATAATCACCAGGGTGCCATCCTTGGTCTTTTAGCAAATCACTAATGAAGTCTGACTCATCTATACCAAACTGTAATTATGACCCATATTTTGATGGCGCCAAAACCTCCAGATAAAGAGCAAAGAGTGTTATCCATTCCCCAGGTGTACAGACCCCTTCAGGCAAAACCTTCAGCTGTACCTCCGAGCCTGACATGTCAGGAAATTGTGAAAAGGTCACTCCTTCGAATCAGAAGGTTTTCCTCTAATTGAACAAGATTTTGACAGGGCTGATTCACAGCTAATGGGAAAATCAAGACTGCTCCTTGTTTACCACATCCAAACATACAGAAGAAAAAGGAGCAATTTACTTCTATAAATGGAATGAGACACATTTTCCACCTTTTTATTTTGTCTACCATTCTCGGAACTCAATTGAGCTGTTGCAGAGTTTTCTGGACCATTCTCTGGAATTGAATTGACATGTTCTAAAACACAGCAGTTTCAAAATGTGAGCAACAAGTCAAGCGTAAGAGTGGACATGTTTTTCTCCTTTTAAATGAAGACAGAAAAAAAGATATTTCTTGCCACTAAGAGCTTTTTAAAATTCTAGCGATTCCAGTTCCATGGAAATCTCCCCTTAGGATGTACAAAAGGTCTCCTTCCACCAAAGCCGTATCCTGCGTATGTTTCCTCCTCTCTTATGTCATACCCCCTCAAATGATGCTGCTGAGCCTGAAATGAGGAGATGATTGTGGCTGATGTAGTTGACGGGAGCCTCTCTGACAGGGCAGAAGATGGGCCAAGATTTTGGCGGTGGGTGTGGAGTGGAAAGCCATCACCTGCCTGGGGTGGCACTTTACTAGCACAAATGTTGGGCACGTGGGATATATTTTATTGCAACCCTTCATTTTGTAAAGCAAATTGAGTTATCTCTAAACATGGAAAAGCTTTTCTCTTTTCTCTAATGAGAATTGCTAATAGAACCAATCTTTGTGATTAATCTTGCTTATTTAGAATATTTTCTAATTCTACAATGAAGAATAATAATTATTCATGTAGTTCTTTAATGTTTGCTAAGCACTTTACATATATCGGTAAATACATATATTAATTTACGCATATATTATGTAATGAGTTCAATTTATTTTGCATCTACTCAGAGGTGAATATGTTGGCTGCCTTGTTAAATTATTATTTTATTTTTATTTTTATTTTTTGCTTTTTGCTGAGGCAATTAAGGTTAAGTGACTTGCCCAGGGTCACGCAGCTAGGGAATGTTAAGTGTCTGAGATCACGTTTGAACTCAGGTCCTCCTGACTTCAGGGCTGGTGCTCTATCCACTGTGCCATATAGCTTCCCTGCCTTATTAAATTATTAACTCCTGGTGGATGATTTCCTTTTTGTTCACATGGCCCCAGGTTCTGGCACATAGAAGGTACTTACTGAATGCATTTTAAATGGTTCTTTGATGACTGATACATCCTAGAAGGATCTGGGTTCCAATAGTGTCCATCAACAGAAAAAGAAATGGGCCAAGTAAAAACTATTAAGAATGTGTCTAATTTCTTAAAATCACATTTTAACTGCTTCGTGTGCATGGCTTCTTTCCCTTTTTAGGAGCACTGGGTGATGCACTTGATGGAGAAACAATTGTAGAGTGAGGAAGATATGGATCAAATCCTGCCTCAGAAACTTATTAGGTAGGAGATCCTGGGTAAGTCACTTAATCTCTGCTTGCCTCAGTTTCTTAGCCTGTAAAATGGGGGAAATGGTTGTTTGGAGATTCAAACAGGATATTTGTAAAGTCTTTAACATAGTAAATGGCATATAGTATGTAGGAACTTAATAAATGTTTCCTGCCTATAAGTAAAGTTATTCCCTTCATGGACTCTAGTCTCATTTTTTTAAAAATCTGAAGTACAATACTATTTATAAGGATCCAATCTTATTGGTGCTAAGTTCAAAAAAGACTTCCAACGAGGTTCCCATGCTGGGCAGGTGTGCCTAAGATCAATTTACCATCAAGGTCAAGGAGCAGAAATTCTGAGGGTATCTAGAGACATACATCCCTAGAAATTGTAATTTTTTGATGAAAATTGGTACAATATGTGGTGCAGATGAGAAGACAGCCCCGACTTTTTATGTGCTTATTTATTCCTAAAATTAGAAAGCAGACAGGATTGATCCTGCAAGGATTCCTGAAATCCTACTGGATACATTTTGGCTCTGAACCAACCTGACTGATCTTGGGCCATCCACTCATGCAGGACTATCGGGAAGAAAAAGAGAATGTCCCACATGCCATGCCGTGGACCATGCCAGGCTCAGCCTCAGCTTTGGAGTTTTTCATTGAAGTAGAATAAAAAACAATCCGAGGAAAAGCACGTTAAAGCGCTGTTCCCAGAAGTGATAGACGTGTTCATAATTTCAACCCACCTCTTCCTGATTAGCGGTTTCCCAGATATGAAAAATGTGGGCTTGGTTTGGGAATGATGATAAATGGTCTGGGAAAGGTGGCAGGAGGGCTAATATGACATATAAGGCGGTTCACATTGGGAAATTGTTTCAAGAAATCCCAGCCCCTTTCCCAAAGCATCTTGGATGCCGCTGGGAAAATACAGGACGTGAAAGACACTTTGGCTATTATTAACTATTGTGAATCTGCATCCACACTGGCTAGCATCACTCACAGCTCTTCCGAGCCAAGTGAAATCCCATGACTCTAATAGCATCAGAAGTGGAGAATAAAAGACAAAGAATTATTTCTCTCTTTCTTTGGGGAACTAAATAATTCTCATCTGATATTTAATTAAAGACAACTTCAGGAGTATGCAGGGGACATCATATTAGCTTAAAAGACCTTCCCCCAAATATCTTGATGGAATGACAATATTTCAATGGATCTGGCTCATCAGTGATTATATTTCTTCCCAACTTTACAGATTGAGATCAATTCACGCCTGTCTATCTCATCTAACTCTCTCATGCCATTCCATAAAATAAATTCAACATGGTGGAGCTCTTCTCATTCTCTTGATCTTGTAAGGAAACCAATGGAGCATGAAGGTTCTCCATCAGTGATCATCACTCTTATTTCATGCCTAGTTCATCTGTCTGTCATTTATCTAATTATATTTACCATATCTCTTGCACTGGGATGTAAACTCCTTGATAATATAAACTGTTTCATTTTTTCCCCTTTTTTCCCCAATATATAACGCACAACCAAGTAGACATTTGGGAGAAAAAATAAAAACAAGACTATGGACTTGGACCTGAGTAGAAGGAGCCTCCACTTTGGAGCATGTGAGTAAAAATTCCACTGCCCTCATGTCTCCTAGGGGTAAGTCCATCATCAGCAAGATGAAATGGTTGGACTGAATGATCTGAGGTCCTTAAAGATTTTAGCTGTGGGATTCTTGGCTTGTAGTACGTGAATTTGAATTCAAAAACATTTTGAGAAGTTTATACCAATATAATTTATTTCTTCTATAATTCTATGGATATTATTTTATTATTTTTAAAACAATATTCCGAGAAAGCATCCACAGATGGCCAAAGTATAGAAGGGGAGATTCTGTGATATAAAAATGATTAAGAAATCCCTGTCTATGTGATTTTTGATCACATGATCCTATGAGCTAATTTATGCTCTGCAAGTCTAATGACTTTCCCTCTAAAAGGTTGCTTCCCATCTACTCTACATTTATTCTGTATATAATTATTTGTGTACATGTTATCTCCTCCAATCAAATGCAAGCTACTTGAGGCTGGTGTTTTCACTTTTTATTTTATCCCTCAACATTTATCACAGTGCTTGGTCCAGAAGAAAAATTAAAATGCTTGTTGGTTTATTGATAGTGTTTGAGAAAATCATTTACCCTCCCTAAACCTCAATTCACTTATACATAAAATTAAGGGTCTGAGTAAAATAATCTCTGAAGTCTCTGATAGCTCTAAATCATCAGCTTTCATACAATGATAAAAGTTTTTATCTCAGACAGTTAAATAAGGGCCTGCTAAGTATAAAGAATCATGGGGAGGATCTTGTTCGATCTCACATTGGTAACTTTTGGAAGAGGTCAAAGTAAAATACACTGTCATTAGATGGAGGAGTGCAGTTAGATGCTGTAATGGCTCTATGAAGCCCCCAAGGTGACTCCATTTTAATAGAAATCTCAAACTAAAAATGACATTGTTAAAATGAGACAGTTGGCTTGGCAAGATCATCACTATACGGTAACCACGCATTTAAGTCCTGACTTTTACCAGTCCACATAATACCAATAATAATGAAAGGACTGCATGGGCACCCCCCTAATATGCATGCCCCCCTTACCTGGGAACTATCATGTGTCTTTTCTAAAATGGCAGTTTTCCTTTTTTATTTCAATAGTATTTTATTTTTCCAAATGCGTGCAAAGATAATTTTCAACATTTCATCTTTGTAAGACTCTGTGTTCCAAATTTCTTTTCTTCCCTCCCCCTTCCCAAGACAGCAAGAAATCGGATATAGGTTAAATCTATGTAATCCTTTTACACATATTTCCACATTTGTTATATTGTACATGAAAAATCAGACCAAAAAAGCGAAAAAAATGAAGAAACAAACAAAAATAAGATAACATTTTTCATAAAGGAAAAAAATCACAAACAAGAAAAATATTATCTCTCTTCTGACTTTAGCCCTCATCTCCACTCCCAAGGATCATATGCCTTCTTATCCTGCATAATGCTATTTGGAAGTGAAAGGAAAGCTGTCCATCCCTCTTCACCTCTGTTGCCTAAAAGCAGCACTTTGCAAACTGTCTAGTTTATACTAGGTGATTGATAAATGCTGAGTAATGGTAAGAACCTTTAGACTATTGCAAAACTCAGTTCAAAGCCAACCTGCTACTTGAAGTGTCTTAGCCATCCACACACTCAAATTACGTGGTGAAGTGTCAATGAGGGAAATCATTAATTCATGTTACTCACTGTCCAAATCAGCCGGTATCATAAGCCCTAATTCAATAAGTGACCAGCAAACGAGAAATCTGGAGAGCCATTTCTGATCGCCAGTGACTACATAACCATCACTACAAGTTTTCAGGATGGAGAACAAATCGTTTGGGTCCCCAGTGATTAGTGTCCATTTCTGCTAGTGTTAGCAAGAGGGTAAGAACCACTTGGGAGCTGTGCCAGCAGCATCTTCAGTTCTAAATGCTGCCCAATCCAAATGGAGCTGACAGTTATATTGATGAGGTCAGAGAAACATTAGATACCACCTCAACATCCTAATCAATCTGGGTTGTTAACAGGAATTGCATTGTGAAAGCAAGCAGATGTGACCCAAAGAAATACAAGCAAGAGCTTATGTTCAGGGCCATGAATGGGTCAACTTTGTTAAAACTGAACTGCTCAAGGTGCTAAATCCATCCCAAATAACAGGGAGACTAGACCTGCCATGATGATTTGCCCAGGATTCCCCAGCAAATATGTGTCAGAAGTGAAGCACCGAGGCACGGGTTTTCTCCTAATAATGATCATGGAAATGTATCAAGTGATTAAAGATTTGAAAGTCCTTTATACATCATATCTTACTTTGTCTTTATGATAATTCTGTGGTGCCTCCTCCACATTGTGATTGATATTCCTATTTGACAAATGAGGAATATGAAAAACTTTCAAAATGTACCTGAATTCACACAGTGACAAAGATGGGATTTCAATTCAGATAATTCTGTCTGTAAGATCTTTATACTCTGTCCATTATACTATAAAATATCAATATCTATGTGATACCACTAGATAATTCAGTATCTTCAGCTCCTCTACCATTTTCTCACAAATCTGCATCAGCAAATGTTTATTGAGTTTTGATAAAGTATAAAATACTAGAGGAGGCAATGGGCATTTTGCATTAAAAATCTATTTGGAACTCTTTGAGCCTTAAGGTGGATGCCATAGAATCATAGAAACATGCATGAGATAAAAACTATCTCATAATTACAAAAGGACTCCTTCCTGGATTTAAAATCCTCTATGAAACCCCAAATCCCTAGCACTGCAAGGGGCTAAGGCAACCTAGTTCAATACCCGAATAAACAAAAAAGATCTCTTTATAATTATCCTCAAATGAGTGATCCCTCAGCCTTAGTTTGATGGCATCAAGTGCTGGGGTGCCAATCATGTCCTTCATTCTTTTGGAGAAATGTCAGAATCCAATAGGAGCCTAGTTGTTGGACTTTTGTGACATCCCCGGGGAAATTATAAAAGATCATCTTATAGGACACAAAGTTTTTTGCTTCTACCCAATTATTATTTTAATTGCTGGACTGTTAATATTTTATATTTGTTTTTGTCTTACCTTGCTTTGAAAGCAATGAATTCCCCATGATTATAGTGCAATCCATCCAAGAAAAGTGATTTATATAAATCATCATAAATAATATTTCTAGAGCATCCATGAGGTCCATGGAATTGGATAAGGAGCATTTGTTGGGTGTTGACTGTTTGTCTTGAAATCTTTCAAAGGGCTATGGATCAAATTTGAATAAACAGAAGCAACTGCATGAAATCCCACAAGACATACTAAAGAAGAAAATATTGAGCTGCCTTTTGGAGACAATAACTATTTTGTGGGGTCAAGAGATTATCAATCAGCAACTATTTATTAAGCACCTACTTTGTGCTAGATACCATGCTAAGTATTGGAATACAAAGGCAAAGACTGAAACAATCCCAACCCATAAAGAGTTTGCATTTTCTTGGGATGCTCTATCAATCTCATGAGGATCCCATAAAGACCTGTATGCCTTTGGGGTGTGCATTCTTATTACCACCATAATTCTCCTCTTACCTTCTCAGGCTCCTTTGCTACACCTGCCCCTACTTGAGACAGAGATCAGTGGAAAATTTCATAGGATACAACATAATCAGCATATCACCAGAAGCCCAGAGAAAATGTAGATTGAACTTCCATAGTAGGAAAATATTGGGAATTTGCACATTATTATTTAAATTATTTAATTAAATAATTAATAATAATCGAATAATTAGAATTATTTAAATCTGCAAGGAGATGGATCTCCTAAAATTCCTTATTATCAGTTCAGAAATGTGTTATACAAAAGTATCCTTGAGAAATTGACTCAGTATTTTGCATTGCCTTGCTTGTCTAAGACATCTATTTATTACTTGTAGTTACATGTGGAAAAGTAAACCATTGGCAGATTACTAGTTGCCTTATCTAAGTTCTCCAAAATGAGAAACTAGTGCTCATTTTGCCATCTTGCAACTGAATTGAAAAGATATAGAATGCATGTCTTGAAAGACGAGCAATTCAAAGCATGTTGGGTAAAAGTAACATATTAACAGGAAAATTCAGGGCAGCATGCTGGTTTGGTGCTTACTATTATTTTGCTGAGAGGTACCACGGTTACCGACAGGAAAGATAATTTTCCACAGTCCTTCAGGCTAGAAATGTCTAGTCTACCGATATCCCTTGCTTTAGAATCACACAGAAAAGAACAAGACAAGAATCCTGCTGATCCCACCCTACTCCACATACACAGAGATTACATACTCTAGGCTTTCTTTATTTATGTTCAGGATAAGTTACATTTTGGAAGATATATTTTTAAATAATCCTGGGATTGTAATCCTATGAATGCCGACTCCATTTAAGGTCTAATCAAATTGGGGTCTGTTATATGTAGACAGAAGAATATTTGTATACAAGTGAGATTTGATGAAAAGGGCCTTTCTTTCCCTTATTTCATAATTTATATATTAAATAAATTGCTTTTTTGTCTTTGCTTTGGTCGAGTTAATGTTGAGTCAAATACTGAACAGCATAGCATAGGGGCTAGAACTGTGCTTTCATTAGTATAGAAAACCCTCAGGGGATGAAATTTCTTCTACTGGTGTTAAGTCAGGACCTAATCTGCATTATATAGTCTTAAAGAATTGCCTAAGCCACTGAGAAGTTAAATGAGTTACCCAGAGTTACATACCCAGTAGGTATCAAAGGTAGGACTCAAACTCGGGTCTTTTAAATCCAGCTTGTCGTCCATTGTCACATAGTCTTTAATTCTTTAAGGATCTCTGATTTCACTGGTATGAGTGGTCCTTTCTTCTTCATATATTGTGACCCTTCCATATTGGCAAAAAGAAATTTATTAGCTGATGGTCAATGTCCCAACAATGAAACTGTGAACTTAGCCAGATGGACCACAGAATATCAGTAATACAATCCATCTGTGAGGTAACAGCCAAGATCTTTCAAGCTTGCAAGGATGTGACAAAGTTGGCAATTCATGGTGTCATAAAGCCAGGGTCAACTCTGCTTTATGGAAGGATGAGAAGACTTAGGCAATAGGGTTGAGTTCCATTAAACTTAAGATGCCAATGATTGTTAAAGTCCCCAGTATGGTTGCCAGTCCCAAAGAAAAACAAGAGACATAGTCGTGACCTCCAGTCCTTTCTGAAAGGCGGCAGGGAATCAGTTCTATGGGTAGACATAATTCTATGTAAAGAATCTGAAGAATACTGTCCTCTTTCAATGAACTGAAGATAAGTTACAACATCAGGCAAGTTGGGAATTGGGTATTGCTCATTTCCATCATCTCTGGGAAGAGGCAGCTCCCTCCCCCACCTTTTTTAAAAGTTTTATAGATTCTGTTAAAAAACACTTTCATTTTCATATTCCAGTAACACACACACATATGTCTTCTGGCAAACACTCAATAGGCTCCTCCCTTCTTTATAGATTAGTAGCATCAACCAATACAAGCCATTATATTATCCTATCCAAAAAATATTTGACTCATTAGGCAGCTAATCCTCCCTCAACCTCCACTTTCTGCCAAGGTAGAAAATGAGCAAAAATTACTGCAGTTACTGCAAAAATCAGAGTTCTGAATTTTGTCAATGTAGTTCCCCTTTACATGACTACGAAGGAACAAATGAATATGTATTTATTAGCAGCTAAGCTAGTGGAAAACATTGTGCCAAGTAGTTGGAACAAATAACAAGATTTTTGATCCCTTCTATAATTAAAATGTCTTTTACCCATAAAGTTAGGTCCAAATGAAAGAGAAGGCAATATCTGTTTCCTAGGAGCTCACATTCAAATAAGAACAGATACATAGAGAATTCAGCTTCAAGTCACAAGGGTCCAGTGCTCCTTACAGAGCAAAGATAAACAGTTGGCAATGCAACCTTTTCATGCTCACTCCATTGATAAAAGCACGCTTATATCTTCTGTGAACCATTTGAAAGTGCCAAGATTTTTACTGGTAAGAAATGTGCTGTGTGGGAAAAGATGACAAATGTTGGAGGAGATGTGGGAAACCTGGGACACTGATACATTGTTGGTGGAGTGGTGAACTGATCAACCATTCTTGAGAGTAATTTGGAATTATGATCAATGAGCTATCAAACTGTGCATAGCCTTTGTTCTAGAAGTATCTCTACTGGATCTGTATCCCCAAGAGATCATAAAAAAGGGTAAAGAACCCACATTGCAAAAATGTTTATAACAGCCCTTTTTGTAGTGACAAAAAAACTGGAAACTGAGTGGACGTCCATCAGTTGGAGAATGAGAATGTTATGGAATATTATTTTCTTTAAAAAATGATCAGTAGGAGGATTTCAGAAAGGCCTGAAGAGATTTCCATGAACTGGTGCTGAGTGAAGTGAATAGGACTGAGAGAATATTGTACGCGGCAACAATAAGATCATGTGATGATCAACTGTGATGGAGGTGGCTCTTACAATGAGGTAATTCAGGCCAATTCCAATAGACTTGTGGTGGAGAGAGCCATCTGCATGCAGAGAGAGGACCATGGGGGACTGAATGTGGATCACAACATACTATTTTCACCTTTTTGTTGTTGTTTGCTTGCTTTTTTTTCTTTCTCATTTCATTCCTTTTTGATCTGATTTTTCTTGGGCAGCATGGTTATTATGAAAACATGTATAGAAGAATTACACATGTTTGCTATATATTGGATTACCTCCCATCTAGGGGAGAGAGTAGGGGGAAGGGAGGGAGAAAAAAATCTGGAAAACAAGATTTTGTAAGGGTGAATGTTGAAAACTATCTTTTCATGTTTTTTGAAAAAAAAAGCTATTAGGAAAAAATGTGCTGTTTGGATTGTCATTATTTGTGGTCCTTGTGTAAATTGTTCTGTTGACTTCAGTTGATCAAAGTTTTCCTAAATTTCTTTGAATTCTGCACATTCATCATTTCAAAAAACAATGTTTAAATACGTTCATATGCTGCAGTTTGTTAGCTATTCCCTATACCTGAAATAACCTGACTCTTTACCTACCCCTCTTAGAATTTCTAGTTTCCTTCAAGGCACGGCTCACCTGCTATCCAATCCATTTCCCAAATCATTATGTATTTATTTTGTATGAATTTATTATTTGTGCACATGATATCTCTGGTAATGGAAACCCATTGAAGAAAGGAATTGTATCTCTTTTTAAACTTCATATTCCCAGTGCCTAGTATAGTTCCTGGTCCATAGTAGTTATTTAATAAATATATACTGATTTATTGAGTAAAGATAGCTAATCCATTATTTATTTTGTGAAGCGAGCACATCTGGGACCATCATGGAAACTCCCAGCTCTTTTAAACTCCAGTCCAAAGGAAAACATAAGCATGGCTCATGGAAATAGGGACATAAAACAAAACTTAGAAGACTTCTGTCAGGGAGAACAACAGACTGGAGTAGTTCCTTATTGGAAAGTCAAGAACCATTGACTATGAATCTATGTGGCTGCTTTATAGGTTTGTAGATTTAAGCATGTTCAAGATGGCAGGATTTTTTAAAAGTCACACAAGGCAAAAAAGAAAAGGAGAGAATGAGAGAAGAGAGAAATAGAGAGGAGAGGAGAGTAAAATGCCATAAATATGACAGATTGACTTTGAAAACAGAAAAATGAAGTGCTCTCATTAGGTCAGATTTAAACCCTGAGATCTTGTAGTCCCTTTCAGTAATTAATGATTCAACTGAACATTTTGAAATATGGGCAAAGAGCAAAAATAAAATGGAAACCCATATGGTTTCCTAGCTTATTTTTGCATTTAGGTGTGATGTGAATTAATATAAAAATATGTTCTGGACCACCCACAAGTCTTCCAGAAAATAGTAGTTCTTTTATATGCCTTGTGACCTATTTATTCTAGAGGGTAACTTTAACATAACACATTATAACGACCTGGGCTCAAAGAGCAAATCCAGAAGATGGGTGGGGCTGAAGTGTGAGTTGCCACTGGCATCTGGTACCTCTTTGAACTGTGGCTTCGATCCACTTATGCCCTTAACAGGAGAAGGCTTCCACTAGGCAAAATTTCTTGCTGTGGATCCCCTTTATAACCCAAGAATAAAGAACACCCAGTTCTCTAAGAGACCAAGAATTCAGAAGTGGAGCAGGGATTGTGGGAGATGCCACAAGACAGGAGTCTCTTACCATATTGCTCTCAGCATGATGTTAATATTTCGACAATCACGGGTAGGGAAATATCAAATCTATCAAGGCACTTGCTTATTAGTTGGATGCTACTTTGAGAGATTTCCTCCAAAAAGAACAAAAGTGCAATTATATCATCAAGAATTGGAGATAATGAGTATTATCATTAATTATGTTTTCAATATCATCAAACACAATATGCATACCCTGACTTTTGGCTTTTGGCAGTCAAACACAAGCAAATGAACAAGGAATCTAAAGAGGTGCCTTTTGGGAAATAGCAAAAGGACCTCCTCTAACGGGTTGCTTTATATCTTCTTGATGGGGTTGCTCTTTCCTAGTAGTCACTTTCTTTACTGCAGAGAGTCCAACTCCATTGGGTTGGCCACATTGTTTTGACTACCAAATGTACACTTGCCTACAAGACTCTTTTGTGGAGAACTAACACATGGTAAATGCTCACAAGGTGGTGACAAAAAGTGATGTAAGGACACTCTCAAGGTCTCTCTTAACTTTGGAATTGATTGGCAATATGGGAGACACTGACACAGGACTGCCCACAAGATGTGCCTTCATCACAGAAGTTTCTGTTCTCTATGAACAAAGCAGAATCGAATTAGCTCAGAAGAAATGGGAGAAGTACAAATATAGAGATTACACCCCAAGTGTTCACATGGACTACTTGTGTCTGACCTGTGGAAGTGCATTCTGAAATCATATTGGTCTGATCAGCCTCAGCCAGATCCACTAATGTGACTCTAACATAGTGAGGTCATTTTGTTCCTCTGAGATCAACATTCAACAACCGGCCATTAGTTTCATAGAGCTACTCTTGACTACAAGAAGGACAATGCGAGTCCTCGTTTTTCTATTAAATTATAATAAATGTTTATTTTTTATAAAGGACTTTCATTCCTGGATTTTCATCGGTGGAGAGCGTCGTGCTGATGGACACCAGCATCAAATCTTACATTCTTAGAGAGTCGTCTAGCATCCTGAGAGGTTAAGAGGTGCATCCGTACACAGTATGGATAGGAACCCGAATCCAGGGCTTCCTAACTCCAAGATAGGCCAGGACTATCATGCTGAACTTTACAAGTGGTTCCAAGGGTTAAACCTCACACAATTACAAGATAGGCAAAATTATGTTTGTTTGTTTTTTTCTTTAATTTTTTAATTCTTTAATTTTAATTTTCTTTAATTGCCCAGAATACTCCTCAGGAACATGTCCCTGTTGGAGTCAAGCCAGTTCAAGATGTGTGAGTGAACTAAGATGGGTACCTATTATTTTTTTCTTTTGTCCTAAAAGACACAATGTCACCAACTGAGAGGGAAAGCCATGCCATGAAAAGGGAGTCAGCTCCTTACACAGGTCCTGAGATGCCCCAGACTCAGAGGTGAGTGACAGCTCATTTGGCTTTTGTCATCAATGTCACCAGGAAGGTACAGATGTCATCTGCCATTTCTTTACACTTCTTGATGCATAGTGATTTCAGTTATGTGTGACTTTTTAAACTCCCTTTGCACTTTTCTTGGCAAAGATACTAGAAGGGTTTGCCATTCCCTTCCCTAGGTCATTTTACAGATGAGGAAACTGAGACAAATATTATTTATTCACATTTCCACTGATAAGATGGAAAAAACAGAAAGGCAAAACGGAGAGAGGGCAAGCCTTGGGGTCTCCTTTTGAACATGTACAAGTTTCTAAGTTTCTCAGTACCCCCACCTAATTATTTAAGATATAGTTGAATTATAGGTGGGTTGCTGCTCTGCCTTGGAGGAGATTTCTATTTCAAGAGTTTCATATTTAGATAAAATCATAGATCTAACCCCTCTGCCCTTCCTACAAAATGCATATAAATGTCTACAGCATTCTTGCTCAGGGTATGCATATTGGAAAAAGGAAAACAGGAATGAGAGAGCCTTGAACTCGGCAAGGAAAAGGAGAAAAGGAAAGGACACATAGAAAAGTAAATAATTCTACCCATAGAAAGATCATGTAGGCCCTTGATCAGCTCATTTGCCCCAAAGTGCTCTGGGGTTAGAGCACAGATTAAAAACAAATGGTTAAGAGCATTCCTTTATCTTTTATTTCATATATATACAGAGAGAAAGAAAGAAAGAGAGAGAGAGAGAGGAGAGAGAGAGAGAGAGAGAGAGAGAGAGAGAGAGAGAGAGAGAGAGAGAGATTGAAACTGAGAGAGAGACAGAGACAGACAGAGGAGTGGGAAGGAAGAAGAGGGCAGAGACAGAGAGAGAGAAAAAGAGAGAGAGAGAGACAGAGACAGAGAGACAGAGAGACAGAGAGAGATAGAGAGAGAGCGAGAGCGCTATACCTACATTTATCTATATGAGTTTTCTGAGTCTTTTATTTCATTTGTTCTATCTTCCCAACATTACTTAGTTGCACAAACTCTTGCATTTTATTAAAATGTTAAAGGTTATTTTAAGTCAACTTTACCTCGTCACGAATTTGGGTCTCTATTGCGTTTGATTTTTTTTCCTGCCTCAGTTTACATCCTGACTCAGATTTACTCCTGCGGGGAATGGAGCACCCACCTGAACGCCGCAAGGTACTCCACGTCTCCCATGGGGGGGTCCAGGCCACCTGTCCAGGCAATATTCACATTATATCCCTCTCCAAGGCCACTTCCAACCTGGGGAAAGGAAGAACGTCACACTGGGCGGGGGCACGGGAAGTAAGCAGAAAGAGCCCCAAACCAACCCAGGCGAGCTTTTGAAACAAACATCAAACAACCCATCAAATTGGCGGCCCCGCTTGAAAAGTCATGTTCTGGGTTCTACCACTTGTTGCTGGTCAGACCACGGTCCCCTGGGAGAGCTCGGTAATCTCATGTAATTTAAAGCACTGGCAAAGGACTAGAAAATTAGGGGTAATCACGCCATGCAATTACGTGCAAGATACAAATAAAAACGGGACTCTGAAGAAAATAAACTTAACCTCATTTGGGGCTCCACTCCCGGGGAAGAAGTTGCCTTCATCATAGCGATGGAGGGAAATGTACAGGATGCTGGGGTCAGCATAAAAAGCCTGCTGGGTACCGTTCCCATGGTGGACATCCTAGAGGGAGCAAACAGATGCAGTCTTGTCCAGCTCGCCGTGGAGACAGTTTCTGATGCCTGCCCCCCCTCCCTCCAGCCCCGACCCCACACTCCCTCGCTTTTTCTTTCTTCCTCCCCTGACTGTGTCCTTCTTTTTTTTTCTTTCTGCTTCCACTGCCACCCCCTCAACTTCCTGGACTTTTGGGCAAATTACTCTTTAATGCACTCATTTTTTAAACTGGCTTCTAAAAATCAGGAAACCACAGAAAGCATGCCCTAGAGACTTCAGATGAGCAGTCATTGAGAAATCCCAGTCCTTTTGTACAATTAGATATTTATACACCGGCCCTTTGTAGTCCTTGCCCCAGTGATGGAATCTAGCATCCTGTTTTATGGGGGGAGTTTATGACTTATTAACTGCCAACAGTTCATAACCCCTCTGGCTTAATTAAGCGGCCTCATTGGCCTCCGAAGAAAGGCGAATGTTGGAGCTGCAAACTCACATTCTGCAGAAGGAGCTAGGCTGGGAGAGCCTTTCCCACTCTTCTTGACAGAGCCCCGAGCCCGAATGGATTCACTGATTTGCCAAGTTCCAGCACCGAGGTCAAAGGCTCTGCAACCAGCTGAGTAAATTGGCCTTCTTGAAGCGTTCAGTCAGTGAGCAGTCCCTCAGCAGCTCCATTCACTTCAAAAGAGATGCCAGATGCAGAGAGGACTTCATGCTTCATGTTCGTAAAATCGTGACGGCGAGGGTTCAAGCCCCACAAGCATGAGCTCATTAGCTAGTAACTCAGTTGGCCCAAAGCAGGCCGAGAGCAGGGGATTCACACACATCGGGGAGAAAGCTCAGGCCATCTACAGAAATCCAACATTATGTGATGGCTTTAAAAATCTCCACCTCTCTCCTAGCCTCCAACTCCCACCAGAAAAGAAAAGGAAAAAGAAAGTTGTGTATTTTTTTTAATATTTTGCCATTAGCCACATAATGGAAGAAAAAAAATACTCCGACACTTGAGGCATCTGTAGATAATTCAAAGTTTTCAAACCTCCCCCCCCCCCTTTCTCTCCTCTGATTGTTTCATTTTAGAGCCCAAAGTTCCATGCCTGTGGGAATTATGAGGGAAAAGGGAGGTGAAGAAAAATCAACAGTTGTTTGGTCAACCAGAAGGCTGCAAGTGCTAGAAAAAGGTCACAAAGAGACAGGCCCTCGCCTTTCAGACCTAAAAAGTTACGGCCAGTTTGGGGCTGGGGGTAGTTAACTAGGCTATGCCTTTGTGGGCAATGGATGTGCTGGCACTGGGGAGACTTCTCACTCTGGTATAATAAAGCACTAGGGAGAAATCAAAGGAAATTAGAATCTCTCTCTCTCTCACTCTCTGTGTCTTGCTTTGTCTGTGTCTGTCTCTGTGTCTATCTCCTGTCCATTTCTCTGTTTCTCTCTCTATGTCTCTGTGTGTCTCTATCTCTCTCCTCTCCATCTCTCTGTTTCTCTCTCCCTGACTGTGTTTCACTCTATCTCTGCCTCTCTCCATCTGTCTCATTTGTCTCTGTCTCTGTTTCTGTATCTTTGTCTGTCTCTCTCTTTCTGTGTGTGTATATATATATATACATATATATGCTATTATGATTACTATTTATTACTATTTTATTACTAGCTAAGGAAATTGAGACAAGTAGAGATTAAGGTAAATTTCATAGCTGATAAATGTCTAAGGTAAGATTTTGATATATATATATATATGTATATATATATATAAAGAGGGAGAGAAAGATACAGCTATACCTACATATATCTATATCTATTATGTCTATATCTCTATTTCTAACTCTATCTATCTCTTGGCAAGGTGATTGAGATTAAGTGACTTGCCCAGGGTCACCCAGCTGTAAGTATTAAATGACTGAGACCAGATTTGAGCGGAGGTTCTCCTGAGTCCATCCACTGTCATACAGTTGCCTCTATCTTTAATAAGACAAATATATACCATGTTGTGGCTGTAGTCTGCATTGGTAGAGAAACTATAGCCATGAGAACAAGGAGTATGAAAAATGTGGATAAATAAAATAATTCAATTAACTTTATCAAGGGCCTGAAAAATGCTTGGCACTTCACTAAACCTTGGAGATGCAAAGACAGAAAGCAAATATCCCCTGTCCTCAAGGAACTTCCCATCTATTCGCCAGAGCATGGTGCTGAAACACATCTATTCAATATTTTCACTTGTATAAGATGATTTAGGAGCACCATTTCATTTGAGCTTTCCAACAATCCTTGGCAGGAGATACAGGGGTCATTACTGTGTTTACTTTATAGATAAGGAAATGGCTGCTCAGAGAGGGCCAACTGATCAACCCAAAGGGAGAGAGCTCCGATCTCTGCAATGGCGAATCTGCCACTTTCTCTACCACAGGTGAATGGAAGCAGCTGTTTTATATTTAAGTCTTTTGGTTAGATTATCTCAATTCCTCCTTTCATCAATCCCATCAGTAAGGCATGAGTTAGATCTTAAAATCACTATATTTCAGGTGAGGAAATTAACACAATGGTTCAGAACCATACATTGGAAAAAACATACCAGGTCCACATGAGATGGCTGAGAGTAGAAAATGAACTCACACATTCACTCCTGTGTCACTTTGATCAACTCCTTTGACTTCTCCAGATCTCAGTCTATCCTGTAAAATGGGAGCTTTGGACTAGAGATCTTCTAAGAGACTTTCATGTCCCTTGTGGATTAAACTCTATCACCCTCTGTTCCTTCACTGAGCTACTGGCAAAGCCAATGTCAAAGCCAGGCCCCTAATGATTAGGCAGACCCGGCTATTTTTAGACACCACATCCATGGTCCTCCTTCATTCACCCCACAGAAAAATCAGACCTGAGTACATGTACCCAAATTTGCCCATGGCATGAAAATCAAAAGTACAATCCCACTGGTTTTGTACCAGATCTTCAAAATCATGGGTGGAGATTTTATCTAATAAAATGAGTGTATTTAAAAATGCTGGGCCCAGGGCACACTCATGTGTTAAGGAACCTTTGAGGTGTCCCAACACCTGAAATGTGTGTGTACTTCTGCACATGAACTGAGAAAGAAGGAGAGGGGGGACCAAAAAGCTATCAGTCTTAGTGTCAAGGCCCCAGCAATCTGTGGAAGAATGGGTTTGGGCATTTGTTGGCTTTTTGTACTTTTTTTCTGGAAATCTTGGGAAAGGACAAGCCACATAACAGAGAATCTCCTAATACATTGTGACTCGGAATTGGAGGAAAATTTTGTTTCAGTTTCAAATTCATCCAGATTTTATTAATTAAATGTTAACACGGCTTTTTAAAGAGAAAGCACAGAGACCAATATGTCTCTTTTAAGAGTTCTATTTAAAATAAGACCTGGATTTATGTTTCTGTTCAGTTAAAAACAGTAACCACAATAATAACCACAACAAGAACAACAACAACTGCAACAATAACTGCAACAACAACAAGAATAACAACAACAACTACTACCACCACCATTACTACTACTACTATTACTACTACTACTACTACTACTACTACTACTACTACTACTACTACTACTACTACTACTACTACTA
>JAJPUD010000116.1:191520-210908 GCA_023553655.1 Myrmecobius fasciatus | reverse complement strand
TACTACTACTACTACTACTACTACTACTACTACTACTACTACTACTATTAGTATAATATTCTTACTTGTGTGACCCCAAGTAAGTGACTATATCTTTCCAGGACAGTTTCCTCTAAGGTAAAATGACTTAGATGACAGGATGAGTATTGTAGTCTAGCAGAAAACGTACTAGCTTTGGTTTCAGAGGACCTGGGTTCAAAAGCTGTTATTAGATCTGTGATCTCAGTCAAGTTAGTTCAACTTTATGTACCTCAATTTACTTATCTGTAAAAATAAGGGAGTCAGACTAGATAGTAAATGTATATTATTTCCCTATGGAGGCATTGGCTTACTTCAATCTTTTGATGTGAAAAATACATTGTTAGTTCAGCTTACATCTAATACTTCTTTCAATAGTAGATGAACTCTGAAGGCAGGAACTATTTTCATAATGATCACTGCATCCTCATTAGCCAACATAGTACTCAGAAAACAATTCCATTTCATATGTAGTACCACCCATATGCTTACAATAAATGTCTTTCACCTCTGGACTGATGTCTCCTGATTCAGATGAATCCAGTAAGTAATAGATTGCTTCTGTTCAGGTATCCTCAGACTATATAGGGAATAAGAAGAAATTCCAAAGGATGCTTTTTCTATGGGTAACAGCCCATCAAAATAATATGCAGTGGGGCAGCTAGGTGGCGCAGTGGATAGAGCACCAGCCCTGAAGTCAGGAGGACCTGAGTTCAAATCTGGTCTCAGACACTTAACATTCCCTAGCTGTGTGACCCTGGGCAAGTCACTTAACCTCAATTGCCTCAGCAAAAAGCAAAAAAAAAAAAATAATATGCAGTGCGATGAAATGGCCATCAAAGAGTAGAGAATTATGAAACAAGAAGAAAGCGTGAGAATCGTTTGGCTGCTGTTTTCCCATATTCCATCCCTCCCCATTTTTATCATAACAAAGAATTGTATACAAGTCATCAATTGGAGAATGAATTGACAAGTTGTAGTAAAGGAAAGTAATGGGATATTCTTCTGCTTTAAATGATAAATCCATATAAGCATGGAAGACCTTTCAAAACTGATGCAAAGTGAAATCTAGTCATGCTTCCACATTGTTCTACTTATGGAATCAATATCTTGAATCCAAGTGCAAGACTGGACTTTATCTCTTACTTTTTCGCTTCTCAGATTCAGTCCCACATTCTATGCCAGCCAGATATTTTTGAATCTGGACCACTATCATCACCATCCACAATAATATCACCAGGATCTATAAAGCAGCTGCTATGTGCAAGGCATTCTGCTAAGGGCTTTACAAACCCAATGTTATTTGTGCACACACACACACAACAGCAGCAACAACAAAAATCTAAAAGGTAGTCGCCATTATGATCACTATTTTACAGAGACAAGTAGAGGTTAAGGTAAATTTCAGAACTGATAAATGTCTAAGGTAAGATCTTGAGATTCAGGTCTTTCTGACTCCATTCTACCATTTCTAGTTCTATCTATTCTATAATTTCTAGTTCACTTCCCATCTCAAATCTGTGTTATTTGGCTATTTTATAATTAATCATCTCTGATTTCATTCAAGATAATGGAATCATAGACAATATAATATTATACAAAACCCTGATAATCCTTAGGATATACCACAATTGAAGAACCTCTTCTCACCCGTAGTGACCACTCTTTGGATCCAACCATACAATCTATTCCAGTTCCAACTAACTGTAACACTGTGTAGTCCACCTCTCTCCATCTCATGTGCAAAGATAGCACACTAGATTTCATGAAAGGATTTGTGGTACTTAGGCAAACTAAAGTCTCAGTATTCTTCTGATCTACCAAAAGACCAACTCTGTCCAGAAGAGAAATGATTCACGTGGCTTGTTCTTGGATGATACCATCTGTCTTCCTGATAGATCAACAATCGTTACTTCTTTTCCTGACTATGGGTAAGCCATCCATCCAGTAAAATATTCTAAAAGTCTGACTGGAATTAAAGTCATGCTTTTTAACCTACAATATATAGGTGATGCTATCTTCCTATTTTTGAAAATCAGACCATTTTCCATGTCATACCCATGACCCCTCTCTCACTCATTCTCAATGGTTCATTCAAGTTTCTGAGAATGACTTAAGAACCACTTTAGCCAGTTTTCCATGTACCATGGCTGTAACCCTTGTTATTTTTCCAGATTTGCTCTTCCTCATCGAGTATTGATATCCACAAGGACCACTAGGAAACATTACCTTACTGAAAATGATAATTGACTGAGACATTCTCTCTTTATCTTTTTCATGAGTTTCTGCTAATCTCACTACCCTGATCATCGCCCAATGTCTGTCTGGTGAGTGGTGATTTTAGGCAAGTACTGAGCTTTCTGACTCTTATTTTTTCCTGCATCATTATGCATTTTTCTTCTTAGTTTTGGGATACCTAATGGTGGCTGAGGCATATAGCCTTCCTAGTATATCTGAACTGTCTTTGGAAAGGGAGAAAGGGAGATCACTCATTCACATGAGCTCTTCTGAGTTGGTCTCAGGGACTCTGTAATGGATGTTCAGGCTGATCCTGGCTGGTTGGCTATCATCTGAGGTTGATGGTCAGGAATTGTAGCTTCCATGTATTGTTCTGGGAAATGCCATTGAATCAACATTTGTCCCTTTTCCTAATTGCATTATGATGACACTTCCCACCTCTATTGTCCCCATAAGAGATAAGGAGAAATGAGATAATATATATGGAAATCAAAGTATGAGGTAAGAGCAAAGAATTACTTTGGGTCTCCTGAATCACATATTGTATTTCTCATTTATGGTACTTGTTAACTCTCTGGGTGTATTTAATAATTTTTAAAAGGTGAAGAAATTTTACTGTGTCCAATGAGTTGAAGAAACTTGTGAGTATCAAGAATTGGAGTGGGGAGGTCAGGTGGCCCAGGACCAAGGATTTCTCTAGTTTGGGAGTTGGAGTTTATCTTTAGAGATGCCCAGCCTTATTATTTTTTGCAAGTACTTTATCTTGAGAAATTTAGGTGCTGTTGGGTAAGTGTCCTCAGGCCCAGGTACAAACTAGACCTAATAAAAATCACTAGATGGGATGGAAGGTAACACCCTTTGGATGCCCACAGGAATGACAAAACACTGGAGTGAGCAAGATGACCCAGTGGGAAGTGAATAACAAGTGCTGTGAAATCACTGCCATGAAGAAATAGAAATCTGATTTCCACTCTTGGACTGGGCATATGCTGGACTATGATGATATATGCCATTGAGAGATATGTGTATGTGAGCTACATGCACATTTATGTATATCACATATGTACATAGTATATGTTTCTATGTATGTATATATAAACCTGGGAAAGTGTGATTTATTTGAAGTCAGAAAATCTGAGTTAAAATCCTTGCTCTACATGTACTGCCACTGTGATCTTGGGGGAGTCATTTAAGCTCTATTTAACTCAGTTTCCTCACTTGTAAAGTAGGAAGGTTGGATGGGATGTCTGTGTTCCCTTCTATTTCTAGCATTAGAAAATGTGAAATGTGAAGATGAAGGTACCTTGTTAAAGGAACATTTGGGGAAGGATAAGGAAGAAGCTAAATCTATGAAATTTTGAGAATGAAATGAATATGAATATGAATGAATATGAAATCTTGGATTTCTAGAAGGAATTTTCACCTTCTGTGTACCAATATGATTTCCCATAGCTACTAACCAGATGCACATGGATCAGTAAAGGGCCGAGATAAGGAGTATTCAGATAGGTAAGGGATTTTTTTCTTGACTGAAGAAGAAAAATTTTGATGAATTAATACATCAAAAATGATAGAGTATATGCAAATGATAAAGTATAAGAGATTGAAAGGAAGTTGGGTCATTTTTTTTTACTGGGTCTTAAGCATGCAATAGAATAGGTGGTTGGAAAGAATGAAAAACACAACAATAAAAACCAAAAAAACCCTCCAAATTTCATCAGAAAAAAATGCTTCAAAATTAAAGAAATGACAAAGCCAACCTTGGGTTTGCGAATCCTATGGAGGCCCGTGTCATCTAGTGACAGAATGCTACAAAGATTGTTTGGCAATGGAGACACTGGCAGATTTGCTCTTTTCACTATCCATTTTCTTACCCCCCCCTCATATCCCTGGGCACTATTTTCTTCTAATGCCTGAATCAAGGTGCATTTGGGATGGAGGAAGGAAGAGATGAGCCTTAGTTCCCTATCTTAAATGCAAAATGCCAAGGCCATCAGGAGGAGCTCAGCTTCTCTGAATTTGGAAGTGATAGAACCCAGACTTTCCAAACAGCAATCAATTAGAAAGAGTAATGAAGAGTTTAGAGAATTTGGTTATGTTGAATCTCAAGACAAAGTCTGAGAGATCATTTATGCTCCCATACACTCTATGGCTCCTGCCACCGAGTGCCTTCTACAGCCAAACCCAAAGGGAATCCTTGCAGGTCCTCACACATGATGTTCCATCTCACATCTCTGCCTTTGAAGTGACTGAACCTCATGACTACCATGTTCTCCCTCTTTATTTTCTGTAAGACACAGAGATCAAGGATCAACTTTTCCATGAAAGGTTTTCCTTATTGTTCCAGTGGCTGTCCACAAAAATCTATCTTGCACTTTTTTTAAAAATAAAATTCTGCATATGCTTAATTGTGTATATTCCGTCTTTCCCAATGTCATTTAAGATGCTGAGAGAGATTGTCCATAGCTTGGAGGATGGGACAGAAAAGATCATGACACAAGTGTGAGTCAGTATCACAAAGTCAATAAGTTGGGATTTAAAACAAAACTCAAAACCCTAGGAAGATGAGTTGCAGAAATAGCCTAGCACCTCTCCCTTCCATCTACTCATCTCATTGATTCTAGAACTGGAAGAGACCTTAGCCATTATCAGGATTGCTAAAGGTAACTGGAATCATCTTGGGAAAGAGTTGAACAAACTTTATAGATCACAGAAACTAATTTTGTCTGAACCACCAAAACCTTCTGAATTTCTCCATGGTCTTGAGAAGGGACAGAACCAGAATTCAAGCTCCCCACTAAAGCTGCCAGATGGAAGTATCCCCTCTGAAAGTATGGAGCATACGAGCAAGCTAATACTGTTCAAGGAAAAGATATATCTCCCAGCCAATGTCCTTTTGAGGTCTGAAAGAGCAAGGCTTCTCCTGGGTTGCATAACTGGCACCTTTTTATTCCTTGCAAACTTGTAGAATAGATCTGTCAGCCAGGGAGAAGGGATGTCTCCAGGACACGTGGCACTTTCAAAATTCCTCCCCAACAGCTGGAAGAAACAGATTGTTCCCTCAAAATAGCCCCTGCAGCTGCAGTGTTTAGGATAATGCTGGAGTGTATGTGGGCCAGCAGTCTCCAAGGCAGTCCATCTGAATACAACTTGGGGTATTTAGACAGTCTGCAAAAGATACTTCCAATCTACGCCTGATGGGAAAATCATGTTCTCAGATGGGAATGAGGAAAAACTGGGGTTCTCTATAGGATTCCCACCAGAGCTCCTTGGGATATTCATTTTATAAATTGTATCAAATCTCTTTCCATCTACCTTCTCCACCAGGACCATTTCTCTCTTTGCATTAACCAATAACTAAAATGAAGCTGGGGGGGGATTACAAATATGTCTCTTATGTATGAAAAATACAGCCATAAACTAAGTCAAGTTTAAATGAGTAGCTGTCAAGTTCAGCCTATATTTCAGGCTTTCTGCATCTGGATATCATGCATTCCTCTATCAAAGGCGCCTCTGAGCAATGATTGATTACGTCCGTCTTAAACTCAAAAAGATCTAGAAGGACTCTGCAAAATCCACTCTCCACTACAGTCAAGAACTCCAAGATATTCAAGTTTAACAAACAAGAAGTGGAGATTTGGAATCGCTAGTCTTCCAAGTGTTGTTCTATCTTTTCTTATCATTTATATCATGTGTATATGAAGACATATATAAAATATATATTTGTATATGTGCCAAATACATTTATAGATTTTACATATATATATGTATACGTATACACACACAATGCATACATATACTTGTCTACATACACATGCACATAAATAAATAAATATGTGTGCTTCTGCTATGGTGAGGCTGGGAGAGGGAAAGAAATTGCGTATAATCCTACCTTTTAGCTCACTGTTGAAAGTTGATCTTTTAATAAAAACAGCCACCATGGCAACACAGCAATTATGGTGCATCTTTAAAAACTTCAACAAGTTTACTGTGTTTTTATTGAGTAAATGGGGGAGGGGGATGAAACTTGGATTTTTTTTAATGTGCATGGGAAAACAAATACAAACTTCCTCATCTCGTTTTTTTTTTTTTTTTTTTTTTTTTACTTTTAATGGTATCACATGGCATTTGCCAACTGTTTTCATTAAAAACGAGCTCTGGGCTGCAGTTAAATAGAAGAATGTCAGTAAAATATCAATGAAAAAGTGAGTTGAGAATGATCTCATTGACATTTTGTTGAACAGGTGAAGTATAGCGTGTTTATGCATATGAATTATATGTGATATATACATATAGTTTAGAATCAGTCCTACCAAAGAACTGAAATTTATTTTACATAATCTGCCGTCCTTTTAAATTATAATTATATATGTATATATACACATATTTTATGATAAATTTGTGGCTTTCAACACAACAAATATATGTTTCTTTACATAATGCTGTTTATTCATCCATAGTTTCCTATCTTTTTTATTGTTTCCTTTCTTTTTCTTGCTTCTTTCCTACTTTCTTCTTTCCTTCCTTCATTTCCTCTTCCTTTCTCTTTTATTCTTTCTTGCCCACTATATTTTTTGCTTTATTTCATTACTAATTTGCTTCATTCTTTCTTAGTTTTCTCCATGTCTTTCTGTCCTTCTCTCTCTCACTTTTCCTTTATCTTTTATTGTTCCTTCTTTTTGTTTCTTTTCCTTTTTGTTCTTTCTGTTTTCTTTAGTTTCTCCTTTTTATTTTCTTTTAAAAATTCTCACTGTTCGTTTTCTTTTTTCTTACATCTATTTCCCTCTTTATTTGTTCTTTTTTAAAATCTGACACTTCCTTTTATACTTTCATTTTATACTTTTCCCTTTTTAAAAATTCTTCCTTTTTAAGTTCTTTGCTTTTTCCTTTTCATTATTTCTTTTTCTTTTCTTTCTTGGCTTTTTTTATTCTTTCTCCTTTCTCTTGAATTTTTTTCTTTGCATTCTTCTTTTCTCTGTTTTCTTTTGTATTTCCTTTTTCTTATCTTTCTTCTTTGTTTTCTTTCCCATTCTTTTTTCTTCTCTTCCTTTTTCTCTGCATCTCATTCATTCTTTTTCCTTTTCTTTTCTCTTTACTCCTCCCTGTTTTTCTTCTTTCCCTTCAATTTCTCTCTCTTTCTCCTTCTCTCCCACTTCCCATCTTACTTCATTCTCTCTTTCCATTTCTGTTCTGTTTGCTTAACTGCACCAAAGTGCTAGATGGGAAGGCCATGACTTTCCAATAAGATTTAATTATGAGTGCAGATATGAACAAGATTTAGACTATTAAGCCGTGCACTTCAAAAAAACCCTTTAACATATTTTGTCTTTAAATCTTTTATCACCTGCAAAAATTAATTAAGTGCAGATGCCCTGGGTTAGGGTTTGATGCCAGGGTTCATTTCCTGTCTATGCTTTGTCAGACAACCTATTACACCTCTCTCCTGAACTGTCGGCCCAGCCGGCGAGGGCCTCATAAATCACCCTTCCGCTCTCGTTGGGCCCGAGCGCCGAGCGGGTCCTTTTTGGGGGAGGCAAAGCTCCAATCCCTTCTTCATGCACACACTCTGGACAACATGCCAAATGTCACCCGCGTTTAAACAAACCATTTGTTAGGCAAATTATAAGTGTATTGTGCAAGAATGCATCCTATTAGATTGGAGGCCCGGCCCAAGCTGCTGACTTTTAATCATCCGGCTTTCCTGCAGGGAGACATCCCACCCTGGCATCTGAGCCTGCAGAATGACAAGCGGGTTTGTTTGAATGATCCCAGTGTTACACAACAAGCCCAGGGATCCCAGGCAGGGGAAGTGGCCAATTTAGTAACCACAGCAACAGCATTCTTTCCAGCCCATCCAACTCGTTAGGGCCCCTGGTCTATGGGGGAAAGTAAACTCAGGTTCTGTTGGGTTATTTTAACACTGGAAGTATCAATTCATTGAAGGACCATAAAAAGGCTGCCCCGAGCTGTGGCTTCTTCTCATTAAACCTCTGTTAATGCTGTGAAAGTGAAAGCTTCAATTTTATGGTTTCAGAATGTCCAGGCCGGGTTTAATGAGTTTCCATGTTGGGTTGGGAGTCCACGCACTCTTGGATTATTTCGAAGACAAGGCAGCTGGACATGGAAAAACAAACCCACTCCCCGGTACCCGGGAGAATAAGAAGCCGGAGCTGGTCCGGGATACCTACCAGGTCTACGATCAATATCTTGCCTACGTTGAGCTGCTCTCGCAAGTATTTGGCGGTAATTGCCACCGAATTAAAAAAGCAGAACCCCCTGCAGAATAGAGAAGAACAGAGAAATCAGAAAGCACATCAGCCAGGAAAAAAAACATTATAAATAATGTTCGGGGCATTTTTCAAAATGCTATATGATCTCTGAAGCCATAAATCTGCTTCTGGGAGGACCTCGCGAGCCTCTACAGGCATCTGCTAACAATTAGAGGGCTGCAGAGACGTGCACAGTGCAGGTGACTGCCAGTAACCCCAGTGCTCCAGGATGGCCGGTCTTCCCTGGTACTTACATGGCTGTTGACTCTTCAGCATGATGGCCTGGGGGCCTTACAACAGCAAACCCATTCTGGAAAACAAGATAGGTTTTCAATTATCAGATAGGGAAAGGAAAAAAAAAAAGTATTCTCGTCTCTTGGTGTAATACGGAGCAGCCAGCAAACAGGATTGGAAACTATTAGAGGCTCCTGAGCTTGTTTTCTGCCCCCATTTGCCTTTCAGAGAATTAGCAGAAATAAAATATCTGATTAAAGCTGCGTGTATCATATCTCAAAGAGAAGGCTCAAGGGGAGCCTGGAAGGAGCGGGATGATTTCGGGGGGTCGGAGCCAGCTGGTCAGTGGGCACCTCAGTCACCGGACTGGCAAAATTCACTGAGGAATAATACATTACATCGGGGTCCTGAATTCTTCTTGGAGGGAAGGAAGAGAAGAAACCCATTCTGGTGGAAGATGGAGTTCCAGAAGCATTGTGAGCCACACTGAAAAAAGTTAAAGCCACATGGAAAAAAGATCCCCACACAGTGAAGATTTAATTTCCAATTCTAGTGTCAGCAAAATGACAAACCTCTGTGTGTGTGTGTGTGTGTGTGTGTGTGTGACACTATCCTGACTATCCTGAAGGGGATAAAAAAGAAAAAAAAAAGGACAATGGGAAGGCCATATTTTTTTCCAGTCTATAAATTTAGCTTGGAAGTCGGCCAAAGCTTGCAAGTTTATTGGATTCTCTAAGTCAATTTCTAACTCATGTTCTGGAATTTTAGAAAGAATTCCTGCGCAGAACAGCAATCAGATCTAACTATGATCAAGGAATTCCTGAACCTCAAACTTGGTTGTAATGCATCATAGAAAAATGAAGTCACTCCTCAACCAACCCAGCATCTATAAATCCTTATAAAACCCTCATGTGGAGAAATGGAGGGTCCGTGGACTTGAAGGAATCATTTCTCAGGGGATTCACACTACCTTTCACTTAACTATGACTTGAGAACCAAGTTAATAATCAAAAGTGTATTTTTTCCCTTTTTTATGGCCAGTGGGTGGATAGGTGGGCTGTCCCTGACCTGTGATTTCATGAATGTACAGTCCTCCCAAAGGAAACTTCCTCCAAGAAAATAACTTGATAACTCATCTGCAACTTGTAATCTCAGAGAATCCTTGGGTCATTAGGAGGTTAAGTTCTTTGCCTTTGCTCCACAGCACAGATGTATCAGAGATAGTTAGTCAGCTCAGTCTTCTTAATTCCAAGGTTTAAAACCCCTAATAAGGGAGTCTTAATCTCGAGTTTCTGATCTTTGCTTTGATTTTACTCTTTTGATATCTGTACTTCAGTATCCTTGGCTTCTTCCATTCTCATGTATTGATTTTTCACATTTAAAAACACCATTATGGAAAGGAGTTCTAAAAGTCTGATTCAATGCCAAAGGGATCAGTGACACAAAAAATCACTAAGCTCCCCAGGCTCAGCTGCTTTATCAGGCTGCCTTTTCTGCTAATTACACAATAATTTAAGTCAAGCTGATGAGCCGTCCCAACCAGGGAGTTTATTTCCAAGATTTTCTTAGGTAACATGGGGGTAATAGCTAGAAAATCAGTCCTTTGCCAAAGGTTTAAAACAGATTCATTTCATCAATCACGTCACATTAATTAGCATCTGATGTAATTATCCCTTCATTTGGATGCTAATATGCATAACATTTTCTGAAACTTGATAGAAACAGGGCAGTTTAACAATTCCGATACTCTCTTGTTCTTTAAGTTGTTCCCTATCAGCATAGCGCTGGGTATCACAGCTCAGATGAGAGCTATTTGACGACCTGGTCATCATGTCATCATGGCTGGCAGCAGAGTTGCTCAGATGACAATAATAACACCCGTGAAGCAACAAAATCCAGACATAATTAAATGCTAACTTTGTGAAATGGTCTGGAAACACCAAAGCAGCCCACAGAGGGAGATCATTGTGGCCCAGAGTTTTCAGAAAGATTTCACAAGATAATTATGAAAGCAGGGTAGGGTTGGAGCAATGAGAGAAGAGGGGAAAGTGAATTAACAACAATAAAGAAAAGAAAATGGTATCTATGTGAAATATTAAGCTTTATAGGATTGGAGAGTTTCTGTTAAAGGGTGATGGAAAAGAAGAATCAATAGGTAGAGCAGGTTCATACCATAAAGATTCTTAGAAGCCAGAGAATTCAGAGTCCACTTGCTTTGACTGCAAAAATTTGTCAAAAAAGGACTTTCTTCATTTGTGTTTTTACCTCCTCTGTTATTACCCCCTAAATTGTACCTGGAATTTTAATTACCCTCCCAATCTTTTATTGAAACTACTTTCTACATTGAAGTCTTTGAACAAAACTAATTGTTTTTACTCCTTATAACCAATTCTCCCTTTAGTAATTTAGATACCCTCATCACTCATCACAAAATAAATTATTGATGACATTTTCATACTACAGTTATTTGTAGATATGGTCCTCCTTAGATATCCTCTCACTCCATTGTAAAGAACAAAAAAAAAGTTGTGCAAAAAGAATCAATAAAAAGGCATTTTCTGATGAGCTGTGCAAAATTCTGTCTCTGCTGAGAGGATATATTTCATTTTCTATTCTTTGAAAACTGGTAACTGTTTTTCAAGGTGTTTCCAATTGTATCACCTCCTGCAAAGAATGCCTTTCTACACCCTTGGTCTCCCCCACTTTCTCCTTCAGTCTTCATTTTATTTACTGTCTTGACATTTCTATTTTATTACACTGTATATCAGGCTTTATGGTTCTCTATATTCCTTATGTTCTAAAAATTGCTTTATGTTTGAAATTTATATTATATGCATCTTCACTGCCTTTCCACTGACCAGAAAGATCAAGGAGGAAGATGTCTGATAGCTGCAGCAGTTTTGAGGTTCTGGTCTTTCAGTTGTGGTGAGTTTTTACTTGAATTCAACACCTATAGAAAATGGTATTATCTACGTCAATGGTTGTCCAATTATCCATTTCCTAATTTTTTGGTGCTAATACCTTTAGTGAGTCAGGTGTAAATCTTCTTTTCTTCTTTTATACTTTTACCCAATTTTTTTAAATCTTGACTCTAATAAGCCAATAGTATGATTACAAATGTTTAGTAGATTCCAACATGATACTTTCATTGCTATTTGTTAATTTCCTATCAGTTAAGATAAAATCAATCTCTTTTTTCACCATGCTGTTTGATGGAAGTCACACTCAGTGCCCTTTGGGTTCTATTTTTTACATTACTTGTGATATGGAAGTATAAATGAGTAAATAAAGCATTTATTAAGTATATACTGTGAACAAACCACTGGAGACACTAGAACATTAAGTCCCTATTCTCAAGGAGCTCTCATCCTGATAATGGAGACAACACATATGGAAAGCTTTATCTGTATGTCACATGGAAAGGGTTCAAGGTCCTAAGGATGTAATAACAAAGCAGAGGAGAATGCTTCATAATTGATGTCATTTCCATAGCTGAAGTCATATGATTTTCTGATATTTCTGAGGATTTTACAAACATCAGCCTTCTTATTTTTGCAGTTTTACTTTCCTATATATTTTTCATTATTCTCACTTATTCCTACCTTGGTATTTAGTTAATAAAGCATACACCGATTTAATTGACAGGGGCTTATTGAGTTTTTCATAAACTTCTTCTTTCTCTATACCTTTGGAATAGAAATTGGTATCCATGTTGCAATTATCTTCAAAGTGTGTTTTTGATTTATGCTCTTTTCTATATCTACCTCTGAGGCACTGATATAGACAAAAGCAGGAATGAGGTTCATATTGATAGTCAAGAATCACCCAGTGGTCAGTCTACTGGTGAAGATGACTCAAAAAACAAAACGTAGTTTGTTGGTAAGAATCAACATGAAGCCTTTTCAACTCCGTATTACCTGCTAATGCTCAGAAACACTAACTTAGCCTATCACCATCTCTATAATACAATGAAACCACAGTGGGGGAATTCAGGTGAGGGTCTCTGAAATGTATTGGTAAGTCTTTATCTCCAACCCTCCCTTATGTTGCTCTCTCACTTTCAGGTAAGTATTATAAATATCCACTTGACTTATAATTTTCTATTTCAAACTCAGAATATCTGAAACCAAAATTTTCACCTGAAATCAAAAGTCCTATATTAGAATTTCAGCAATATTACTCATAACCTATGTAAATGAATAAGTGAAATGCATTTATTATTATGCAAGTTCGTGAGATAGTACTTGACCTTAAGAATGTTATATTTTAATAAGTAATATGATAAATAAATGGGTTAATGATGGATGTACAGACACACAGACGAATGGATGCTTGGATGGACAGACAGAGGCAGAAAGATGGATGGATGGATGGATAGATAGCTAGGTAGGTAGATAGGTAAAGAGATCTATGTGCTGTCCAAGTAAGGAAGTCATAATATGGAAAGTAATAGAGATGAGCATGTTCTTTCCAGAGGCAATGATTGTATCGATTTGATTACACATTTCAGAAGAAAATCTATAAAGTGAAAGTGGGAAAACTTCTAGTTCCAGAGAATAGAGGGCAAGTGACCAAACTCCTCATAAGCATATCTGGTGGCATAATTTACAAAGTGAAATAGCAGATGCAAGGTAGGAAAAAAAAGGTTAAGCTGAAGATGAGGGGGAAATCATCTTGGGAGAATTGTGAAATCAAGACACCAAACATCACATCTCAGTTTCCTTATCAGACACTATGCCAATCAGTCAGTTTTGTGAGGACAGTCCCTGTCGAAGGACATCAAGATCCACATTTCTAGAGGAGGTAGTTCTCTGGATCACCTGTATCATTTATCCATCTGACTCACTACCATAATACTTTATGTCTGATACTTCATTCACATTGACACTGTGTGCATTAGTGGGAAAGAACAGCTCAGGTGGTCTTTCGTTTTTAATCTGTTTCTTGAAGGAGAGAGAAATGGTGGTAGCCATTATGCTTTTGCTAAGAGTAAATTGAATAAACTTATTTGTTAATGGAAAGTTGTAGGAAAGTAGCCTCCTCATCCATTACCCCAATCCCTAGAAATCTTTAAAAAATAAGGTAAAACAACTACATGTCTAAGGAAACAACATACTAGTGTAACTGCAGATTGGATGAGAGAGCAAGCCCAGAGAAATAGGGTCAGAGGGGAACATAACATACAGCAAAAACAAATTGCTCAACTTGTATGTGACTCAGATGTCTCATGATAACATATCTACTAAGTCGTAGATGGGTTGTTATTTTCACTGGTTAAGGGAGTTTCCCAAAGAAACATCACATATTTTTCACGATATATAGTCTAGTCCCAAAACAGAATGTAGATGTTGGGAGAAAAAGAATAATTGAATCTCAATATTATATCATTAATGCCCATCCAAGAGCATTGCACATAGGATCATAGAAAGCCAGAAGGGACCTTGAAAATCATCATGTACAACTGCCTCATTTTGTAGCTCAAGAAACAAAGGGTCAGAAAGATAAAGTGATTTACCAAAGGCCACAAGTTATTAATAATATTTTATAGCGCCCACCATATCCCAGATATTATGCTAAATGCTTTAAAATTTTTATCTCGTGATTCTTGCAAAAACCCCAGGAGGTAGGAGTTATTATCCCCATTTCACAGATGAGGAAACTGAAGCAAACAGGTTAAATGACTTGTCCAGGGACATACAGCTAATCAGTGTCTGAGAACTAGATTTGAATGCACATCTTCCTGACTCTAGGCTCAGTGCTCTCTCTGCTGTGTCACCAACTACCTCTATTACTTAGTAAATATCAGAATCTGAGTTTAAAACCGTTCTCTGATGCAAAAACCCAGTGCATTTTTCCTTTCATCACACTTCCTGGACTCCACCAGGCTGCGTGGCAGGTACTTAATAATGTGTGAATTTCATTTATTTAGTTTCATTTTTCTAAGCCTGAAGAGGAGTTAAGTAACAACACAGATGATTCCGAGTCTCAACTCAGTGCATGAATTGGCAGTGACAAATGAGGAGAGAGTGACATTTCCAAGTCAGGCTATCTATCTTAGACCTCGATGACCCAATCTTAGATCTTCAATGACCCCTCATTTAGAAGCCAAAAGAAAATGATGGAAAAGCCATTTCCTTCCTGTCCTATCATTTCTGGCTATGGATGTGACAGCTACCTCCAAAGATTAATGGAGCATACCATACAGCTGCCCTAGAATACGACTACTAAAATCTTTTTGAAAGTGACTTCTTAGATTGAAATTAGCAGTTACCTGTCCAATTGGAAGACATTCAGTAAGTGAATGAGAATGGGTCACTATCAAATTCTCTAGTACTCTAACCCTCAAAAAAAACCCCCTCAAATTATTAGAGAGGCAAGGAAAGTGCTGTATATTATAATTAGCATGTGAGGTAGGGACCAAGAGTAACAAAATCTTTTTTGCAAAGCTCTGGGTACTTCAGATCTGTTATGGCATATCATAATCACAAATATTACTGAAGATAAAATCACACAAATGAAAAGCTTACCTTCATTTATGTGTGTGTGTATGTGTGCATGTGTGTGAACATACATTACATATATATATATATTTGCATCCATATCAACAATGCAAGTTCAATTGATTATATATATTTATATGCACATCTGTGTGGATGTCTGTATACATTATGTGTGTGTATGTGCATTAAATCCCAATTATTAAAATATGGGGGCCAGAGTATATGTTTGCCTTTTTTTTATTCCCAAGAGTTCAGCGCCTTTTTATTAGTATTGTTGTTGTTGTTTAGTAATTTTGTCATGTCTGGCTGTGACCCTGGGGACCACAGAATATCAATGCTACCCATGGGATTTTTTGGTAAAGATAATAGAGCAGTTTTCTATTTCCACTAAATGCTTATTAGCTGGCTAATTGATGGACCCCCAGAATCAGTAATGGCTTCATGTAGAAAGTGGTACTTATTAGCTAGTGATTGTTTGAGGTTGGATTTAAACTCATAAAGAGTGTCTCTGACTCTAGGTCTGGAGCTCTATTCACTGTGCCATTTAACTTCCCCTAGAAGGGCCCAGTTTCTTTCAAAACTCTATTTAAGTACCATTTTCTACATTAAAAACTAATTTTCACATTGGCCATGTCCAAAAAAGAGATGCCAAATTCTATACACTGAATCCTTCACACTCTGTGTCAAGAGGAGTACCATGTTTTATCATGAGTGAAATAATGACTTATCAATGTTTTGCTCAGAATTCCCAAGTCTTTCAGGGTTGTGTGTCTGTAAAATATTATTGTCAGTGTATAGATCATTCTCCTGGTTCTGCTCACTTCACTCTGCATCAATTCATATGAGTCTTTCTAAGTTTCTTTGAAACCATCCTTTTCATTGCATATTATAACATGATAGTATTCCATTACATCCACATACTTATCAGCTATTCCTCAAATGATTATCATGCCCTCCATTTCTAATTCTATGCAACCAGCAAATACAATGTTACAATTAATAATCTATAATTTAAAAATAATGTGAAATTAATAAAAGTAATTTTACACAATGTATAACAAAATTAAATAATTTTCTTATTTTGATAATATTATTCTTGTTTTCCTTTTTTTCTTCTCCCCTTTCCCTCCTGATTTACTTTTAGTGAACTGTTTGTGGATCTAATAGTGTGTGTAAGTGTTGGAAGTATATTCTTATCTTCTTTGACAGTTCAGATAAGAGTGAGGTTCAAGTGTTTCCTGTTACCCTAACTTCTTCTTCCTTGTTTTCATATACTTCTACTTGCTCATTGCTATTATGTGAGATAATGTTCCCTAAGCTCTCCATCTTTTCTCACCCAGTGAATTTTCTTTCTAGTATTCTTTTATGATCATCAGTACGTAATAGAACCACACCAAGGTCCTTTATTTAATTATACTTTCTCTATGAGGGGAAGTGGAAGAATTGCATATCAGTCCCTAAATATGAATATAAAGTTATCCTTGTTTAGTCCCCTAGTCATTCATGCTTACTTTTGTATTTCTCTTGTTCCTGTGTTTGTGCTTCAAAGTTTCTAAATAGTTTTGTTCTTTTCAATAGGAATTCTTGGAAATCTTCTATTGCATTAAAGATTTTCTTTTTCTTTCTGTAGGATTTTGCTATTTTTTTTTCTGAGAAAGTTATTCTTGGTTTTAAGGTCCTATCCTTTGCCCTCTGGAAGATCATATTCTAAGCTATCTATGTGTGGCTACTAAATTGTTTATAATCCTGATGATATTTCAATCATTTCTTTCTGAGTGCTTGTATTTTCTTTTATCTGGAAGCTCTAGATTTTGCCTTTCATGTTCCTTGGAGTTCTCATTTTTAGGATTTCTTTCATAAGTTTATTAATATATTCTTCCCATTTCTACTTTGTCCTTTGTTTCCAAGAGATATAGCAATTTGTTGATGTTGTTGTTGTTTTAAGATTTCTTGAAATGCAAAGTCTAGGCTCTTTCTTAGGTTATAATTTTCAGGTAGTCCAATGATTCTCTCCTCAAGCAGTTTTCTAGTTCAGTTTCAGTTTTTTTTAATTTTTGTTCTTCTGGTTGTTGTTGGGATATCTAACATTTTCTTCTATTTTCCAATTTTTTTCTTTGTTTTTACTATTTTTCTTGACTTTTAAAGTAATTAGCTTCTTTGGGGTCCATTTTAATCTTTGGGGATTTGCATTTGCACCCCTTCTCTTGGACTGTTAATTACCTTTCTCGTTCTTTCTCTGTTTTTTTGTTTCCCTTATAGTTCTCTCACTTGAGGAAAAGCTTTTAATTATTTTTAACATTTGATTTATTCAGTTGATTCTTTGCCCAAGCCATGTTTTTTGGAGACATTGTTTAGAAATTTTTTGGAATAATTTTCTTTGAGTTTGTGTTGAGAATATATTTGTATTATTATAATAGCCTCTTACTATGGGACTCTTTTTTGTTTACTTATCTTTGCAGACTACTTCCAGATTTTATATGTATATTTTATATTTAGAGAGAGGCTCTGTGTACTCCTGAAGTGAATGGTTGATCAGGTCTTACTGCCGTTTTTGTGTTAAGTTGTTTCAGGTTCTCAAGGATGCCCCTGTTTGGGCCCTACAAGCTTTCAGATCTCCTAAAATCTGATAATTTCATGTCTCTCTGAGCTCTATAAACTCCTGATTTGGGTTTGGGTCTGAGCATTTGGTGCGCTTGTTTTATTTGAACTTCCATTCAGATGCTTTCTGGAATTGGACACTGTCAATAGCTAACTTCCCTTTGGCCTGAGATTTCTTCCCTGATTATTATGCTACCTGGGTTTGAATTGGATTTGGTTTGGAGTTGAATCTGTACCTAAGACACAGTTATCCTCCTTGGGTTTAAGCCATGCAGGTTGATCATTTCTGAACATGCTCCTTATTCATTATACAGTCTGTGATCTGTGACTCTTCCTCATTCTTATACACAAGTCCCCTTCATGGTACAGCTCAAACTGAATAATGATCAACAAATCTGTCAGTTATTACCTGACCCAAAACCTTCTAAAAGGTCAGCTTTCTCTCTGCTTTTACCTTGGTATCCATACAACCTCTTCATGTGCAGGGATGCTTCATGGGTACAGATCTGGATAGACTCTGTTTATAATGTGCAGACCTCTCTGCTCCCAGATTAGGAACTTATCTTACCATGATTTAGTTTCTTTCTTAGATTTACTGATTAGGATTTATCAGTGTATTTTCTAGATCTGTTTACATGACTTGTAACAGAGGGTGGATCTTGTATTTCTTTTTTTCTTCTTCACCATTTTTGTCTTACCTTTAATGCTAGGGTTTTTTCAAACACCAATATTCCAGGTAAAACTGTAGAACTGTAGAACTCCACAATTTCAGAAGAGTTAAAGATTTGCAACTCTCAGGACTAGAAGGGTAATTAAAGAAGTGCAGTTTTTGCAGCAATATTTCACTGGTGGTGATTCATGTACCAGAAGTGGTCAAAGAAGCATCCAGAGCACGTATGACTGGAGAGGGATGTGAGAAATAAATGAGCAGCCTGGATGTTCTTCCAGAGGCTTAAGAGAAAATGCAATCGCTTCTTCTTGAGTTTAAAGATGGTCAAAATAGCTGAATCATGCCTGTCTTTTCCTTCTTGAAAGGAAAAAAAATGATCAACTTTCTGATTATAAATTCACAGACTTCAGGAGGAAAGCAACTTTTGAAACTATCTAGTACAATCTGTTCATTTTACCAATGAGGAAACTGAACTGAAAAATTGAGGAGCTGACTTAGGATCATATAGATAAGAAATGGCAGATGTTGGCTTTTAATGCAGCTTGTTTTCCGAACCAATCAACACTGGGAAGTTCATTTCTCTCTGTGTGTGTCTTTTATGAAAGCAGAAAATCTGGAGGTACGTAGGATTTTTATTGGAGTCCCCTCCTGCATTTCACCTCAATGCCAACTTTTAACAAATTGAATACAATTTCTGTTGTAGCGAGTCCTAAAAATTCAATTAAAGTCAATGTAATAAGCATCTATTAAGTGCCTACTATGTGCCATGCACTGGAAACCAGGCAAAATAGTCCCTGCCATCAAATGGCTTCCATCTCTCTCTCTCTCTCTCTCTCTCTCTCTCTCTCTCTCTCTCTCTCT
>JAJPUD010000116.1:141824-191510 GCA_023553655.1 Myrmecobius fasciatus | reverse complement strand
TCTCTCTCTCTCTCTCTCTCTCTCTCTCTCTCTCTCTCTCTCTCTCTCTGTGTGTGTGTGTGTGTGTGTGTGTGTGTTTTGAGGAGGAAGGAGAGAGAAATGATGTTCATACATACAAAGCAATTGCAGTAGGAAAAGAAATTTCTTTTGCAGTGAATGGAGTGTTGGATTCAGAGATTGGCAAATACAAATTCAACTCTTTCCTTCACACTCAATATCTCTGTGATCTTGACTAAATGACTTTGTCTCTGCACCCCCACCCAGTCTCCATTTCCTTATCTATCAAATGTATCTCTAAAAGCTTATTTTGAGAATCCAATGAGATCATTAAAGAAAAGCACTTTGGAAACTTTAAAATTCTCTAGGAAGGTAAGCTATCAATCCTAGTATTGATATTATTATGAAGAAATTAAAATGCTGAGTGCAGTGGTTAGCATGCTGGTTCTGGAATCAAGAAGACTCTTTTTCCTGAGTTAAAATCTGGCCTCACTTAAAATCTGGTCACATAACCCTGTTTACCTCAGTTTTCCTCATGTATCAAATGAACTGCAGAAATGAATGCAAACTGCTTCGGTATCTTTGCTAAGAAAATCCCAAATGGAGTTATGGAAAGTTGCACACAACTGAAATGACTCAACAACAACAAACCCCAAAATAATAACAAAAGTCTGAGTTATACTTCCAAGGAATATAGAGATGAAGTGTATACTTCCATACTCAAGCCGGTGATGAAGATGCTGCAGGAACAACAATAAGTGGAAAGGGGGGGAATCAAAGTGATGCTAAATATCTTATTTATTTAAGAAGCAAAAGTGTCATGGTAGGAAGAAACTACTTGCTTCAAAACAGCAGATTTCAAATTAAAAAGATACGTATGTCCTGGGTGGTACATTTCTGGCCTCTGGGAGCAATGAGATCTCCCACTCGTCCATCTCTAACTCTTACTATCCATGAGAATTTAAGCAAGTCATTTCACCTACTTGGGTCAATCTCAGTTCTACCATCTGCAAAACAAGGCACAAGATGGCTTCTGGGATACTTTCTGGCTTCAGATCAATAATATTGGAGAGAGATGGCAAGGTAGTGGCTAAGACGCTGGAATCTAGAAGATGAGTTCAAATGTCTTTGGTCACTGACTAGTGTGTGATCTCTAAACCACTGTAGATCTCAATTTCCTCAACTGTAAAATCTCCCTAATAAGAGCACCTATGTCATGGAATTGTCTCAAATGAGTTGATGCTTTCTTTCACCTCTCTATTTCTGTCTCTTTCCCTCCCTTCTTCCTTCTTTCATCTGAGCCATTTCAGCTGCAATATATCTAGCTATGTTGTGAGCATCCATCTCCCAGGGTGCTTATTTAGGGGACTGCACGTCCACAAATAGGATTTTGTGGACAATTTGATAGGAGGAAGTGGGCATTTATGATTGAATTATTCACCAGAACCAATGCAGTCTTGCTAATAATGTTGACATCTAAATGACTAAATCTAGGGCCGAGCTTGTTCTCTCCCCTTAATTCCCATTTGCTAAGGATGTTTTATCTGTCATGAAATCAGCTGACTTCAGCCTCAGTGAGTGTCTCACATTCAGAGACATCTTAAAGATGATGATCCCAGACCGTTCATCGGTAGCATGGGAAGGAAACAAAGCTTCACAAAGCAAGCTTGTCTTGTACAAAAGCCAGAAGGTTGAGAAAGAGGGCCAGAGATATACCAAGAAAACACTAATAGGATATTTAGTAATGACATTTTGTCTCACTAAGGGCGTCCATGGGAACAAAGAAAATAAGAGAGATTCTCTACTCAAGGCGGAATTGAATGATGGACCGCAAAGTCAATGCATGGCTGCCAGCTCATTGCCCAAGAGAAGCTGAACAGAAGGAGCCTGATGACAGCTTTGGAAAACAGATCTTAGAAAATTTGGCATTTGAGGTCCAGGATGGCTTTAGTCATATGCCCAACCTGGCTCTGGCTACAGGGAACCATATTTTTGAAAATCAAGCCTCGAGTGGGAAGGAAAAAAAGGGATTGAGGGCTCCTTCTATTACATATAATTTATTCCAAGCCACAATATAAAGACAGTAACAGTGATTCAGCTTTGAGTAAATCACAAGTGTGTGTGTGTGTGTGTGTGTGTGTGTTGGGGGTGGAAAGAGTTAATAAATATCTGCTTCTATAGGACATGTCAGAACCCTGTTAAGAAGCCAAAAATTTGGTTTAGTAACCATTTGTTTGAAGTCCAACCATGCCCAACGATGTGTGTGAAGGCTTTTTGGCTAACTTGATGGTGGCGTTTCATTTTTTAAAGAATGAACATCTCAAATTGGTGGGGAAACATAAGGCCATCTCCTGAGCTCAGACTGAGAATGATCAGTATAAAGGATAACAGAGAGGTAAAAAAAGATGAAATATCATTTCGAGGTGTCATTTTGCTATGGATGTATTTATAAAAGCAGATGACTATAGTTATACACACATATCACATATATATACATACATATATATATATATATATATATATATATATATATATATATAAAATTCAAACCTATTCCAACACAATAAAACAGACATCTCAGCCATGAATAAAGAAGACAAGCACTATGGTATAATCAGTGCTACCTCATTTTTAGTATTCTATGATGAATAGCAGATCAGATATACATGATATTCATATAATTAAAGTACAAAGCAGGACAATGAGAAAAGTATCTTTGGACAGATGAGGCAGTTTCCCTTACCCAAAAGGCATTAGCAGGAAGTACAGTTGGATATGAATGCAACCAGCCAACTGGTTTGGACTCTGATGTGAGCTTATCTAGCACAAGCCACCATCCCAGGAGTGCATCCAGTTGGAGTCTGGGGGAGAAAGAGCCTTTGAAATTCTGGGAATTCAGGTAAGTCACCCTGCTCACTGAAAGGATAATCCTGCATACTCGCATTTCCCCACAGAGACAGCAGAATTCTGCATGTAACACTGCCCGACACTGTCTCACTGAAGGGGAAGGTCTGGAGAGTGCTGGTACATTGCCCTTCTCTCCTGTGCAGTGGGACACAATCACCTCTTAGTCTAAGGAAACCTTTAAGACAATAGGTATTAGGCAGACCAGCCCTATCTGGGACCCACAGTTTATAAGAACTCTGTCTTCTGTTTCAAATTTGATGAATTAAAGGGAGATGGCACTCATGTGCTTTCCTCCCTGAGCCTTGGGTGGCCAAAGCTGACATTTTGAAAAGGAAATGCAAAGAAACCCTGAGAAACAACACCTTTACATATTCCCAAGCAAGAGCAGAAAATCTTCACTTAATTTCAGAATATTATTTCTGCTCGAGATTGCAGGTATGTTCCAGGAGCGTTCTCTTCCAAAGGCTTCCTATTGGCAAAAAGTAACCTTCAGGTCATTCCAATGAAATTCAAGCTCCAGGCAGGGCCTTCAAGACCATGCAAAAGAACCTGCAATTATTAAATACCTATTCTTTATTGGGCAACATACTAGTGGGTGGAGATGCAAAACCAATAAATCAACAAGCATTTATTAATCACCTTTTATACATCAGGTTTTGTGCTAGGGCCTAGAGAGACAAAGAAAATTGAGATATAAACATTCATCAAGTGCCTACTGTATACAGGGCATTGTGTAAGGAGCTGGAATAAAAAAGAAAATCAGTCAATTGACAATTATTTATTAAGGACTTTCTGTATTGTTGTTTAGTTATTTTCAGTCATGCCCCCATTTGGAGTTTTCTTGGCAAAGATTTTGGAGCAGGTTGAATTTTCCTTCTCCAGGTCATTTTATAGATGAGGAAACTGAAGCTGAGTTAAATGACTTACCCAGAATCACACAACTGGCAAGATGAATCTTCCTGATGCCAGTCCAGGCATTCTATTCATAATGGCGCCCTAGAATTCAAAACTTCTTAAGCTGTGGATCATGACCCCGTATGGTGTTGCATAACTAATGGGGGGTCATGGAAAATTTGGCAATAATAAAAGGTATCAAATATTCCATCAACATTTAATTATTTATGTAAAAATAACCAATCACATCTATCTCACTAGGGCACAAATTTGCTTTATTCTTTAATAAATGGAAAAATTATATGCATACTAAAGAATTATTTTAAAATAAATTTCTTTATGATTTCTTATCAGCAAATGTTTGATATATATACCTATTTTATATTCTCAGGATCATGTAAAATTTATTGGGCAAAAAGGGGTTGTGATGGGAAAAAAAAATTAGAAGCCCTGATCTAGCTAGACATCCTGGGAACTAGCAATGCAAAGATAAGGGGACATCTGGATTCGACTCATAAAAATTTGTAGCAGTTTCTTTGGATTTGCACATAATGAGCATGAGAAGATGAGATAACTAAGTGTCCCACAATATGAAACTTTGGGCCTTTGGGCAAACCATGAGATGAATCCCATTTTGCTTACATTTTCAAGAATACCTTCCGAAACATCCATTTAGCTTCCTCATCCATGGCTTCTGGCAACAATGTCAACATGGATGTGTTCCTTCAGGAGTTAGGTTAACAACAACAATAATTCATTTAGAGTTCTAATTTTGTGGATAATTTTAAAAACATTTTATGTCATTCCTTATCCACCATCAAAACAATGACAGAAATGAGGTGCACAGGACTAAGAGCTCTTTTATTTTTATGTAATTGATAGTTCATTATAATGAAAAAATTAGTCGTATGATGGTCAACCTAGTACTGATTGACCTTTCTGAATGGCTCCAGTCAGGTCCTCAAGCAATAAATACAATCTTTCACTGGGAAATATAGCAGGGATGAATAGACAATCAACCATAAAAGTATAAGGAGGGATTAGGAAGAGAGGGGTAGAAAACCTTATGCACAAGAGGCCTATGGGACTTACTGAGGCCCACAGGAACCAGAAGTGTAACATGGTCATCAGAAAATGAATGGGAACTCAGTCACATTAGTAATAGGAGAGTGGCCACAACCAAGAAGTGATCAGTGCTTTGGTCAGTCATCTGGGACGTTAGAATCACTTCTAGGTATCCATCGTATCTTAGTAGGGATGCTGGTTGGCCAGTGTGTGTTCAGTGGAGAGTAACAGAAATGAGAAGACATGACTGGCTGAAGGAAATGAGGAAGCTTGACCTGAAGAACAGAAAATTATAGGGGATGCAAAAGCTGCCTTCATTTCTACGGTAGAGGATTAGGCTTTTTCTGCTTGGCTCAGGAAGATGAAGTTAAGCCCAGTGGGTGCAAATGATAAGAGAAGTAGATATCCACTTAATTAGGAAAAATGTTAAGATCTAGAATCTTTATTAAAAAAATATGAATAGATTGTCATGGGCAGTGAGTTCATATTCTTTGGGAATAACGAAAGCCGAGATTTGGAAATGAAAAGCTCCTTTGAGGTCATCGAACTAGTTGAAACCCATCATGGTACAGACGAAGAAAGAGCATCAACAGAATGGAAAGAATCTCCTCAAGAATTGAGAAATGGACCCAGGTCCCCTGATTCCAAACAAATCTAATGATCCTTCCATTTTGCAAAACAGAATTTATGCTCTGGCTATCATTTGGTCTAGATTACCTTTATATCCCCTTATAATTTCAGGATTTCATGATTCCTTGGGGAAATAGAAATTTACTCCCCAAATTCACATAATCATATCTCCTCTTGGAGTCTCAATTTCATAATATGTATAATATATTAAATATAATACATATGATATATAATATAAAGCACTATAAAAATTCTTGCTATAATTATTATTATGTACCTAATGGATTATTTACTATATGGTATAATATAGCACAGAATATAACACAGAAAATATTATATATCAATTATATATACCATAGGTATATATTAATACCTATATATATAATAATATATAATAATATAATTATATACCATAGGTACAATATTAATATGAAAGCATAACATTATTAGTAGTATTATTATATGATATAAATAATCATAATGTATAAATACAGGATATTATATAGGCAAAATATAACATTTTCTAGTCATATATAAGTGTAAATATGTAATATATGATTTTTGTTATATAAATGTGTGTATATGTTATATGTATATGTATGTATGTGTATATGTGTGTATGCATGTGTGCACATAAATATAACAGCTATCATTTATATAATGCTAAGTACTGTGTAAAGAACCTTATAAATATTATTTTATTTGGTCTTCACAACAATGCTAAGAGATTTATTAGCTCTACTTTATAGTTGAGGAAACTGAGGCAAATAGAGGATAAGTGAAATTCCCAGGTTTTAAATCTATTAAGAATCAGAGATCAGATTTGAAATCATAACTACTACAGATACTATTGCACTACCTAACCATCTCCTGGTATGTTAGCTTCTTTATGGGATTATTGTGAACCGATTTTTAGAGATTATCTGAAAATTGCTTTGTATATTTTGAATAACTATATAAGCATATTATTTCTTTTATTTTGATTTACTTCTGTTAATAATAACAATATTAGTCATTTACATACCACTCTAAGATTGCTATTTCACTTGGATTCCATAACAACTTGAGACAAGGTATTTCATTCTTATTTTTGCAGATAAGGAAACTGAGTCTCAAAAACGTGTCTGATTTGTAAGATTCAATGCTAGGTCTTCCTGGCTAGGGAGCTGATTTGCATTTACTACATCATGTTGCCTCTCACAAGATAAGAGGACCATAAATTTCCAGGAGGTCCCTTTGTGCTGTGTGGACATTCTGCAGGTAAGGAAATCTCTCCAATGGTAGAATGGCTTGTTGAAGGTTACAGAGGCAGAAGTGAATGGTGGAGTCCAGATGGAACGAAGCAGGGCTTCTGATGATAAGTTTAGCACATTTTCCCACCGTTCCCTGCTGTCTGTCAAGCTCTTGTTCAGAGTCCACTTTGCCTCTGGGACTCCGATACCCCTCCATATATCAATTATGGATTAAAGAACGTAAGATAAAACCTTGATAGGCAAGCGTCCAAAGGCCCAAAGCATAATATACTGGAAAAGGAAACGAATAAAACTTTCAGGGGCTTATTTGGGGTTGCTTTGATTTATGGGGTCCATTACAATGATTTTCATCGAATCCCTTCCCTGACGTCACAGAGGCAAAACTGATGTAAACAGCCACATCGTAGCAAAAATAAAAATGACAGATGGTTTCTTGGAAAGCTCCAAAACCACTGGCAGCCAGTTGGTTTTCTAAGAGAGCAGAGTAGACAAAAGACATTTTGTCATGTAATTTGAGTTGCAATTTTCGGAAATCGTGATGTTCTTTTAAAGAATAAAATTAGGCTTTATAAGTGAACTTAAATAGAAAACACACATTATTCCTTGTTGAGATAACAATTGTAAAATACTTCGCACAGTTCCTGGCACATAGTAAGTGCTATATAACTGCTAGCTATCATTTTTATTAATTTTAATATTATTACTCCATTAAGTCATTACCAGATTTCTTTCATCGCTTCAGCTGATTGGCAGCGAGGGACACTACTGTGCGCAGAGAACTGCATCTGGAGTCAGGAAAATCTGTTCTTAAAACTAGCCTCAGATGATCCTGGGCAAGTCACAAGCTCTGTCAGCCTCAGTTTCCTTATATGTAAAATGGAGAAAATCATAGCATCTACCTTCCAGTATTGCTGTGAGGATAAAATGAAATCATATTTGTAATGTAAATCTTCAAAGTGTTACTTAAGTGCTACTTATTATCATCTCATCATTATCTCCCAGTTAGTAAGTACCCCTCATAGAGTTATTTTGTTTTACATAAATCTTCTGTACTTACTGGAGAGTGTGCTTACTGGAACTTCTTTAGTATCTTATTTATTCACATATATAGCTTTTCTCCTTACCATCCAAGAATGCAGAAAGGTACCTTACATTTAATCCCAATTAGTTCTAAGTACTCAACTTGTCTACCAAGTACTCAAAAAAGATTTAGAACAACAAAATAAAGCATGCCCGCTTATTAAGCTTAATATTTCATCACATGAAATGTGATGTAACAGATGATACTTTGAGGACTTGACTTCCAAGATAAATGCATTATAACATCCCCACGGGTCAGTAGATCTGCGATCTCATTCACATGAGCACATTTTCTCTATCCAAACCTCGTTCATCCCTTTGGCCATAATTGTCAGTCTTGTCTGTCCTATGTGATCTGTGTCTCTGCTACCTTTCATGACATTGTCTGGATTTCAGTGGAACATGTGAGCTGAGACCTGAGGCTCTCCTTGGCTTTTGGTTTGGATGCCAGCCCCAGTCTTTTTCTTGTCTCTGATGGCATCCTAAAGAGTCATGCCCTCCCACACAATTCCTCACTGATAAGTTTATGAAGTAAAACATGGACACCTCCATCTGCCCTGAGCAAACTGCCTCGAGATTCACTTATCTTTTCATTACTTTTGGATGGTGCTCACTTTTCATTTTTCAGAGACTGTGGGATTCCATGAATTCGAACCATATATCATTAGAGCAAGAATGTTTTAAAAATATAAGCCTTTTTTCAGAGAAAAGTTCATGGCCATTAAAAAACTGAACAATTTCCCAAAGGGAAGCTAGCCTGTTCTCTCCTTGATCAATTCTAAGCATGGAACAGTATCCATCAATGTCTCCCAAAGATATACCTGCTGATCATGGATGAACTCTGGTTCAGCTGCCAATCTACCTATGTGTCACATTTTGGGGACAACAGGCCTTCTCCTCCTTTTCCACATGTGGATACCTAGGCCAAAGTCTTTTGAGTGATTAAGAACCTCATTTAGAAAACTCCTTAATACTCCCAAGGTTGATCCAATTAACATAATGTCAGAGACACATAAGACCGTCTGATAGAAACTTGCCATCTCCAAAGAATCTCATTTTCCATGGAAATATAAGCTAGTCTTTTATACCAGATCTCCTTCACGGCAGTGGCCAACCACAAGCAATGATGCAGGGCATGTACCCATATTTTAAGCTTCAGCAGATGTCAATAATCATGCCATTAAACCTAGTCATTGCTCTTATTACTTCTTTCTGTTCATCTTTCTTGTTGCTTCAACTTATGTGATTGGGTCACATAATTAGGATACACCCTAATGAAGAAGATCTATTAAAAAAGAATTTTCTCAGAGCCAAATAATTTTTAGAGGAGTCAGAAAACAATAAGAAGAATTGGAGCTTGTAATTACTATTCTTTTTCTTGGTAAAATTTTAATTAGAAAGATAACAGAAGTAGAATTTCATTTGTGAAATCATTCCTTTCCTCTTCCTTTGCTTTTATTTGGAGATTATTCTCATTAAACACACAGACAAAATAAGATAAGCTTACTCCATATTATTGAGACTTTCTCAGTCAAATATTTTTGGATAATAATGAGACCTGAGGCATTTTACCAAGTATTGGGTGTCTATCCTTCCTTTATACAACTTTCTATAACAAAAAGAATGGATTCTTGAGAGTGCTATGAAGTTTACAAAGCACTTCATACATATGATCTCAAAGAATCCTCACACCAATCCTATGAGATAAGAAGGTATCATTTTACAGAAAAACAAACCGAGAGCCATTAAGGTGAAGGGACTTGTCCATGACAAATTATCAGTCAATCAAAAAGCATTTATTGAGTGCTTACTATGCGCCAGGAACTGTGCTGCATGTTGGAAATACAGCTTTAAAACTCTCATCTCAAGGACTTCACGCTCTAATTATCAAAGACAATACATAGAGGAAAGTTCAACTACAGTGATGATGGAAAGCTACAGAAGACTGAAGAGTGCATCAACATGGCAAGACCTGGAAGGGGGGAGGGTCAGAGTTCATAAGCAGATCAGAGGTTAGTGCCCAGGGGAGGGCAACACTAAGGCAGATGGTCAGACCTTCATCATATCCAAAGGATCACAGTCAAATAGTGTGAGGATCCATGCTGCTCTTTCCATTTGGCTATTCTGGGACATTGGGTCAGGATTAGGAATAATTTCATTTGCATATTTCATAATTTCTCATAGGGAAAAAGTGAACTTTTTAAAAATTTTCACTTTCTTTTCCTACAGAACTGCTCAGATGCCCAATACAAATTTTTTTTGAATGCCTGGATTATTTTTGTTGTTGCTTTAAACCATATTTGCAGATTCTCATGAAATGAATGCATTGGAGAGAGCACAAAAATTAAATAAGAGACAACCATTTTCCTCATGAAGTTCATAGTCTATGACTGGAAGGAGACAAGAAAAACTTAGGATAATGATGATGTTGATGATGAAGAAGAAAATGATTATGGTAATGATAAGAATGATGAAGAATATGATGATGATAGTGATAAAAAAGTAAATAATAATAGTGATGATGAAAGTAATGATAAAAAACATCTTAAGCTTGTTTTGTTTTGTGTGAAGTAGGAGCAAAGAAGAAAGTTGCAGGGAAGTCAGTCTAGACTAAGTAGTGGGATAGGAAGTTATTTAATTTAAAAAAATATCCTAAGCATTTCAATTACCAAAAGTGGCATGGATTTCATTTCAATGGAGTTCTTTAATTCCAATTATTTTGCATTTGCTTGATATGTATTAATTTTTATTTACCCAAAAACTTCTGGGAAAATTGGAAACTACTATAAGGTCAGAATGGATTCATGAACTAGACATAAAGAATGATGTTATAAACAAATTAGAAGAACATAGGATGATTTACCTTTTAAATCTGTGGAGGAGGAAGGAATTTGTGACCAAAGAAGAACTAGAGATCATTATTGACCGCAAAAGATAATTTTGATTATATGAAGTTAAAAAGATTTTGTCCAAACAAAACTAATGCAGACAAGATTAGAAGGGGAGCAATAAAGTGGGAAAATATTTTTACATTCAAAGGTTCTGATAGAGGCCTTATTTCTAAAATATACAGAGAACTAACTCAAATTTATAAGAATTCAAGCCATTCTCCAATTGTTAAATCGTCAAAGGTTGTGAACAGACAATTTTCAGATGAAGCAATTGAAAGTATTTCTAGTCATATAAAAAGGTGCTCTGAATTACTATTGTTCAGAGAAATGCAAATTAAGACAATTCTGAGATACCACTACAACCTGTCAAATTGGCTAAGATGACAGGAAAAGATAATGACGAATGTTGGAGGGGATATGGGAAAACTGGATCACTGATACATTTTTGGTGGAATTGTGAATGGATCCAACCATTCTGGAGAGCAATCTGGAACTATGCTCAAAAAGTTATCAAACTGTCCATACCCTTTGATCCAGCAGTGTCTCTCCTGGGCCTATATCTCAAAGAGATTTTAAAGTGGGGAAAGGGACCCACGTGTGCAAAAATGTTTGTGGCAGCCTTTTTTATAGTGGCAAGAAACTGGAAACTGAGTGGATGTCCATCAGTTGGAGAATGACTGAATAAATTACGGTAGATGAATGTCATGGAATATTATTGTTCTGTAAAAAATGACCAGCAGGATGATTTCAGAGAGTGATGAAGGGATCCATCTACACCCAGAGAAAGGACCATGAGAACTGAGTGTGGACCACTATATAGCATTTTCACGCTTTCTGTTGTTGTTTGTTTGCATTTTGTTTTCCTTCTCAGATTTTTTTTTCTTTCTAGATCTGATTTTTCTTGTGCAGCAAGATGACTATATGAATTTGTGTATGTATATATATATGTATATATATATATATATATATAGGATTTATTTTATATTTTAGCATATTTAACATGTATTGGACTACCTGTCATCTAGGGGAGGGAGTGGGAGGAAAGAGGGAAAAATTTGGAACAGAAACTTTTGCAAGGGTAAATGTTGAAAAATTACCCATGCATATATATGTGTATGTATTCTAAATATAAAGCTTTAATTAAAAAAAATCATTTATTTACCCATGTTCCTTTTATTCTCATTCTGTAGAATTTTAGTTTCTTAAAGGCAGGGTCTTCCTCATTACTGTTTATTTATTTCCTTTTATTTTTAAAATGAGAATCCAGTAAAGCACCTACCATGCAGTAAGTGCTTAATAAGTTTGTTGAATGAATAGCTGAAAGAAAATAATTTAATACTACCAATAGGTCAGCACGCCAAAGAGCAGAAATGGAACTATATGTACAAAAACATTTATAGCAGCTCACTTTGTGGTGGCAAAAAATTGAAAATTAAGAGAATGCCCATCAACTGAGAAATGGTCTTTCCTCTCGAATTACCTTGCCTTTTTTATGATTATTTTATGATGATGCATGCATGTTGTATTTCTCTATAGATTTTAAGTTCTTCAAAAACTATTTCTTATTCTTATTATCATTATTACTTTGATTTTACATCTGGAACATATGGCAGAGAGCCTAGAATACTTCAGGCTCTTAAAAATGTCGATTGATTGATTGACTACCTACAAATTATTTCTCAGAAGGATTCTTGGTCTGGTCTATCTGGGCAGAACAGATTAACTTATTCTAGCTTTTAAATTTCATAATCATGTGATTGTACACAATATTGTGAATCAATATTGTGTCTCCTCCCTCAATTCCCATTCCTTATCTTCCATACTTCATGATGGAATATTCACACACTTTAACGTCAGATTTAGTAATGAATCACTAAGAAATTCAAAACATTGTAAATAGAAAAAAGACATTCTCTTCCTTATACTAGATTTTCAAGTTCTGCATAAATTATTATGTCCTTCTTTCCTTCTTGGGATCCTCCAGTGTGGGTAATGGAGGGTGCTTTTGCCTTCCCAGCTGCACTTAGAGTAAATAACTTGTGAGTGTTTGCACAGCTGTCTGTCTGTCAATGTGTCCTCTCCAAGACTGCCCTTATTGACACTGGCCATTCTAGGTGGTTTGCTCCTGGAAGGCAGTGATCATGCCTGTCCCACACTCCTTGGATGCACAGTCTAGAGGGAAACACTCATATGGGAAAGCTCTTTTTCATGTACTAGTACTAATTCAATCAAGAGTAATAAAGCACCTAGTTTGGGAAAATCCTTGTGCTTTAATGAAGTAAAAACCCTTATTGGAAATTGGGGGGAGAGAGAGAGAGAGAGACAGAGAGAGAGACAGAGAGAGAGAGACAGAGAGACAGAGAGAGAGACAGAGAGAGAGAGACAGAGAGAGAGACAGAGAGAGAGAGGGAGAGAGGGAGAGAGAGAGAAGAGAGGGAGAGAGAGAGAAGAGAGAGAGAGAGAGAGAGAGAGAGAGAGAGAGAGAGAGAGAGAGAGAGAGAGAGAAGCTGGGAGGAAGAGACAGGAGGAAAGAAAAAAGGAAGAAAGGGAGGAAGAAAAAGGAAGGAAGGGAGGGAGGGGAGAAGAAAGGGAGGGAGGGAGAAGCTGGGAGGAAGAGACAGGAGGAAAGAAAAAAGGAAGAAAGGGAGGAAGAAAAAGGAAGGAAGGGAGGGAGGGGAGAAGAAAGGGAGGGAGGGAGGAAGATATGTTAGAATGTTTTAGAGGCAGAACTCAATAGGAGCACTAATTCAGTGTTTTTTCTATGACAACTCAGGAATTCTCCTGAATAATTCTGAATTAGCATTAACCTGCCACTAGCTCCCAAGCTCAAAAACCTTCTGTGGCTCCCTACTGCTTCCAGGTTGAGATATAAACTCCTGTTTCACATGCAAGCCTCTCTCCCCAGACTAACTTCCCATTTTTCTTCTAATTTCATCTAAACTAGCCAACTGCCATTCCCTGCTTGTGCTTCCATCTCCCACTTCCACTCCTTTGAAGAGATTGTTCTCCATACCTCATGGGCCATCCTTTCCCTTCTCACATCTGGCTTGGTACTCCTTCAACACCATAAAGTTATTATTTGTGTGTGTGTGTACAAATGCACATATCTATACATAAACATAAATATTATATATAATATACATATATATACCATATATGTGTGTATGTGAATATGTGTTTATATACAAATATATATTCACACATATATAATACACATTTTTAAATTTGGTTTTCTGTGTCCATGCTGTTCCCTCAATAGAAAATAGACTCCCACGGGATAAGAATTGCTTTGTTTCTCCCTTTTGTTCTTCAATACCTAGGAAAGCATTTGGGAAGGTCTAGGCAACCTGTGGACACTTGCTAAAGTGAATTTCAGAGGGGACAGCCACCTTTTTCCTTCTGACCATCTTCTATGTAGAACCACATGAGGCACTGATGGTCATCAGCCCCTTGATGTCATTGTCATCCAGAGTCATTTGATTTTGATGCTGTCCAACATTTTTCATCACAGACAGGAGGAAATGCTGCTTAGCATTGCAGCTAGTGCCTCCCACTGGCTGATCTTTCCCCTTCCCCAGCTGTTCCTCCTTAATGATAAACAATAACTGGCAATCCCCCCACGAAGGGTCTCATCGGTACCTTGAGATGAGCAGTTCGGGGCTCGAAAGAAAATTGGGTCCCCTCACCTACACAAAAAGCACACCAGAGCCTTCATACCTGGCCACACTCAAGCAGGTTAGTCTCTGAGAGGGACATCATGATCCCCCGTGACTGAGGGGATGGCCAGCCGCCTCTCATTCATGACAAGTGGACTGGCACCCTCCATTGTAAGTTCATGTTGTTATTGGCAAGTGTTTAATAGAACTTATGTTTTCTGTTCAAATATATATAAGGTGCTCTTATTATCCACATTTTACTTGGGAGGAAACTGAGGCAGTTAGTGACTGAAGGAAGATTTGAACCCTGGTCTCTTCCAAGTGCCTATCCATTCACAACACCGACTGTCTCTTCATGAAAACAACTAATCTTCATTTGGTTCCATCAGTGATTAAAACAAAGAGCTGAGTGAATGGGGGTCCTAAAATACATACACCCCCACTTCCCTCATACAATCAGCTGCTGCATCTGGGCTGGTGAAGTCCATGTTCCAGTGCCCCCCAAAGCCCCACCCACAGCACCCCTGATCTGGGTCCCCGAGCCCTCCCCCTCCATGCACATGGCACACCTTGAAAGGGCTCGGCTCAAATACCAAATAAAACCTCCGGCTCTGTCAGGTCTGTCGTTTTTATAAATTGTTTAGACTGGAGAAGCTGTGGGGGCTTGTGCATTGTTCTTTTCAGATGATGGAGAAAAGAAGTGACCATAAAAGCAAAGAACAATAAAGCTCGGGCCCTGTTTGAAGTCGGTTCATGGCAAAACATCCTCTGGACCATTACCCTCCTCCTCAACAACTCCCCCGGCCCTGGATGGCCCAGCCGCCCGCTCGTTACCTTTGCTCTCTCTGGGTGGCATTCTGCGCTTATATACACAACTCAATAATCATATTTTTTAAACGCCTTCCAAAGTGAATTCCAGAATTGCCTGCCAGATATGTATACACTCTGGGTAATTGTAACCTGGACCATCGCTTTCTAATCATCTCCCAGTTTCCCAAAGAAGAAAAGAGGAAAAAGAGCATTTTGGGGGGGCGGTTCTCCCCGGCAAGCGTCGGGCTTTGGGCAGAGCCATCGGCCGTCGGCTGAGGAGAACCCTTGAGGTGGCCACGGCGACGGCCACGGCTCCCCGAGCCCTCCCTGACCACACCGCGCTCTCCACGAGCCCCAAAGCCAAACACCTCCCTTTCAGCCTCTCCTCTGAATTTCCCACACATAATGTAACCCAGACCTCACCTTCAGCTCTCCTGAGACCACTTTGGAAGCCAGCTCGATGACACAGCCAACAGCCATGCGTGCAGCGGCAGCCGAGTGCAGCTCGTTCCAAATGGTGTCACTGTCCACCTGAGCAAACAGTCGGGAGGGAGAGGGGGGAGAAAGAGGGAGAGAGAGAGAGAAAAGGAGAGAGACAGAGACAGAGATGAAGAAGAAGAAGAAGAAAGAAGACAAGAAGGAAGAAGAAGGGAGAGAGAGTCAGAGACAGAAAAATAGAGAGAGGAGAGACACAAAGAGACAGAGACAGAGGGACAGAGACAGAGAGATAGAGAAAGGAGAGACAGAGAGAATGAGAGAGAGAATAAGGAGACAGACAGACAGACAGACAGTAACAGAGAGACAGAGACAGCCAGAGACAGAGTCAGAGAGAATAAGGAGACAGAATGAGAAAGAGAGACAGAGGCAGAGACAGAAAGACAGAGGGGGGGTGGTTGGGAGGTGGGCAGGAGAAAGGGAGGGAGAGCGTAAGAGAAAACAAATGGGTGAGGGAGGCCTGGCAGCTTGGCAGCCAACCCCCAGGCCCGGCAGGCTGGCCTCTTGGCCCGCTCACCGCGCCTCCCGGCCCGGCTTTGCTCAGACTTTTTCTTCGCTCTGGCTTCTCCAATGGAAACACATTCCAGTCATGCCTCGGTGCTATTCCCTGTTTAGCTTTCCCATCACACAGGGCGGCTCAGAGGCGGCTCTGGCCTCCGGGCAGGACCCTCAGACACCCGGCCCCCAGAAGAAGACAGGCCGAAGGGCCCTTGGCCACACATGCCAACGGGGGCTGAGAGTGACAAGGGGGAGAACCCAAATCTGGGCCGGGCTCTGGCTTTCCGGGAAGCCCAGACCCCGAGGGGCAAGGTCCCGGTAGCGGGCAGGGGGAAAGGGCCATTGGCTGCAGGTACCCCGGCCAAGGGAAAGGAATGTGCTGTCCCGAGGCCTGAGAGAGCGCCCACTGCCAAGGTCGGGCCGGGCAGCAGACACACAGACCGTGGCATTGCCCGAGTGGACGTTGGCCGGATGGGAGCTGGCAGGTGCCAGGGCTCACAGGAAACGCTGCCTATTAAAATTCATCCTTGTTCCTGTACCTGAGGACCTTATCCAAACAAAGCATGTAGCAATACTTCTTCCAAATTAGGCCGGGCAAAAGAGTGGTTCAATTGACCTCCTTTTTTGTTAGCCATCAGAGAAACACCTGCCTAACCTTGGAAGAGAGAATAGCTTAGAACTCTGACGGCCATTGGAGCCAAAGATGGGGAGGTGAATGATCAGTGAGACGAGAGAAGGAGGGCCTGCTGAAGCTACCAATGGCGGGCCCCTGAGGAAATGGAGTGGCCACTGAGGAAGTCGGAGGGCCACTGAGATCTGACTAACCACTGAGGAAATGGACTGGCCACTGAGGAAGTCAGAGGGCCACTGAGGTCTGACTGGCCACTGAGGAAATCAACTAGCCACTGAGGAAGTCAGAAGGCTACTCAGGTCTGACTGGCCACTGAGGAAATGGACTGGCCACTGAGGAAGTCGTGTGCAAAAATACAAACGTGGAGAGCTCTGGCATCTGTAACAGTAAAGCTAGGGGCCGGCCTTCAGGATAAGGATTTCTCAGATTTGTGAAGTCTTTGATAACTGGGCAGATTGCTCCAGACCAATCGACCTCTAGAAATCACTGAGCACACAGGAACTCAAAGGTCTAAAACATAAATGAACTCAAATACTAAAGTCCTTAAATGACTGAGATCACTCATTATAACAAAGTACCTCTAAACCTTACACACACACACACACACACACACACACACACACACACACACAAAATCTTTCTGTTTCTGTCTCTCTGTATGTCCCTCCTTCTTCTCTTTCTTCCTTCTTCCTATTTCCTTTCTTCTTCTTCTTCTTCTTCTTCTTCTTCTTCTTCTTCTTTTTCTTCTTCTTCTTCTTCTTCTTCTTCTTCTTCTTCTTCTTCTTCTTCTTCTTCTTCTTCTTCTTCTTCTTCTTCTTCTTCTTCTTCTTCTTCTTCTTCTTCTTCTCTGTCTGTGTCTCTCTGTCTCTGTCTCTTTCTGTGTCTGTCTCTCTCTGTTTCTGTTTCTCTGTCTCTATTTCTCTGTCTGCCTCTCTTTCTTTGTCTCTCTGTCTCTCCCTCTCTTTCCCTTCCCTTGGCCAATTTTGCCTTTCAACTAGCAATAAGGCATTGTTCTGTCAGGTCGTTACTCTGTTAGACTGTGCAAGTGGGTGTAAGAATACAAGTTGACAGCAATTTAGCCATCTTGTTGGTCCAAAACAGATTATTCCTTCTCCATTTTCTGCATCTGCTGAGCCCTCAGGAGGTCTGGCTCCAAGTCAACACCAGGTGTTTCTAATTCTATTGTCAAGACATCCACAAAGACTATTTTTTGCATACGGTCATCTCAGTGCCATTACACTGACTTATCCATCTGCTTTCTAGGCTTTGTACAGCACAGGGCCGGGTCCTCCATGTGTAGAATAGCAAAACATTAGAGTCATACTCTCTGACCTCAAGGAACTTATACTCTACTAGGTTTTTTTTTGGTTGTTGAATGATTGCTAATGCGATTGATTGTAATTAATGATGTAATTCAATGTAATTCAATTTAAATTTTGAAGTGATCAAGAGTTAGAAGACTTTTTTTTTCCAGTAGCAATATTGAAACATGGAGATATAGACTAGGGCATGCATTTTGTATTTTAGAATAACCTACAGTATTTTATTATTGGGTATTAATAGCATCAATGTATAATTAAATATTACATACAAAAATTCACAGGCAGTTTCTGCCAAGTCAAAGCCAACGATTAACCATAAGATGTGGATCAGTGGCTAAGGAAAAAGGGCCAAACAGAGCTTGACTATGCAGTGGGCATGTAGGAAGCCGGCTGCCTTGGAGGAGCCGTGATTCATTGTCAGGACCGTTGGGTGAATAAAAAATGTGACCACAGCTTGGGAGTGGATCCACCCTACAAAATAGTTGCCTCTTGTGAAACATGAGAGTGGGATTCCTAGCAGTTGAGTACAGGATATTTCTGTTTGCCAAAACCGTTGCTTTCACAGTTTCCTTTTCTGCTGTGAGTTAGGAACAGAATTGGAACCACGCCATCACAACGTATCACCAGGACTAGGCTGACTGAAGGAGCAAGAAAGCATTTCCTGTGGGAACAAGCATGGTGGGAGTCCCTCTGGTCCTTCATGAATTTAATGTCCCTTTAGACATATGTCTAAGCCCTCCGGTCATTTTTCTTTTAAGCTTTTTTTTTTTTCCTTTGGGTCCTTCCCCACCTTTCACTGCAGACTCATAGCAAGAAAATCTAGCATTTAAATGGGCTGTCCCAAATTGAAAAGTGTGTCACAAGGATTGCAGCTCCACTGAGTCACTCCTCTTCAACTGCATGTCAATGTTTAGTCAAATGTGGAAAGTGGATAGGGCGCTGGACTTGGAATAGGGGAGATATTGACTCAGATCCTGTATTGGACATTTAATGTCATTCAACAAATCACATGATCATTTGGGGCTTCAGCTTCCTCAGGTGCAAAATGAGATGATTTGATGATGAACTCTAAGGTTCCTTCCCATTCTAAACCTTATGATCTTATGGTAGTGGTCAGGAAGATGAGGAAAAGTCAAGTCTCCAAAGATCTCCAGAATATAAAGAAACTTATATGGTCTCAAAGAAAATAACCCAGGGCAGCTAGATGGTGCAGTGGATAGAGCACCAGCCCTGAAGTCAGGAGGACCTGGGTTCAAATCTGGTCTCAGATACTTAATACTTCCTAGCTGTGTGACCCTGGGCAAGTCACTTAACCCCAATGGTCTCAGTAAAAAAAAAAAAAAGAAAGAAAATAACCCCCTCAGAACAATGGTAATTGGCAACATTTTTGAATGAGAGAAGGCAATTAAAATTGATACATAAATGTGGATTGTTAGAAGACTAAGATGGTCAAAAATGGGATATATATTCTTGGGATTACAGAGAGAGCATGAGGGAAAGGACAAAAAATTAAGGAAAAAAAAATCTAAGAACCCGGGAGCCAGCAAGATGAATTGATGGATGGCACTGCCAGGATTGAACTTTTAAGAAAGTGTAAAAATTGGACAAGAGCATTGGACTCAGTTCGGAAATGTCAGAGGCTAATTCAAAGAATAAACTGTGAGTGGAAGATGAGGAAGACTATTATTAATATGACTGTGGGGAGAACAGTGTGGAGTATTGTCAGCTTTAATTAGAGAGCTTCTGAAGACTGTTGCCTGGAAAAAAAACCTTGCTTCCTTAGTAATCAGAAAAGCCATGAGAAAGGATGCTATTTGGGCTGGTGAAGAAATTAAAAATGAAACAAAAATGAAAAAATGAAATTAGAAATATCGAAGGTTTTTTCAGGAAATTAATCATGTCAAAGTGAATCAATCAACAATATTGTATAACTAATTCAATGCCGCATTTATCAAATGTCCCTTAATTCTAGGGGAGGATCCCTGCCATTATGGAGCTTGCAATCTCTGGATTCTGTTTTACGCTGCATGGAAAACACAATCAAAGCTGACTGGGAAAGATTTTTTTCATCTTGAACTCAGTCTTTGTTGGAATACTGAATCGAGGTAGTAGCAGGGACAGTACCCCGCACTGATGAGAAGCAGCTCAATACCTAGGAAATGGGCACAAATACACACACAAACACTCCACTCACTGCCCCTTGCCCCCACCTTCATCCATGTTGGAAAGGGAAGAGGAAAGCTAGACATGAGGGCATGCTATCCACATCAGGGAAACTTCTTCCCAAACCTAGGATGTTTCCAAGGCTCAGAGGTACACTTGGGTTATATTCTCCCTTTGTCTATGAACCAGACCACCAGCAACCACAAAACTGGACCACGGTAAATAAATCCACCAATCTTGGTAAGAACCCAAACACTGACAACCTTCCTCCTCCACATCATGGTACAATCCAAGTCAACTGCTTGGGTCCTTCTGCTATCCACTATGACCAGTGCTGAACACCAGACTTAGCCATCACCCTGAAATTCTGGACATTGCTCATCAGCAAGGGCATGCTCTACCCACGGGGCTGAATAATTTTCCCCCTGTCTCTCTGAGAAAGCACATGCTACACTGACCAAGCTACTCCAGAGCAATAAGGAACCAAGACAAAAGGAAAGGATGATGGCAAAGAGGCTGGAGCAGAGAGTCTCTTGCCTCCATTTCCAAATCTCCCCCTTCTTCACTTTCTACTTTAAATGGTGTCATCAGAAAGTGAATACTAAAGCCCCTGAGGCAGACCCAACCTGGTTCACTCATGCTATCCTTTCCCAGCTCCCAACAAGGCCATTGCTCCCAAACCTGCCCCCCACCCCTCCTTCACACTGAGCAGCCCCTCATTTCTGTCTCCCTCTTCACTTCAGTGCCTTGTAACCTCTTATTTCCTTCAAGGCCCTGCTCAAGGACTGTCCTCCTTAGGAAACCTTTCTGGGACTTCTGCAGGTCCAATGTTGTCTTCCTCCTCCCCAGATTTTCCTTGCATTTATTTTTATATATTTTCTACATATGCTCATCTATGTGCATGCCATCTCCTTGAGAGAACAGGACCCCCTTGCCAGAGAGGGCAACATCAATTCAGTCTCTGTATCACTCACAGCCAGCATCATGTCCGGCATGGGATGCGAGTCTGATGATCTGTGTGTGTGATTGAAGAGGCACAAAGGAGCATTCACAAGTGGACAGACAGAGCAGAGAAGTAGGGGGAAGTAATTGTGATGAGGGGGCTCAGGAGATAGAGTGCTGGACCAGGAGGCACAAATACCTGAGCTCAAATCTGGACAGACGTACTCTCTGTGTGATCCTAGGCAAGTCACATAACCTCTGCTTGCTTTAAAGCCCAAGAGAAGAAAATGGCAAACCACTCCATTATCTCTGCCAAGAAAATCCCACGGACAGTTCAAAGTTCAGCTAAGGATCCAACTCCTTTTCTATTTCTCTCGTCCTCCTGCTCCAACTTTCCCTCTCACTATCTTCTTTGCCTATGGAGACAGAATTGCTCTCTTTCAGATTGCAGGATCATAGGAGCATTGATTAAAAACTAGAATTTGTACCTTCTCTTGAGGGCAGATACAACTGAACAACTGCGGCAAGACTTTAGTGAAGATGTGAGAAAAACTACCTCCTTGTATCTAATGGTAGGGTGGGAAGTGTTATGAAAATGCTTGTTTTATTTCATAAATTAAAAATAAAATAAATAAAATAAAAATGGGCACAGAAAATCACATTTATAGTCAGAAGTGCTTGAAATATTGGGAATATTGGGAACTGGTTTTTCCTCTTCTCTCCTAGGATGGATGGTCTTCTAGATAGGCGGATGGAAGGACAGGTTTGAAGTTAATATTATAGAAAAGTAAATAGGTTCATATTTTTTTTCATTGGATAGAAATAAATTCTGCCCTTTTCTGGCTCCAAGATTTTTCATAAACCCTTCGCTTGCAATATCCTCAAACCTGTCACATCTAACTATTGAAATGCGCACCTTCTTCATTCAACTGCCTTTTTCCAAAGGAGCAAACTGAAGCCCCAGAGGTTCTGAATTTCCCAAAGTGGAATAATTAGAATCTGAACCCACTTCCTCTGGCTCTAACCTCAGCACTCTTTCCACTATGCCACATTGAGTTAAAGATTGTGGCCGTTGTTCAGTTGTTCGTGACTCTTCATGACCATGTGTACCATACTTTCCATAGGGTTTTCTTGGTAGAGATCTGAGTGATTTGCCATTTTCTTCTCCAGTTCATTTTACAAATGAGGACACTGAGGGAATATGGATGAACTGTCTCATAGCTACAATGATAAAAAATGGCATTATCATTATCCTTAGGAAGCTTAAATTCTACTGAAGGGGAAAAACATGGATTTCTTAAGTAAATAGAAGTAATGTGTTAAGGGAGAGAAAAGCTAAGAAAACACTGTCAAGAAAAGGGGCAGGTTTCCTGGGTCAGATCATCTTCATCTGTTCCTTTCTCATTTTGGTAGCTTGCCCCTAGCACAAAATCTGGCTCCTAGGTGCTCGAGTGCTTGACAAATTGAAATGAATAGAAGTAAACGGAGAGGATGCTGTGCATTATCCAGCACTGAGCCCAGAGCCCTGTATCTCAAACAGGCTTCATAGACTTTCGAGGATGATTTTATGCCCCTGAATTTCAAGTCCAATAATCCCTAAGAAGGCTGCTTGCCTCCAGGACTGTATGTAATTTTGGGGGGCCGGCATTGTCCCTTAAATAAGAGCAGCAACTGCATGTGTAACCAACAAAGTCCAGACTTTCCGACTCTCCCTACCACAAACTGACCCCTTTTAATTATCTCCTGAAGTGACTTGGATTGAATCTATCCCAGCACACTTTGAGTGCTCCGAAAGTTGGCATCTTAAGGGAAAAAATATGAAAACACCCTATGGGATGTTCAGAGAAACGTCCATCCACATCACATGCTCGTGAGCAAGCAAGCACTCCTTCTCGGGACAGTGGGCCAAGGGGGAAAGTGGAGAGGTTCCCAAAGTCTTGGCAGGCTTCCCACCGTCTGCTTTCTCTTCAGCGGCTCATCAAAGACTCAGAATCATCCGTGATAATGGCAGGAGCCGGAGAACGAGCCCAATCAGAAAGCTCCCGGTGGCAGACACATATGGATTGAGTTCCATCAGTTTCCTGAATGAACCTTGGATTTTACCCGACTTCTCCTCTCACATCTAAAATCACTCAGACCCTGCGAGGGATAAATAAGCAAGGGCTGCAGATGCTAGGAATTAAGTGACCTGTCTCCAAATTGGATGCGAAGATATTTTAAAGCAAAGAGAATGACTTGGAGCCCTGGTCTCCAAATCCTAAAGCTTAAATCTAGTGAATTTACAGCCACAGAAAAATACTCCGGATTTAAAGGTAATACAATGATTCAATGACTCAACGTGCTTTACTAAGTACCTACCATATGCAAATAGCAGAGAGTGTAATGTGGTGGATAGAACTCAAGTCTTGGTACCCGGAAGAAACAGATTAAAGTCCCTCCTTGGATGTGTACTAAGTGGATTGTTCTGAGCAAGTCTCTTCATTCTGCTCCAGAAAATTCTCAAGCTACAAGATTCCCGAAGACATGCTGATCTGCTTGGGTGGAGGAAATTCCCATGCTGGAAGTATCCTATACCAGGAAATCACAAGGCTGGGCTCCTAATACATGCAGGGTTCTATCTGCCACAGGAAATAGTTGCCTTAAACACAGATTTTATTGGGTCAAGTCAACAAGCATCTAATAATCACATATGGCATGGCATGTTACATACTAAGTTCTAAAGAGATAAAGAAAGGTCAAAAGCAGGGTCCTGGCCCCCAACATGGCCGTATTCTAATGGGCAAGACAGCACTCAAAAAACACACCCATGCAAGTCACATACAGGGTAAAAGGAACGATCCAAACATGGCGCAGGACGTGACCATCATATGAAATATGCTAACTGATCCGCTAACTCAATGATCCCAACACTTAAACACGCAAAACAAGCTTAATGTCCACTTCACAGATGAGAAAAATGAGGCTCCCAGAGGATAATGACTCACACAGTCAATGAGTTCAGGAGCAGAATTTTAAGCCAGGCTACTCCGGACGCCAAGTCCACGATTTCGTGTACCACGCCCTGCTGCCTCACAAGCTGTCTCCTGGGGTTTTTTCTGAATCTAGGATTTTGTAAAATAAAATTTTTTGAAAAGTCTGTGTTACCCACCAGGATCTTGGTATAAAGTGCAGAATATCTCTATGTATCACTTTATTTCCTAGCCTGGGAAAATAATCTTGGGGATTTTTTTTCCTTCAAAAAAGTACTGAAATATCAGAGGAACTTTTTGAGTTTTAATATTAAGAAAATCTGGATCGTTCTGCTTTCGGTCTTTCCAAACTTCTCCCTTATCGAGCAGGCTTCCAAGTATTATATAAAAATCTAGCCGCGAGCCAAATGTCGTCCTAGCCAACTATGCAAACCACCATAATTGCTTTTCTCTATACTGAGAGGACAGAGCGCCATCCTGATGTCTCGTTCACGTGGAATCCAACCAGGTCATCATCTGGGCTTCGGAGGAAAAGGATGTCTAGGATCATTCGCTTTTAAAGATGGGTAAAATAAGATCCCAAAGGTCGCTGAGAGTCAGAGACAGCAACTCAAGTCTTGTGACTTCCCGTAGAAAGAAGTTTGTTGGGCTTTCTGCAGGAAGAAGGCGATTTTCATTGTTTGACTTGGTGTTGAAGGAAGGAGAGATGAGATCCAACCTCAGATCCTGAACATATCTTAGCTCGATTAATCAATTGATAAGCCCAGGTCTGATTACTGATGTTCAGACATTTTTAGTCACCTCTGTTTTTCTTGGTAAAGATCAGGATCAGGGGAGTCTACCTCCTTCCTTCTCCAAACTTTTGTTAAGTACCTACTTTGTGAAGCGCACTTATTATGCACCATGTGTACCCCTAAGGGGAGGAAGAAGAGAAATGGGAAGGTCTAACAAACTTGTGGCTCTATAGCTCTCAGCTGCATCTTTCCTTGGTCCACTGGAAATCAGACCAAGACCCAGTCAGGACAGATATCAGTGTTAATTTTCATGACCCTTGTTCAAAAGCTAGACGGCAATGAGAGATGGCATAATTATAGCATCCCATAAACCCCCCTGTTTTGTCTTTAGGACACTTCCCAGCCTACACCCAGGCTGCCTTTCCAGACTAATCACACGTTACTCGCTTCCATCTCCTTATTGGTCTGGCAGAGTTGGCCCATTGCTTCTGCTTCCCTCATGACACTTCATCCCCCATCTCCACACCTTTGCAAAGGGGGCTCCCCATGCTGAGAACACATCTTAGAATCCTAGCTTCCTGAAAAGCCCAACTTCAAGTCTTGTGAGTGCCCTTGCTCTGAAATTACTTTTAGTAATTTTATATTTATTAAAGTAGGAGCTGTTTCTCTTAGAAGAGAATGGAAGCTACTTGAAGACAGAGGCTATTTTCATTTTGTCCTCTCCAGTGCCCAGCACAACGTGTGGCACATAGTAGGTCCTTAACAAACACATGCTTGATTGATTGAGCCAGAGAAACTTCCTCTCCTTTCTTCTGAAGGCACACACACTTGGCAGTCATAATTTTGGTAAGAAATGCCTACTCCCATTTCTTGTTCAGTCATTTTTTCAGTCTTATCTGATTCTCTGTGAACCCATTTGAGGTTTTCTTAACAAAGATACTGGAGAGGTTTGCTTCTGCAGCTCATGCAACAATAAGGAAACTGAGGCAAACAGGGTGAAGTGATTGGCCCAGAGTCACAGAGATCTAAGGCCAGATTTGAACTCAGGAAGAACCTGCCTCCAGGCCTAGTGCTCTACCTACTGTGTCACCAAGTGACCCACTCTCAATATTAACCCTAAGCCGACGTCCATGTCACAATTTTTTTTTTCAGTCATGCTTAGCAGAAACATTGTGCTTAATAACTGTTTACTATCTTGATTATCTAAAACCCCGTCTTCTGCAGAAGGCCCTTCCTGGTCCCTACCTCTCCTCCCATTCAGTAGCTAATACCTTCCCCCTTCAGATTACAACCTCTGTATGAAAATGAGTCCAATCTCCTCATTTTATAGATAAAGAATGGAGGCTTAATGAGTTTCAATCACTTCTCCATGTTCGGGACTTGTGAGGGCTCCTGCCCCAGCACCATTCTTTCTGCTTGCAAATTTCTGGACCCAACCTATACAAGAGGAGTTAGAAGTTGTATCACCTGATCCACTCACTCTGCTGATGGATTTGTTAGTGGTGTCGTTCATGGGGCCCCAGGCCTGAGCACACTGCTGTAAGGGACCTGGCCCGGGGTAAAGACAAAGCACCCAGCTCACTCAATGGCTGTCAAGTTCAATGTCAAAATTGCTGGAAAGCATTTCGATGGTAGCACGTGGCTCCACTTCAAACTTAGGGGGACTGAGGGTCAGCAAAAGTGGGAAGCCTACCAGAAGGGACTCTCGGTTCTTTGACTGACTACGGACTGCAGGGGACTGCATATAGATTAGCTGGCAGACACTGCAGGTCCACTGGCCTGTCCAAGGCAGACTTCCAGTGACTCCAGCATCAGCTGTGTCGCCAGAACAAACTTAGTTCTCTGGATCATTTTTATAAGTGGCGAGCTGATGGGGATGGCACGTGGCATGTGGCTGCAGCTGCCAGCAAAGGGCAGAGCCCAGAGGGGTGAGTCTGTGGCAGGGGACGGCTGCCCAAGGTCTGGCCCACAGCCTCTGCAGCTGGAGAAGGAGCAGAGCCTGCCTCTCTCCATATGGAAGCCTGGTCACTGATTGTCCATCACTACCAGACTTAGACCTACAATCTCAGACTTCCTTTAGAGGGGTCCATTTCTTTTTCATCTGACCATGACTACCAAGTTAAGGTGTGACCGTGAAAAACTAGCAAGCAGCTCTAAGGAACTGGCTGTCATCTACAGCTTCCCTCCACTTCTGAACAAGAGAGAGAGCAAGACTGCTGGCCTACCCTTTGTCACCATAAATCCCTTCTGTCCACAGTTCTAAGGGAATGGGTCTTTTATATATTTCACATTAAGGGTGCTACGAGTTGGATGTGAGGGCTGCATCCACGTGTGGAGGGTAGCCTGCCAGAAGGGGTGGGGAAAAAGAACTCGATTGCAGTTTTTAGGGGGAAACTAGTAGTCCAGGCTGACTGGAAATTCAAGTTCCTGAAAGTGAGTAAAATAAAGCAATCCTGGAAAGGCAGGTTGGAGTCAGATTGAGAAAGGCTTTCAAAAGCACTTTTTATTTTTAAAATGCTCCTAAAAGCCACAGGAAACTACTATAGATTTATGAACACTGGAGTGACACGATCTGGACTGCACCTGAGAAAAGTGCTTAGGAAGACAAGTGGAGGACAGATTGTAGAAGAGAGACAAAGTTAAGGGGCTGGAACCCAGATCTGCCAAAAAGGTCCTAAACGGGCTTTGGGTTTGCAATCAAGGTTGTTGGATAAGGCAATTTGATGTGTGGGTAGAGACAAGAGGATCAGGACTTGTTTCTTGTAGGGATTTCTCAGAATAACCCCAGGCAGAAGGAAGAGGAGGAGGAGAAACAGACAAAGATGAAGGCAAAGACACAGAAAAAGTTGAAGAAGAAAATGATAATGATGAAGACAGCGGGCATTTACTTAATGCATATTACCTCACTTAACATCCCCAACAGTCATGTGAATTGGAGTTGTTGTTATTCAGTCCCTTAAGTCACTCTTTGTGACTCTATTTGGGGTTTTCTCAGCAAAGATACTGGAGTGGTTTGCCATTTTCCATCTCTAGCTCATTTTCCAGATGAGGAAACTGAGGCAAATAGGGGCACACAGCTAATAAGTGTCTGAGACCATATTTGATGTCAGGTCTTCTTAACTCCAGGCCCAGCACTCTATTCACTTCACTGCCTCACTACTAAAATAAATAAAGCTGATATTATTTTCTCTAATTTAATGATAAGGAAATTGAGGAGCAAAACATTATAATTTGTAGTCACACAGCTATTAGAATACATGGGATAAAGTAAAATAAATCTATTGTTATATACACCAATCCTTACAATTGCTTTGCCTTTAAAAACCCTTTTAATCTATAAGATATTTTCCTTTTCCTAGAATCACTTGTTTTATAAAGTTGAGCAAATTTATGTTTATCCACTTTTCATATTGGATAGTAGGAATCCATTTCATGAATAAACCATATATCTAAGCCTAATTTATAGTTTGTCAATAAAGTTTAAATCCAGCCAGATCCCAGGTCACTGAATTGGTGACCCCTTCTCTTTCATAATTTTTTAAACACTGAATGGCATACCGCATGGTACCATATTGAACCACTCCATCTCTATTTGGGAGTTTCTGAAATTACAGAGCAATTCTGTCTCTTAATACATAAATATATTTATGCAAATGAAATATTCTCTCAATGGGGATAAAACTACCAGAATACCTAGAAGAAAAAAAAATCACTTCCCTGCAATTCCCTTCACATGATTTATGGTCTAATAAAGATACCTGGATATTAGAGCCTCATCTGGATTTCTTCTGACAAGTTTTGTTACAAGCTTGAATAAATAGTGGGTTTCCTTGCTGTGCAATGGTGAAGGTTGATTTAGTTGATTAATTTTTCACCACATCCCATTTAGGCCCAATACTTTTATTCGATAAGATTCCATCTCAATTTAATAAATCAGTCTTAGGTGTAAACTCTGTGTGCCATCTTGGACATCAATCCATCAAGTGCACACAGATCAAGGGACTTGGCCATGTCCTATATAGGGTTTGTATAAAACCAGAAAGCGAGGAATTGGAAATTGGGAATTTGGCCATCCTGCAGCTTAACTATGGGAAAACTTCTAGCCAAAAGCTTGAGAAGGGATTGCTGTGTAGGGAGAGGAAGAAAGGAGGAGGAGAGAGAAGAGAAGGACTAGCTAGATAAAGAACCTCAGCCTAAGTCTAATCATTTCTCCTTGACCAGAGGAGGACTCTTTGAACTTCAAAACTTTAGGATATTTGGGACTTTATAAGGGTATACTAGTCCCAGCCTTGTTTCCAGACCAATTACTATAGGACATGAATTAACAATCAGTTCCAAAATAGACTCTCTGGAAAGGGGCAGCTTTAAGATTTTATGAGTCCCAAAGATATGACAGCATATCTAAGTGGAATTTTATTAATACTCCCACAAAGAGGAGAAAAAGATTTTGAAGATGAGAGAGTTATTATTCCTTTGCCACATACGATCTCTAGCTTGAGTCTGATTTTATCCTGAACTCTTTTCCCCATAACTAATGGGGAACTTTTGGGGAGGATATAGTATTTGTATTGACTATTCCATCAAAATATAGTTAGTATAAATTATATATTTGTATAATATATAATTTAACTTGCTTATAAAATCCAGTTAAATTTGGTTATTTGATATGAACTAATAATAATGGTAGGAAATACACTGATGGGGGCTTTTTGGAAAGAATCTATCCCAATCTCTCAGGATCCCCAGAACTGAGAGAAGATAGAGTAGCCACCTACTGAATACAGAACCTGCCAGTGTGAATGAGAGAAAATAGCGCCAGAGAATGCATTATAACTAAAATTTACCTTTGCCCAATCTTCAATACATTAATGTTTGCATAATCTTGTTCATAAGTATCTTTTTAAAGAATAGAAACAGCAGCCTTCCCCTACCATTGCCCTTGGTCTTACTGCTAATTTTCCATCTTCAAAAAATCTCATACCATACTCTAGAAGAATCAGCAATAACCCCATCCAATTATTAGGTCTCCTGAAGCTCTTAGTTTGTTTTCTAAGGACTCCTGCTCTTAATGCCAGCAAACTTCTCTTTATCATTAAATATTAAAATTAGCATTCTCCATCTCTTCCCAGGCATCAGTCTGGTTTCAGAAATGTGAAGCCTTCCTAGGTCAACTATGACATCTAAGTCAATAGATAGCCTAGAAAACTATACAAAGAACCAAAATAATAACTTGACCACAGAAGGTTGCTGTAGTGGCAGGGCAGCTCAAGATATACATTTAGAAATGAAGCAAAAACAGTCACATGCAAAGAATGAAAGAAACATGTGAATTGGTCACAACCCCTACCTCCTCCTCCAAGTAATTTCCTGACATTTATAGTTTTTTTTTTCCATTTTAGATAATTTCACTTTGGGCTTTGGTGATTATATTTCACTGTGGACTTGGATGATCCTTGAAATGTATTTATGCACAGGAATTACTGCAGTATGTCTAACAGTCACTGAAGTTTACTCTTTCAGAGCCATAACCTTCATACATTTTCTAGGAGTAATATCTTTCTTTAGAAACATGTCTGAATGGTTCAAAATACGACAGTCAACTGACAAAGAATTAAATAAAGGTGGGAAAACTGATATCATCTGCCCAGTGTGAGACTTTTTGAGTCACTGCAACAGCAACAGAAACAAATGCATAAGAGCATTATTATCCCAAATAAAGCCAACATCAAAATTATTGCTTGTCCTAAATATTTAGCACAGAACTCCAAGTTTACAGGATTTGAATCCATATCTTTCCTGTCTCCAATTACAGTCTTGTATTAGAGTCATTTAGCCTGAAGAAAAAATAAGAAGAAGCACGATAACTCTCTTTAGATAGGTTAAAGACTATCATGGAGGCAAGTGAATAAGACTGTTTAGTGTTCAGTATCAGAATACCGGTAGAAGTGGGGAGATGGGAAGTCAATCCCACACACACACACACACACACACACACACACACACACACACACACACACACACAGAAATATGTCCTAACTATCGTGAACAAAGAAATTGTGGGACACATCTGGGCAACTTGGAACAACTTTGCACCCAGGTAGATTGACCTAGGATCCAGATGTGGGCACTTTGAGCCAGAATAATATAAAAGTTATTTTAGGTTGTTGGTGGAGAGCTCTTGAAACTTTAGGCAACCTCTTTGCCAGGTACCCAGCCTGCTTCTTGGCAGCCTTCATGTGCCTGAAGTGTTGTTAATTGCTTTAAGAACTTGTTCCACCTTAGGGTATTGGAGGATGGTTTTAGGAAAAGGATTACATGTTTGCCCATATAAGCTGTGAGTGTTATTTCGAATGAGATGTGGAAGAGCAAGTAGGATTATTATAAAAGGGTAGAAATGACGGATACAGATTTCAGTACCATGTAATTAAGAGCATTTACCAATTAGAATGGTCATAAGATGCAATGTGCTTTGTGATGATGAATTCTCCATCATTTACTCTGCATTTGGTTGCCTATAATGATGGAGAATTCATCAAGTCACAAAGCAATTCCAGGGCTGACATTGCCCATGGACCCGGCTTATTTTTCGGCCTCTTGGCACTGGAAGCCCGCCCGCTGAATGATAAAAGTGGAATTCTCTGCTGTCGGCAGGGGAGTCCCTGGGGAAGAGGGCCTGAAACCCAAACTTATATAAAATCATATCCTGTTTGCAAACACCATATTCCCTGGGCTGCTCCCTAATCGGGTCCCATAAACCCCTGCACAGCTTGAGAGCCCATTCCTCATCTAAACAAATGCCATAAGCCCCTTTATACTTTTACAACCATGTCAAAAAATAATATTGCCTGCCAATAGTGATGTGATTGCAGTGGCCTCCTCGGAGCTATAAAAGAAGCCTGGGGTCTGTTATCAATTTCTCTAAGTGTATCAGGGGAATTATGGGTCGATTCAGTTCCAAGTTATAAATGACAACTCAAAAGCCGCAGAAGCTTTTGAAGTTAGGAGCTGATGACGACATTATCATAAAAGCCTGCTCGTCCCTGCTCTTGTGGTTTTTTTGGGCCTATCAAGGAAAGAGGGGGAAAACGAGGCTGAGAAATGATTTCAAGATTTCTTCACACGGCGGCAGGTCAGCTGGGCAGGGGAGCGCAGGCTATTTTTAGGGAGACACTTGGTACGGTGGGAGCCGAGGCCTTTCTGGACGGGCGTCTGCTTCCCGTTTCCCTTCATCATTTGGACTTCTGAAGAGGGCCTGGCACAGAAGCCCATGATCAGGAGCTGGATGCCCTGCGTTCTAATCTCATTTACGCCACGCACTGTCTTTGGGCAAGCTGTTCCAGGTCTCTGAGCTTCCCTTTCCTTCTCTATAAAGTCAGGGACTAAAGGGCCCCTGAAATGCTTTCTATCTAAGACATCATAACACTCACACAGGAGGCTACTCAGGGGTTTGGGGGGCTTGATTCATATCTTAGCCACAAGAAAGAGACTTGAGAGCCCCAAAGTCTTACCCTTTTTCAGTCAAATGCAGCTGTGACATCGACTGACCTGCACCTCTACAAGAGGTGATGAGAAAGGAGGTCTTTCTGTTTCCCAGAATTACAGAAAAAAAAAAGAATTTTCTAAGCTTTCTCCAGGGCCAACTTGTCCCACTCAAAGCCCAGGAAGAATCCTCTCTGAAACATAAAGAAGTGATTGCTCAGCCTTTCAGTGGCTCTTCCAGTTTCCGCCTTTAGGCCCTTCAGGGTGAGGTGAGCCCACCATTCTCTAAAAAAGCTATTCCACTTAAGGATAGTTCTTGTTGTTAGGGAGCATCTAATTTCTTTTTTCCCAAATACATGCAAAGATAGTTTGCAGCATTTGTCTTTGAAAACCTTGTGGTTTGAATTTTTCTCCCTTCCGTCACTCTCTTCCTCCCCAAGACAGCAAGCAATCTGATATAGGTTAAACATGTGCGATTTCTCTAAACGTGTTTCCAAATTTGTCATGCTGTGCAAGAAAAATCAGATCAAAAGGGGAAAAAAACACAAGAAAGCGAAAACAAAAAAACAAAAAAAAACCAAGCAAACAACCCAGAACAAGAAAATATGAAAACACTCTCCTTTGGTCCACATTCAGCCTCCATAGCTCTGGGTGGGGATGGCACTTTCCATCACAAGCCATTGAAATGATCATTTCTTGACATCACACCTCAGTCTACCTCTTTGTAATTTTCACTCATTCTTCCTGTTCCTGCCCTCAGTGACCAAACAAAACAAGTCTCATCTCTTTTCCAAGGCAATAGCCCTCTAAAGACTGGAAGACAAGGATCCTGCTCCTCCCCAATGCTTTTCTTTTCTAGCTAAACATCATTCAGTTCATCCTAATGACGCCCGATCAAACAACCAATCAACAATATCTATTAAGCATCCACTGCATGCCAGATTTGGGGTTAGGATTGCCATGGCAAATAATACTACAAGGATAATAGATAGATAAATCTGAGAGATAAAGATATAAGGGCTATATACATATCTATGTCGTATGTATATATATATATATATGCACAAACACACATATACATATACATAATTATATGTATGTGTATATATATATATATATATATATATATACATGTGCATGTATATATATATTTAAATCAGATTTTTTTTCCTGAGGCAAGTGGGGTTAAGTGACTTGCCCAGGGTCACACAGCTTAGGAAGTGTTAAGTGTTTGAGACCAGATTTGAACTCAGGTCCTCCTGACTTCAGGGCTGGTGCTCTGTCTACTGCACCATCTAACTGCCCCAAAAATCAGAATTTTAAGAGGCTGATACTGATTATAATATCTGGGAAACTCCTCAAGGAGCATCCAAAGTCTTAAAGCTTTTTGGTTGGCCATAGGCAAATCCCAGGGGGTTTGGAGTCACAGAGGTATGGCAGGAGGCACTATCCCTGAGGGCACTATCCCATGTGAATCTCTGCTCCTTAGAGGAGCTCTGGATTGCCAAGGTCTGCAACAGTATTGCTTACCTACTGTACATGGAGGTGATTTTTTTACAATATGGGCTGTCTTAAGAGGGTAAATTTAGAAGCATGTGCAAGAAAGACGGATATTCAGAAAGTCTCTGAATATCCCAAAGTTCTGTGGAGCCTCACAGATCCCCTAGAAGGTTTATCGACTTCTTGGGGAGCTTTAAAGGACTAGACCATGTTGGTCTTCAAGATCACCATCACGTCTCTTATAACTTTAAAAAGAAAGTCCCCAGACCGTGAGTACAAAACTGGCATCTACTCTGTTGTGGGCCCAATTTTGTTCAACTTAGAACCCTCAGAAGCCAACCTTTGCCCCCAAATATGTCCCTTTCATCCCTGTCTCTCAACATGCTGAGGCTCCTTGAAAGTCCAGTTCTGATGGCTCCTGCCCACGAAAGCTTTTTCAGTCCTGCTCTCTCTAAGCTCATCTTCCTAGGGATAAATCTCCCCTCCTACCCTCTATTTCTAAGGGGATCTATAAGGAAAGGACAATCCGATTTCTAGCTTTGTACCCAAGGAACCTGAGACAATGTTTTGCACGTAGTAGATGCTTAGAAAATATTAATTAGACAGAATTTGAGTTCCCTTAATATGCCTATTTGAGATGACAGAACGTAAGTGTAGAGACCAATGAAACATATCACCCCCCAAGATTGTTCTTAGTCATATTGAGTATACATACTATGTGATATTCTGTCCTAATAAGCTAGGATCACCATGTACAGAAAGCATCCTGGGATTGGTACTCCAAGAAAGTGTGTCCACTGGTGAATTACTTCATAGACCACACTGGTAGAATAGAACTTCAGAGATCTTTGAGACAAGGACAAGCTGCATGAAGTCATCTCCAGGTCTCTGATTCATTTTGGTGGTTGTTGTTTAAAGGGGGGAGGAGGAGAAATGATGGAGAAGCTCAACCCAACTGCCATGTGGGAGCTCCCCATTTTTCATCTCACCAACCAGATACTAAGTTCTTTCGTGTCCATGCTCCTGAAGTATCACAAAGACTATCTCTACATTTTGAGTCCCACAACAAAGCCCTATGACCTCTTAGTTTTGACTTTGAAAATCAGAATTTAGGCTTCAGAGGACGTTGTTGTGGCTAATCTGCAGAGACTTCAGTATGCTTTTGGAAGATGAAAACCATGGGATGTTCTTAAAGAAAACATCCCCAAGTTGGCCATCTAGAGATGCCCTTCGACACCATTGGTCCCATTCAGTGTTGGTATAAGCTCAGTATCAATCAGAAAGTATAGACTCACAAAAATATATGAAGTCAAGGAGAGGAAAGAGAGAGCTCTCCTTGTCCACATGACCTTCATTAAAAGGAGGAAAATGAAATGATTACCCAGCATTTATTTTCAGTATTATTTCTTAGTTCTCAAGTAGTAACCCCTTTCTTCTCTTTCTAATTAGTTTATTGAAGTGCTTTAAATATGATCTAAGAACATACAGGCTTTGAGAAATCCTTGTTTATACATGATATCAAAACAAATGTGTCCTTAAGATGTGGTATAACTATCCCAGGTCAAAAAGTCTACATTAATTATTTAGGTTGAAGACCACAAAATGGCCCCAGGAGTTCTCAAGCAGGGTTTTCATCATGCAACATCCCCTGTGAAGCGGAGGCCATTTTCATCTGGAATTTAATGGGCTGAACCCTTTTGATTTCGATTCTTTGAAAAGTGAGTTCAGCGGCCAAGTTGTATTAACTCTCTTCTGATCTTCCTAAGGGTCCAGAGGAGATTTCACTAAGAAGGAGCCGTAGCCCATGCAGCAATGGGAGCTGGGGGTTGAGGGGACAGGGGGAAGCTATGGACCTTGTGAATTTCAAGCACAAAAACTCATCCTTACCCCAAGTCCTCCACAAGGCAGCAAGGAGAAGGCCTTCTGAGGCGTGTGCCCTAAGGAAGAAAAGAGAGAACAGAAGTGAACACAAACATCCATGTCAGTGCAGAATTTCCTTGGGGCACACGGTGTTGAAGTTAAATTCTGACAAGTTGCAATCACAGACCATAGAGGCTGCTGAGTCCATCACCCTCATTTTTGCTGGGGCTTCGACAGGTTAAATCAGACAGAGTCAGAAGGCTTTGAACTCACCTTCCTCATTGCATCCAGGGCTCTCTCTGTAGCTCTGGTTTGCTTGAGTATCATTTTTTTTTTAAATTGCACAAAGTAGCCTATTATTCATGCAGATACCCCAGAGCATGTGCATCTGAGAGGCTAGAGACATCAAATTTCTGCCTCCTACTTGTCTATGCAATGTAGATTTTACATGATTTAAAAATTATCCACACATCCAATCTGGGAATTTCAAGTTTTCCCTTTAAATGGCTCGACTATCCACGGAAGTCCCTGCTGTAGCATGACATTTAAGGCCACTGATTCTGATCAAAGCATTGTCTCTTTCCATATGCTCCAAGACAACATTTTCTCAACAGGCAGACCCACTTTTCTGGTACACCAAAAGCTACGCTTATTAAACACCCCCCCTAACTTTATGAGACCAAAAGACATAGAGGCAATGGTAGCCACAGAAAACTCATCTACCTGAGGTCTCCTCATCTGACCATAAATTCATCTGTTGTTGATTTTCTCCACCTCCCTCCCATGTACTTAATGTCTAGAGATAATTGAATAGCAATGGACGTCATCAGTTCCTTAGCAGACAAAAGGGATTCTTAAAGAATCTGCCAAGGATACATCCCCTGATTTAGGGATTTAAAATAATATCACTAGTGATATAATGGAAATATTTGCTATCACATGACCTGCTTCAAATCTTGGATCAGCTATTCAATACCAATAATCTTGGGAAGAGGAGGGAGCTTTTACTAATTAGTTATGATATACCAAGTTCTCTGTTAAGTGCTTCACAAATATAGTCTCATTTATTATCATTCTACGTCTTGGGACCTCAGTTTCCTCATCTGTAAAATGAAACAATTGGACTAAGTTCCCTTCTAAGCCCAAAATCTAAGGTCCTCTGATTCCATTAATTAATATATAAAGCTTCTTGTGAGCGCTGACGGTGGGCAGTGTGTCTTTCACTCAGTGATCAGTGAAGATGCTCAACAGCAAAATGTGGGCCATCGTCAGATGTAAGATTCTATTTTATTTTTTATTTTGGTTACAACAACTTAGGGGGAAGTTAGGCGCACATCAGTTAAAAGGGTACCCGCATCAAAGGGCTCCTGGATCCTTGAAAGTATTCTCTAATGAAGAGGAAGGCCCAGGGCATTTACCTCATCCACATGAGGAATCTGTGTCAAATAGTGGTCACCTAGCCAATCAGAGATGGAATTGTACCATGAATCCAGACTCCTAATTCTAACAGACTTCAGTTGTCCCAGTGCAGATCAATAGAAACAACATAATGCAAATTAAAAACAGATTTGGGGGGGGAGATTTCTCATTCCATGTGAGCCAAGGCCTCAGTGAGTTTCAGTGACAGATAAGAAAGACTATTTTGAAAATAGTAAATTATCTGAGTAGATTTTTAAAATGCAATTCCTAACAGATGGGAAATGGAGGGAAAGTTGGTCCAAGAAGGTGGTGGGGAAGACTATTTAGATACCCCAATGAGATAATCCTAGTAAGTACTGGAATATTATTAGAAAGCCAGATGGGAAGCCGATGGAAAGAAATCCATTGGATGACAATTTAAAATGGGAATATTGACATGAGCAGCAAGATGCACACAGCTATTTTTGCACATCAAGAGTTTCCTTAAGCATTCATTTGGTAGTCAGTAAAGACTTTTGAAGGAATATAGTATAATAATGAGTGTGAGAAATGCTACTTACTCCCACAAAGAAATCACTGAGAAGCACCAGAAAGAACCAAGGGAAGTTTTTCTCCCTCTATGATGTCTGCAGAGTCTCAAAAATTACACAAATTAGACAAAAATCCACTCTTCTTTTAACGATTACATATAGTGGATTTTAAAAACTGGTTGGCTCAGTTGTTAGATACCACGTCAAGGAGCAGAGTATCATCCACCAGTCAAGCCAGAAGGAGCACCCCAATGGTGGGTTCTTTGGAGAGTAATTATAGGTAATGATCTGATATCAAACTTTATGTTCTCAGAGGAAGGGGGGAAATTGATTGATATTTTAATAGTCTATTTAGTTTCCTTATTTCACCTTTTAGTAAATCCTGATTGCACTCACCAAGTGAAGCATCATTACCCCCCAAAAATAATAGCATGTCCTCTGTTTACCTATACAGAGAAAAGGTGTTTTCTTACTTGTCTCAAATACACATTATATATGTTATAAGTTTGGCTCATAGGTAGTACCTTTAGGGGAAAGAGAAGTAAGATCAGAGGGATGTGACAGTGGGATAATTCTGCTGTTAATAGAATGTAAGCTCCAGTTTATTTTAAAACAGTTGAAAAATAAAAAGAAATTTTCAGTGATATATGTACATATATATATATATATATGTATATATATATATAAATTTTTTAAAAACTTAAAGTTTAAAAGTAAGTAATAATAGGACAGCCTTTGGCAGGATCACAGAACAAAAGCCAGAAAGGACCTTGGAGACAATCCCTTCTCAATTTTTCAAATGAGGAAATTGAGATTAAGGGAAGTTAAATGATGGATTCATGGTCACAAAAACAGTAAGTTCTAGGACTGCACCATCTGGAGAATTTTGACCAAGTTTAAATAGAAGAAAATTTTTCACTTAGAGAAAAAAAGAAATATTGCTTTCTTCAAAATTGACAAAAATCATTGAGCATGAAGTAAAGAATATGAGAGTCTTGTCACCTTCATCAAGATTGATGTTGGGGCAGCTAGATGGCCCAGTGAATAAAGTCCCAACACTGAAATCAGGAGAACCTGAGATCAAAGCTGGCCTAAGACATTACCAGCTTTGTGATCCCCCAGCAAGTAAATTAATCTCAATCACCTTGCCCCCCAAAAGAAAAAAAAATGGCTGCAGGAATCTATTATTATAAGTCTTAGACAAATAGTGCATTTGCATTTGTAAGGAGAATTTCTATATTAGTAACTCAGAGCAATACTGAAATCAGAGATCCAGACCCCTCCTCCTCCAAAAAAGGAGTCAAGACTGACTTTCTAATCTTAGAGGTTTCCATATTTCCATCAGATTTTCACCTTATAAAGAAATCAAATATTTGATCGCATGTTCAATATGCAATGAGGTGCACAGCATAGAGATTTTAGAACAAAATCCAATTGGACCTATTTGTGATGTCATCTCCTAAATAAGAGAAATGTCTCTCCCCAAAACTTTTCCTCAGTCATTTCCTGAGATATTTTACTTTTGTGACTATATTAATTACACCATGTGACATAAAATTTGAAAAGCAGTCTTAGTAAAGAATATAGAATATTTGTGTATTGGTGTTGTTTGAAAGGGTTTTTTTGGGGAGGGAATGAGCAAAACAGCAATTTCTTTGCTTTGAGATATGCTCTGTGTGAAAATTCTCTTTGTCAATGCAGATCAAAATTTAGTCTAATCTGCATTCTTAGAGAGCCCCCACTATCTGAATATTACATTATGCTTATGAGAAGAAAAAATTGTAAATCCCTCTTCATGTGCCATGGATTATTTTCTTTTTTTCCTTCTTTCTTCTTTCCTTTCTTTTTTTATTTCCTTTTCTTTTTCTCTTTGTTCCTTTTACTCATCCTTTCTCTTTCTTTCTTTCTCTTTCTCCCTTCCTTGCTTTCTTTCTTCCTTCCTTCCTCCCTTTCTTTTTTCCTCTTCTTCCCTCCTTTCCTTTCTTCCTTTTTTCCTTTCTTTTTCTTTCTTTCTTTCTTTTTCTCTTTCTTTCCTAATTTTTCTTTTTTTCCACTCATTTTCTTCTGTCTTGCTTTGCTTTGCCTTTTCCCAGTGAGATAGATGAAATAATTGAAAGAAATAAAAGGAGGCCTAAAGAGGGAAGAGGACAATTCTGGAAGCCACGCTGTCAGCAGTCCCTTGGAAGGCTTAGAAATATGAGCAAAATAGAAGATTCCCCTATTACCATTATCCTCAGCTACAAGAACATAATTAAATCAGGCTGTGCAAATCCTATCAAAGCAAAAGTTACCCAAAAGCTCTTTTAAAAAAAAGTGAATATGAGGAAATGTCTATTGTCAGATTCCAATGCCTCCATCTGATTCATCTCCATTGGCTCCCAATTGGAGCATTCTCTCTCCTTCTGCTCAGCGGCGCTGCTGGAAAAGCTGATTTTAGGTCCCACTCTTTGCCCAAGTACTTGACACGGACACCCCCGATGACAAATGACAAGGAGTGGTTCTCAGGAGTACATACCTTGGAGCAACCTGGGGTCCAGCTTCTGCCTGCTCAAAGGGTCGGTGCCGTACAGAAGAGAATGATGATCAGAATGGACCAGGTGCAATTCTTCTAGGGAAGCTTTTCGGCCTTGGATCCTCTGGAAGAAAACAAGAAAAGTTCATGGTACTCCAGTGAAGGCATGGACAAGAACATAAGATCCCAAAGAAAAAAGTTAATTATAGGTTGGAGGTGGATCAAGGGAAAATGGGACTTCAATAACATATGGAAAAATTGTTAATCTGAAAAGTCCTCATATTGTTATTATTACAAAATAATAATCAAAGCAGTAGCAACTACAGGGGTGCTTTTTAAGATTCAGAAAATGCTTTACAAATGTATCTCCTTTGATTTAAAAATGAATATGTAGATCCTGGATTTAAATGTGTAAATATAAGGGGCAATAAAGGAAGCTTTCTAGTAGGGGGAAAACTGAAGTGATCAGTTTCTTTATGGAAAAAAAGTAATTAATAACATTTAAGTAGTACATTCATGTTTCCACAATGCTTTACGTCAGTCACCTCGTTTGATTTTTTTTTTTTTTGCTTTTTTTTGCTGAGGCAATTGGGGTTAAGTGACTTGCCCAGGGTCACACAGCTAGGGAATGTTAAGTGTCTGAGACCAGATTTGAACTCAGGTCTTCCTGATTTCAGGGCTGGTGCTCTATCCACTGTACCACCTAGCTGCCCCTACCTCGTTTGATTTTCAAAGAAACCCTGGGTGATCGGTGCTCATATTATTCCCATTTTACAGATGAGGAAACTGAGGCTGAATGAGGTTAATTGATTTCTTAGGAATCATAGAAGTAGATAGTATCTGAAGTAGGATTCAAACACAGGTTTTTATAACTCCCAGTTCTACGTTTGCTGAATATCAGTACTCCAATAGCTCAGGGGCTATTTTCTGGTAGGGGCAGGACAAGATCGTGGAAGGAGAAAAAGATATCTTTATTTTTAATTATATTTTTACTGAGATTTTTTTTGCTAATATCTAACCATTTTCGTCCATTCTGATGTAAAAACTATATAAAACAAAACCAAACAAAAACAGTATTATAAAAAAGATCCAAAGGCTCCACCAACCTGCCCAGGAGGTCCAGGTCATGACTATTATGGACTAAATAGTCTCTAAAGTTCTCAATTATAATTCCCATGATCCTCCTGTCCCTGGAGACATGATGAGCAAGCAAAAGGTTCCCTTCTGCCTGAATAGCTGATTTAGAGACTGAGTGACATTCTGCTCCCTCCCAGAACCAAGGGGAAGAGAGGTCCGACTGTGAGCCCCTCTGAATTGAAATCAACTCTGCTTTCCCAAGGGAGAGAAATCCAAGAGATGGGGTGACCCTTGGTCAGGGGAGGAGAGTGTGAGAGATGATGCTAAGACATAGCCCTGCCGATGGGCAGCAGGAAAAAGGGGGACTCGCCAGGGTAAGAAACTGAGAGTCCTTTGGAACCCAGGCAGATATTTCAGTCTGCGACTATTCAAATAAAAATGAAAATCATTTTTTTGGAAGAATGAAGATTTTTTTAGTATCACTGTGACTCATCCTAATGTGATCGTTTGTACTTCTAGAAAATTAAAAATAAATTTCAGATAAAGATTTCATCAAACAGTTGTGATCCTTGAGCCAGGGAATGCTGAGAAGCCAGCATGACCCATGCAGGATCTGGCCAAGGTCTGGCCAGGTTGGCCTGCCATGTCACTTCACAGAGGTCAGACATAGGGTATGTCCTGTCCAGGAGAGCTATCTCTGCTCCTCTGCTTACCAGATCATTGCCAGGCCTTCAGTTTCAGGCTTCAGAAAGTAAGCACATTCCCTTAAGAAAGTTTCAGCCTTTAATACAAAGAAAGATTTTTTTTATTTTTAAAATGATGCAAGTTATAGAGTGCTGGACCTGGAGTCAGAAAGACCTGAATTTAAACATGGTCTCAGAAACATAATACCCTTAGGAGCCTGGGCAAGTCACTTAACTTATTTATGCATCAATATACTCATCTGTAAAATGGGGACGATAATAGCATTATCTGTAATGGGAATAAGCTGGAAGTCTTTTCAGTAGCATTAGGGAGGAAACAAGGATGCCCATTACTATTGCTTTTATTCAATATTGTACTAGAATTGCTAGCTATAAGAATAAGGCAGAAAAAAAGAAATGGAAGGAATTAGGATAGGGGATGAGGAAATAAAACTATTACTCTTTGTAGACAATATGGTGGTATGCTTAAAGAATTCTAAAGGGTAATCAAAAAATAGTTAAAATAATTAACAGCTTGAAAGATGTAAAATAAATCTACATGAGTCATCACCATTCCTATAATTATCAACAAATTCTACCAGGAAGACAATTTTTTATGCAAAAATCACTGGAGAAATATTAATTGACAAGGAGTAGGCAGAGCCAATATAATAAAAGGGACAATTCTACTTAAATTAATTTGTTTATTCAGTACTTTACCAATCAAATTACCCAAAAATGTTTCACAAGGCTAGAAAAAATAAAATTTATCTGGAAGAACAAAAGGTCAAAAATGTCAAGGGAATCAAGGGAAAAAAAAGTGAAGGGAGATAGCTTAGTAGTACTAGATCCCAAACTGTATTTAAAGTCATAATGATCAAAACGATGTGGTATTGCTTAAGACATAGAGTGATGGATCAATGGAATAGATACACAGTAGTAAGTGATCATAGTCTTCTAGTATTGATAAACTCAAAGATTCCAGTTTTTGGGAAAAGAACTCACTCTTTAACAAAAACTGCTATGAAAAGGTATACACCAACTTTTAGATTATAGATTAAGAGAATGTTGAAATGGACACATGATAACGACATAAAAGGTGATATTATAAGCAAATTAGATGAGCATGGAAAAATTTCCCTATCACAACTATTAATAAGGGGAGAATTTATGACGAAACAAGATATAGAAAACATCATAGTATGGGAAATTGATAATTTTGATTATGTTAATTTTTTGCATAAATAAAAACAATGCAGCCAAGATTATAAGGAAAGTGGGATTTTGGGGGGGAAGTAGCAAGGATCTTTTACAAAGGCTTTGTGTCTCTAATATATACAGAATTGAGTCAAATTTATAATAATACAAGGCATTCTCCTATCAATATATTACCAAATAATATAAATAAGCATATTCTAGAGGATAATCTAAAAAACTAGTTTAGAATGAAAAAAAATCAAAACTATCCCTAGTGATTAGAAAAAATTCTCCAAATCACTACTGATTGGAGAAATGCAAATTAGAACAAATTTGAGGTTCCACCACAAATCTATCAGACTTGTTAATGGAGCAGAAAGGAAAAATGATAAATGGGGGAAAGGAAAGAGAAAAACTGGGATACTACTGCACTTTTTATAGAGCTGTGAAATGATTAACTACTCTCAAAAAGCCATTTGGAACTATACCAAAGGACTATTTATAAAACTGTGCCAACAATTTGACCCAACAATACTACTATTAGGCCTGTGCCCAAAAGAGAGCAAATAAGAAGGAAAATGGCATATATGTCCAAAAATATTTATAGCTCTTATGTTGGCCAAAATAAAAAATAGAAATTCATGGACCTATCAATTGCAGAATGTCTGAAGAAGTTTTAGTGTATGATTGTGATGGATTATTATTTTGCAAAAAAACAAATGATGAGCAGGATGTTTCAGAAAAATCTGGGAAGACTTACATGAACTGAGTTAGAGGGAAGTAAACAGAACCAGGAGAACATTCCCCCTAATAGCAACAGTGTTGGATGACGATCAGCTGTAAAAAATTTAACTATTCTGAACAATACCATTGAAGACAGTTCTGAAGAACTTATGATAAAAAATGCTATCCACCAAAGACTGGAGTTTGAATGTGGATAGAAGAATACTTTTTTTCTTTTATTTTCTTTATTTTTCTTGTTTTTTTTTCCTCTTCTTTTTTCCATTATTGGTTAATATGGATGTACGACTTCACATGTATAATATATATCACATACATATATATATATAATCTCTATCAAATTGCAGGGAGTAAATTTGGAACTCAACAAAAGCTAAACTTTTTGCATGTAATTGAGAAGAAATGAGATAAAATACACAAAAATACCAACTGACATGGTTGTTGTGAGGATCAATTGAAAAATCAGATATCTGTCAAGCTCTCAGCACAGTTCCTGGTACATAGTAGCCACGTGATTTCTTCTTTCCTTCCTTGCGGTGTTAGACATTATTTGTTTTAGTTAAATTCTTACTGATTTCATGCTTCTGCGAGGTCCCAGTTGGCACTTAGAACCCTTCACCACTTTGCTCCAGAACCGCCCTTCCAGACCATTAGCTGCCACCTCTGTGACCCTGAGGCACAGTCCAACTCTCCACACTTTACCTTCTCACCTGCAAATGGAAGAGCCTGGGCTGCCTCTCTCTTAAGGGCATTTCTCAGCCTAAATGTCTAGTCTGGTGAGCTAACTTCACGCCACTGCCTTGATGCATTCTCCATTTTAGCCAGGGAGTCTCATTTGTTGCCTAAACAAACTTGGCACTTCATCTCTGACCGCCTTGCTTTTGTACAAGCCGGCCCCGATACCAATGATGCCCTCCCTTCTTACATCCATCTTTTAAATCCCTTGGTTCCTTCAAGCCTGGCTCACATGTCACACCTTCCATGAGTCTATCCCTGCTCCCCTTTGTCCTTAGAGCTTTCCTCTTCCTCAAATTACCTATGTCTCTGTGGAAATCTTATATCTTCCTTCCCTCCCAAGAGTGCAAACTCTGTGAGGTCAAGGACTGATTGTTTTTCCTTTGGTCTCTGTATCTCCCATTCCTAGCACATAGTAGGTACTTCAGAAAACTGTTTTTATGCTTTTTCCTAGGCTTCACTTCCCTAAAAGTCCCATCTAAAGGTCATGGGATCAAACATCTAGAGCTGGAAAAGAGCTGGAAGGGGGCCCAGAGATCATCCAGCCCAAAACTTTCACTTCATATTGGAGGAAACTGAGGTTTCCTGAGAGAGCTTCAGTGGCTTGTGCACAGTCACACCTGGAGGAAGCTTCAGAGGAAGGATGTGTTCCCAGTTCCTTGAACGTTTGCCATAAACTTTGTCTGTCTGTCTGTCTGTCTTTTTGTCTCTTTCTGCTTCTCTCTCCTCTCTTTATCTCTTTCTTTTTTTCTCTCTGTCTCTATCTCTGTCTGTCTCTTTCTGTTTCTGTCTCTCTCCTATCTTTCTGTCTGTCTGTCTCTGTCTGTCTCTGTCTGTCTCTGTCTCTATCTCTGTCTCTGTCTCTCTCTCCCTCCTTCCCTTTCTCTCTCTCTTTTTCTCTTTCTCTCTCTGTCTCTGTCTCCATCTCTCTCTTGTCCCTCTCACTCACATACCTATTCACACACACACACACACACACACACACTAACTAGGAAACAGCCTAGCATAGAGGGGTGGGGATCGGAACTTTAATCAGGAAGACATGGGGTTCAAATTCTGCCTCAGGCACTTCCTAATCATAGGATTCTGGGCCGTCCCTTAGTTTCTTCATGGGTATAATGAGGAAGGGGTCGAGTGTTCCTCCTGACTCCATCCTGAGGACCCCGAAGGCCGATGAATGACTTTCTTTGCCAGAAATGGAGCCAACGTGTCCCTGCTATAGAACCCTTTGGTCTGAAAAGCCCTCTGGAGAATCCCATCCAAGTATTAGCATAATGACAAGTCATGGCAGGAAATGAATAAAAGGACGTTCCCCCCAATATCCAGGGGACATTTTTTCACAGTGAGATTTTGGCCAGTGGAAAAGTCTCCTGGGGAACATAGCAAAGGCCCTTCTCTTGAGTCACTGACAAAGCCGATCACATGCAGTCCTGCAACCCCCCCAAGGAATAAGAGCCCACCCCCTGGCCCCGGCCCCAGCCCCAAGTTGGCAGCACAAGGACCTGGCCTGACCCAGTGGAGATTCCCAGCTCTCATTCCTAGGATGCTGCGGAATGTGGACCTCCCAGAGAAAACATTGTGCAATTCCTCTTTTCGACGGCCTCTAGGGTCTGGATGGGAGCCCTGGATAGAATACTGGAACTAGAGCCCAAGCCCACCTTTGACGCTGAAGCATCTGGATGACGATGGACATCTCTGAACCTCAGTTTGCTGACCAGTAAAAGGAGAAGAGCAAAACCTTCAAGATTTACCTCCCAGGGCTGCCGGGGAGCACTTGACAGGGCCTCCCCTGGGGGAGCATCAAGTCTCGTCCCCCCTCTTCTCCTCCTCTTGGTTTTGCCCTTCAGAATGTTGGCTAACGCTTGGACCCCTACCTCTAGAAGTAAGGGACGAGGAAGAGAGGAAGGGAGCGTACCTACTGTGCGCCAGACACTACACTAAATGCTTTCCCTCATTTGATCTTCATGACAATTCTGCAAGGCAGGGGCCATGATTATCCCCATTTTACAGGTGAAGAAACTGAGGCAGACAGAACTTAAATTATTTGTCCACAGTTACACAGCTAGCAAATGTCTAAGGTCACATTTGAACTCAGGTCTTCCCGATTCCGGTCTTCCCTGTGTAATGTCTAACTGCCTCTGAGAGCTCGGTGCTGCTGTAAGGTGATGGACCCAATTGCTGTCAAACAAATAGAAACGGGGACCACTCAACCACAAGGTCTCTGTAGACACATATTGCCTTGGGAAACCACATGTTAACATTATCTATGTCCTATTATATTTTCATTGCTTTTGTTAACTATGTCTTACTTTTAATTTGCTTTTAATCTGGTTCAGGCAAAGCTCCTGTTGCCAGCACTTAGCATAGTGCTTTCCTAGCACAGAGCAAGCTCTTAATCAAAGTTCGCTGAATTAAAAGGCAATGTTGTGAGCAGTTTCTTTGCCATTTCTGTTGTAGGGTACTAAAGAAGGAAATCCTAAAGCCCAAGTCACCTCCAGTCTTGTTATGGTCCTCCTGGTATCTATTACTGATTTAGATTTGCAGATTTCTAGTCAGAATAAATTCTTGGGAGGGAAGAGATATTATTAGATGGCATTCTTCTTTAGATTCAGCCATAGAACTTTGGAACTAGAAGGGATTTTAAAAGTGACCTATTGCTAATCTGAAGGTGAGCCTATCATAGTTAATGCATGCAATGACTTTCCCAAGGTCATACAGCTAGTTAGAAACTACAAGCCCCGGCTTTGGTTTCTTCTCCAGTTCTCTCTCCAGTTCACTTCAGTTTAACTTAAAACACGGAAAGTATGAGGAAGATGGCAGCTATGTCCCTGTGACTTTTTTTTTTATTTTGCTTTTTTGGTGAGGCAATTGGGGTCAAGTGACTTGCCCAAGGTCACATAGCTAGGACATATTTAGTGTCTGAAGCCAGATTTGAACTCAGGTCTTCCTGACTTCAGGGCTGGTGCTCTATTCACTGTACCACCTAGCTGCCCAGTCCCTGTGACTTTCATCAATAACTTCACTTACATCTCAGAGTCAGCTTCCACACGGAGAGAAATGATTCTCTGACCTCATTTATCTGTGATCATTCATCCTGGGAGTATTTCCTTCTGGGAATATCACAAACCATAAATAGAAAGGAGAGATGTTCTTCTATGCTAACATAAATCATCCCTTTTCTATCTCCATCTAGAAATCTAGCAGACCATGTCCTCAAAGAGTTCATGCTGTAGGGGGAGAGGGATGCTGAATCACAATTATAAGTAAGATAGCACAAGTTAGAAAAGGAGCAGACATTCACAGGAGCATCAAAGGAGGAGAGATTAATTGTAGAAGGCAATGTGGGGAAGATGGCATGGAAGCATTTCCATTTGACTACAGCCATACTTCTTCAATACACAGAGATGGAGGAGGTATAGTAAATGGCACTTGATTTTTTTTGGGGGGGGTTAAGTGTAATTTCATACTAAGGAGTGTTTCTGGTTTTAGCCATAATTTTCTAAGTATGAGAGTATGGAAAATGGTGGGAGAGGCCGAATTGGGGCAGGACTAAAACCATCAATGGCCTGAGCTAATAGGTGATCAGTAGGAAAAGTCTTAGATTTGAAATTTTAGTACTAGAAAGTCAGCCTATTAAGTGGAATTATTTTTTTATCTCAAGATAGAATTGTGTTTTGCATACAGTGGGTGCTTAATAAATATTTTTTACTGGTTGAGACCGGAATCAAGTCAATGAATGTGGCTTTCCTTGTGGTTCACTTATTTAAGTACCTGTGGAAAGCAGACACATCCCAGGCACTGTTTCTCTGTACCTCAATTTACTCCGCTAGGAAATGAATGGCTGGGTGCTTAGATAAGCTCTGAGGTCCCTCTCAGCTTCAAGTCTTATGATCAGATGCCTACCAGAGCAGTTCTGCTTCACATCTTGAGCCATCTGCCTCCAATTTAGCCCCTAACTTTGAAATGGTTCCACATTTGGGCAGATCTGTTTAGAATTCACATCCTCAATATTTTCCAATAACACTTTGAAATTCACTTATACTGTCCAGTATGCAGGATCTTCCTGGCAGTTTTCCTTTTTTCCCTTAACTAATAGTGTATGTAGCAAATCACGTGGCAGATCATATTTGGAAGTTAGAGGGGTTGTCACAGGATAACGTGTAATAAATGCATTCTCTTGCTATCTGCATATGTAAAATGCCCCATCACCATCCCAGTGGAGTCCCCAGGCAGACGGGGTTTTCTGCCCTCCGTTCAGTGAAATCACTGCCATTATTTATGTTGTGCCCCTGCCTCACCTCCTAGAACACGCCCTCCCTGAAGGTGACTATTGTGCTTCTCCAATGACCAACACCACAAGGCAAAGGCCATGCCCACAATGGGCACAAGAGCAGTCATGAATTTAAGTGATGTAACACGTGTTTTAAGGAAGCACCCATTCCTCATGTTGGGGGGGGGGGGGCGGTTTAAAAACCCCGGGGTTAAGAGATCTAGGCTAGCTCCAGGATCATCTAGCCTGGCCACATGCAGTGGATTTCACTCATTTTACAATGGAGGAGACTGAGGAGGTTTCCTCTAGCTCTACCCAAGGTAACAAGGGGAGTAAGTGACTGTGCCGGGAGCATCTAAGGCCAGTGTTCCTTCCATGACGCCGCCCCATGCCTCTGTAGATGGTGGTCCAATTCCCTGCTACATCTCCTATTTCCTCAAAGACTTTCCACTTTCACCCTTTTGTTTAGTGTTCACATGGGCAACAATCACCATCCGGTGAGACAACTTTGGGTCAAAAATCTGTTCTGGCGTCAGAGAGAGAAGAGCCGCGTCCGAGGCAGAGAATACTCTGAGGGACCCCTCAGAGCTAAGGGCTGACTCTCTCCCAGGTCCTTCATGACCGTGACCAGAAGCTAGAATCCATGCAATAAACATGAGGGAGGATATGAAGATGCTTCTGTCAGTACTTTACTGACCCACTGTGTCCTTTGTCCCAGGTAAAGAAGCAGCCATCCGGGCCATTTC